>OX578272.1:19083749-19516100 GCA_951217065.1 Baccha elongata | reverse complement strand
GGAGGGATTTCTGTTTGTTTTATTTATTTCAATTGTGAGAATTTAAAATATTCAAAATATTTGCTATCAAAACATTCAGAGGGTAGATCGGATAAAATAATAACGATCGAACGATCGTCTTTTCAAAGATGCGTTCCTATAATATCTTTCTGAAAAGATAAAGGACCAGTTGTACAATCGTGGTTCAAGTTCAAGCCACCGTTTTTGATAGATTTTCTATGGAAGTCAGTGGTTTAAAAATTTGAACAACGTTGAACCACGATTGTACAACTGGCCCAGAGAAAACAACGGTGAAACGACGATCGTTCAATCGTTTTATTTTTACGCGATATACTCACAGTTTCAAATTAATTAATTATTTGGTCAAGCTTATTTTAAAAATTAAAATTTGACAGCCAAGATTAAAAGACAAGGGGCCTTACCAATAATCAAATTTATAATCTGTGCAATCGTTGTTCAAATTTTAATCCCACCGATTTTGACAGATTTTCTATGGAAGTTAGGACCAGTTGTACAATCGTGGTTCAAGTTTTTAACCCACCGTTTTTGACAGATTTTCTATAGAAATCAGTGGTTTAAACATTTAAACCATGTTGAACCACGGTTGTACAACTGGCCCTAACAGTTTAAATGAAAATCTCCACACTTTACGAAAATTTCAGTGCAAATTTTGTCTAAAAAGTGGAGATTTTATTTAAGCTGTCACTAAACTTAATTATTAGTAAGGCCCAAGAAATTACATTTAAGAGAATACAAAAATAAATCAATTTGAAATCGCTTTCCATTTGCCACAAAATAAAGTTTTAATTTTTGTTCATGTCAAATCTCAGCAAATTACCAATTGCTGGGAATACGCTTTCTCAAGCGATTTAATATGGAGGTTCTACCTTCATTTTAACGACCCTTATTTAACGTTCAAAAAAATCTTTATTTTATGGTAATATTTGACCAAAATTTTGAGCTGAATATCGACTTGTACCCCATTTTCATGCATCATCCGCAAATTTTAAACTTTACTAATGTGGGTTTTAATTGTTTGCCGAAAAGTTATTTTTTATTGATCTAAAATTTAAAAAAAGAGGCGAGCCTCCTGTAGCAAGGTGTAATAGTACACTATTTCAAGTTTTGAATGAAAAACCAAAAAAGTTTAATCGACGCCTTATTTTTCTATTGTGAATATTTTACAACGCGCTGTCAGCGCTGTCGCATGTTTCGCACCATTGACGTATTAGGTATGGACCGCCAGTAGCCAACTTCACGCTTGTTCCAACATAACTAGGGGCGCCATCAACTACTAGCAGGGAATCTGCGTAGCAGCGATAAGATTTCTTTAATTAATTATTTACTATTGAAATATTTTGGTGGAAATTATTATCCAACTACTTTTATTTTACAAAACACATCCACTCCTTATGCCATGAGTTACTTACAGATGAATATATTATCGTTTTCATTTAAATTCTAATAACGAAATTAGTACACGTATTTAACACTAAAAGATGATGGCGTTTTTAGACTGTTTTTAGATGGAACAACTTTTCTTGGCTGTTTGTATGAAAATTTCAACCGACTGGCGGTCCATATCTAGTACGTCAATGTTTCGCACATTTCTGTAACTGGAACGCGTTGATTGCCTTGGCGTTCCCGGAAAACCAACATTTATTTGTCTCTTTTCTTCATATCTTTAATATTTACTTAAAAATATGTATTTCTCCCTTAGAATTAATTTTATTTTTCAAAAATAAATCTGCATTTTTTCTTGCAAGCGAGCGGTTTCCTGATATTTTCCGAATTTCGAAGTGAGTTTTTATGTACTAAATATTGGTTATATTATTTATAAAATATTAAAACGTTTTATGTATTAAATTCTTTTCCGAAAAATTATATAGAATACTAATTTGAACTGAAGGAATACGTAACAAGCTTCATTTTGAATAGGTTGGTACTGCATTTTTCTAGTTGATATTGAAAAAATGATAATAGAAATATAAAAATTGGTCTAGAATCTTTGGTTGTTACTTTTTTTAACCAAAAAGCAGATTTAACCAAAACTGCTAGCATGGTCTTGACCACTAACTCCAGCAACACAGTTATTGATCTTTCTGGAGATAATGACATTCCTTCGACTACAAACTCGCTACAAAACGCCATTCCGGACGCCACTTTTGAGCGTTCATGCGACAATCCAGAATGCTCCGCGCCAAAACTAATATCTTTTGTTCCAAAACGAGAGGTATCTGAATTTATAACAGAGCCAACGATCATACCACAACCAACCCTCATCAATGGATTTACTACAGTGTTTCAGATCGATGGTACTGCCACTCGAATGGAAGATTTAATGAACGAAGTGACAGCGGCTGAAGCCAGTGGCATGGGACAAAGTTATAAGCCAAAAACAGTGTTTCGAGTGGTACCTAATACCCACGCTCATATTGTAAATTATGTCGTTGTCGATGGTGCAGGAGAAACATTGCGAAAAATTAAAGCAAATGATCCCGAAACTATGCGTAAGCTACTCTTTTCCCAACGGTTAAGTGCAGAGCAAATGCTAAAGAAACTTATTGGAAGTGCTATGGAGGTACCAACTCGACAAGGACAACCGAATAAGCCTCCAATATCACTGGAAATGGCTACACCAGTTCCTGTTGCAGTTGTCACAAATGTTACAGCACCAGCTCCTGTTACAGTTAAACCTGCAGTTGCGACGCAAGTTTGTTCGCCAGTTGTTATTAAACCTGTTGCTGCTCCAGTTGTAATTCGGTCGTCAAAAAACAAACTCCCCATGGTTCCATCTGGCATAACACTAAAAGTTGTTCCATCTCCGGAAGTCGTAAAACCATCGACATCAGCAGCAGCTATAGTAAACACTCCAGTAACTAAGGTGGTACCTAAACCGTTTGCTGCACTGACTCCAAAAGACATCAAAACTCCCAAACAATTAAAACCTGTTGCAAGTCCAATGGCTGTTGGTTCACAACTTAAACCTGTTGAACGTTCAACGACTTTAGGTTCACACGGTTTCAATGCAACTAAACCTGTAGTTTGGCAAGCTGTTCCTCCTGGTACCTCACCGATAATCAAATCAATATCAACAGAAATCAAATCACCCAACCAATCATCCGTCAGTGTGGTTCCTGGGAATGCACTGAAAGGCACACCAACATCAACCAAATCAGCTTCACCAAAAGCAATTATACCAACTTCTACAAAAAAACCTGTATTTATATTGCCCAAAAAAGTAGTACCTTCAAATGAAGTTTCTTCACCATCTCAACAGACAACAACAAATTCATCAACCATTAACGAAATGGATACAGAAGAGGTCGACATAGAACAAGCCATCTCATCAGCCGCAATAGCTACTCGTCAAAGTCTAGGAAGTTTACAACTTGAAAAACAGCAACACAAAAGAAAACAAGATTTCAGTACATTAACTCCACAAACAATTAAGAGACTTCGACCAAGGTCTCCAAATAGAAAAATAAATTTAACACCTTTAGCCGGCAGTAATATTCCAAAAGTAACAGATTCTCCGCCGACACTAAAGAAACTACCTACACTCGCTTCTAAATTGCTAACAAAACCATCCCCAAAAGTTCCTCAAGTTACACCACAAATTACACCACAAATTGAACCCCAAATTACACACCCTCAAGTTAAAAAAATCCTTCTCCCTTCACATCCAAATAAAAAAATTATTGTCGTGTCAAAGGCTCAAGGTGATGAAGAAATGGACGAGGATGAAGTTATCACACCTGATTCGATGCCAACGCTTGATCTAACTTCCAATAATGAGAGTGAACCAACAACCATCAATGAGAATAATGATCAAGATATACCAGCAGAACCCGATACTACTGTACGGCGTAGAAGTAAACCCTTGATGGGGCCAGCATCAAAAATGAAAGCGCTAAAAGCTAATGCTGAAGCAAAGACGTCAGCATTAAAAATAAACATGGCTAATCGAAGGAAGTCGACATTGGCACCTGAATCGGGATCTATAAAAATTGGAGAGACTATCATAACTCGAACAAGGGCAAGGGAAATTCAAAAAGCACCAGAAATTATAACGAAACCTTGTTCAGTTACAGTAACTGATATTATCAAAGTAAAATCTAATACCGACTCGGATAGCGATCATTGTAAATCACCGAGATCATCTTCAAGAGCACATTTAAGGTCAGCTTCTGATAAAGATACTTTAGCTAAAGGACAATCAATTAAAGAACCATTGACTAAAACAACATTAGGTAAAGAACCGGCAAAAAAAGTTCATTCGTTGTTAAATAAGCTTCGAACACGTTGGCCCAGAAAAGAAGATGATGCATCATCTGTCAGATCGGATACCTCGACATCGGTCAGATCAACTAGAACCAAAGTTACCACGACGGGATCAGTTGAAAACACAGAAACTATTGAATCGCCATCTGATGAAATACAAGATTCAACTCTGTTGACAACACCATCGGCGCCAACGAGAGTATTGAGAGTAGTTTTGCCATCACCCAAAATAGTAAACAATCCACCGGGATCACCGCATCCAAATTTAAAGATTTCCTCGGTAACTAGCGGAGGAACGACGTTCTCAAGTACTCAAGATACTCAAGATGTCACCACCTCTACACCACCAACTAACAATGATAGTAGCAGGTAGATTTGTTTTAAAAAAATAAAATTAACCAAATAACTTTTTATTCAAAATTTTCTCGTGTTTATTTGCAGCGGACTTGATATTGAACAAATGCAAAAGGAGTTGGAGGATTTAAAGCGAACTGTAGCTAGGCTGACACAAGGAAAAACAACATAGCCTTGAAAATTTGATAATATTTAAAATAATCTGCATATATTGAAGTTTGATTTTGTTTAGTTAAGTTCTTAAACAATAAAAAAAAATATTGTATAACAATTTAAATCGTGAGTTCTGAATACTTGGACTATAGTTTCCGCATTCACTTCTCAAATATGTACATCGTGGAAGGGATTCTTTGATTATGATTCAAAAATTGGTAAGATTGAATATTAATAACTCACAAACAATAAATAAATATGATGTTTATTAGATATGGAATGCAAGAAGATGAGAATGTAACTGAGTAACAAGATTGAGCTCTCTTGAAAGATACAAAAAACAACTTGGACTCAGTAAATAATTGTGAGATTAGTTTTAAAGTTCGCTATATAATTAAGGTATGATCGCAGTTATGTAGTTTGTTTTTAAGATTGTATTATACAGGGTGAGTCATGAGCAATGCGACAAAATGCTAGGGCGTGTAGGTTGCGTTGAGACAAGAAAAAAATCGTATGGGAGGGGGGGTCTATTCCCCTCCGTTTAGCCGGGAGGGGCAATTTTCGAAAAAACTGACTTAAAATGGGAAAAAAATTATTTAAAATCAACGGCTTCATTCACAATGTTGTGCGATACGTTTTTGAAAAGCCAATAACTTTTTCTTTCATTATGTGTTTAAATAAATCTATTCTAAGAAATAGTTTTTGAAATATTAATTTTCAAAGTCAAAATTTTGAAAAATAAATTGAAAAAAAAATTTCAAATTCATTTTTTTCAAAATTTTACGTAATTAAGTGCTAATTTTAATTTCAAAATTCAATGCTGTTATTAATTTTAAGTCAAAATAAGAAAACCGGATGCAAAAATTTTATGTCGTTCTCAAGAAATTAAAAAAAAAACCAAAACCACCTTTTTCTAAGAAAAACATTTATTTTTATTGTAACGAAGCAATTTAAGAAGCATTAATCTTAGTTTTTTTAGTTTTTTTTATTCCTTTTATTTTTACTATGTTTTTTATTGGAAGTACTTATAAAAAATTCTCGATATGATCTCCATTTTTTAGAAGGCATAGATTATATCTCCTTGTAATGGCTTCACATAAGTTTATGCTTGACAAATTTTCCTGCAATTTGACTCCAGCGACTTCAATTCGTTCCTTAAGTTGTTCCAATGATACTATTTCCACTTCGTAAACATAATTCTTCATAAATCCCCATGCATAGAAATCTAGGGGAGTTAAATCTGGTGACCTAGGCGGCCATTCCGTGGGGCCCCTTCTTTCTTTCGTTTCTCACCTGTAAGCTGTAAATGTTTTTCTTAGAAAAAGGTGGTTTTGGTTTGTTTTTAATTTCTTGAGAACGACATAAAATTTTTGCATCCGGTTTTCTTATTTAGACTTAAAATTAATAACAGCATTGAATTTTGAAATTAAAATTAGCACTTAATTACGTAAAATTTTGAAAAAAATGAATTTGAAATTTGTTTTTCAATTTTTTTTTTCAAAATTTTGACTTTGAAAATTAATATTTCAAAAAATATTTCTTAAAATAGATTTATTTAAACACAGAATGAAAGAAAAAGTTATTGGCTTCAGTTATTTTAAGTCAGTTTTTTTCGAAAATTGCCCCTCCCGGCTAAACGGAGGGGAATAGACCCCCCCCTCCCATACGATTTTTTTCTTGTCTCAACGCAACCTACACGCCCTAGCATTTTGTCGCATTGCTCATGACTCACCCTGTATAACATTTTAATTCGTATGAAATTTAACCAAATGGCAGTCATGGACAAATGAGAAAGTATCACTTTTTTGTTATGAGAAACAAATTAAAATGAATAACATTATCAACACGAAAATTTTCAACATTGAACACATTGTAAAACTTGGTAGAGTTATGATATCGATTTGGATTCACCAACTCAGATTTTTATCGAGTTAAGCATTGATACTGCTTAAACCACTTTTGTACAACTGTTAAACATTATAAATAATCAAAATTGCTAGAGCTAGTATTTTTTTTGCGAAACTACTAATCTACAGCTGCCCAGGAAATAGACTGTGAAACAGCTAACAAATAAAAATATGTTTTCCCGACTTTACAAAATATTGTGATTCTCCCCTACAGATGCCCTGAGCGTAATCTTACATATTTTTATTGGGAATTATTTCTTAATTGCTGAGGGACATCTTACCTTTATTTTGATTTGTTCGTCCTCGATTGGGAATTATTTCTTAATTGCTGAGGGACATCTTACCTTTATTTTGATTTGTTCGTCCTCGATCCCTTAGGGCCCTTGATGCATTTGAAGAATCCCGATGTTTTTTGAGGGAAAGCTAGAGAATCCTGAATGCGGATATTCACAAATCCCGAATTACAATATCTCGAATTACAAAATCCCGAATTTTCTCCTTTTTTGATTTTTGAACTTTATTTATATAGTAATAGAAAGGTTCGTCTTTAATGATTCTCATTATTATAGGCACGTTTTTCACATTTTCGAATGAGAAATTCTTCTAGATTTTAACAAGTTTTTGACTAAACAAAATTATATTCAGGCGCCTGCAATGAAGTTGCGTGAGCGGGACTGACTACAGAAAGGGAGTTAAAATCCCTTGAACCCGCGAAGCGTGCAACCCAGGTACTGTAAAATAAGAGAGGGTTTTTTTTTTACTGCAATCCCGGATATTGAAAAATAAAGCCTGGTGTCCGATCGCGTAAAGTTAAAACGACTGAAAGGACTGATTGTTTATGCAACATTAATCTCTCTTTACTTTTCTAGAAAGATATACCTAATAGAGACAACATCTGCAAAAGAACTTATTAATTTACGCGATAAGGACCTTGGGAAACTGTTTATTCAAAAGACCTTTACAATATAGTCGCCGCATGTAAGGAATTTTGTCGTCAAACATTTTGAGTTCACTTTCGGAGTCGATCCTGAATATTCACATAGCCAAGTTCATATTTAATATGACAAAAAGAATTTAGACACAAAACACCTAGAAAAAGATTACCGCCTGGAAAAAAAAATTTAGGTATGTTAAATTTCTATAT
Organism: Baccha elongata; assembly: GCA_951217065.1. Lineage (NCBI taxonomy): Eukaryota > Metazoa > Arthropoda > Insecta > Diptera > Syrphidae > Baccha > Baccha elongata. The sequence goes on along the minus strand of OX578272.1, from coordinate 19,508,258 downwards.
TATGTACATTTTTATTAATTTTCATAAAACAATATTTAAAAACAAATTAACATTTACAAAGATAAGTATGTAGCTTTATCGTAAAAATTTTCCAAACAATTTATCCAAAATGCTAACAGAGTTTTTTAATTTCGTATTTAACAAATTATCGAATCCCGGAAATTGGTTCCTTTGATTGAACATACGTCCACTAATCTCTTGTGAGTCCTCATTTGAAAGAATTCTATTTGAACGCTTTCTGTGATTGTTAGCAGCATTTTCTGCTAGCACTGACATTTGGGAGCTTTTTGATTTCGGCCACCAATTTGCTTTTGCATGCGAAGGAGACGACTGATGATCGAATGCAAAAAGATTTAAAAGATTTTGAGGTGAAAAAATTCGATAAGGTTCTTCAACATTATAATCTTGATTGTGGTCTATCTCTTTTTTGGTGACCTGTTCAATGTCACTATTGATTGTATGATTTTCTTCACATGAAATATTTGATTCGTTGTTTAATATTGGTAGTTCTATGGATGCAGTTGGTTCGAAGTCATCGTTTTGAAAAAAACTTTCTGTTGGTTCTCCCATGGGTTTCAAATGTATAGAAGCTTCGTCTATAAGTTCGTGTTGAATATCTGGATTTTCTGCTGACAAATTATTAGCCCAATTGTCCATGAAAAGATCATCTTCAGACACTGGCAGAGGGATATTTATTGCCGGAGCGGTACTGGTTCCTTGGTCCAAATCTACAGAATCATGTGGATGTGATGATGTTAGTAAGTTCGTTGTAAGATCATCATTTTCTTCTATTGGTTCTTCCAGCAAATTGTTTGTGGTGGTTGTATTGGGTTCAACTTCAGTTGTACTTTCTCTTGTTGAAAACATTTTTAGTTCTTCTGGCGAAAGGGATCGTTTAATTGGAACTGCAGATGCTAAAACGGTAGCTGCTGGAATAGTAGGCGCTGGATCAATGTGTTCTGGAATTGCAGTTACTTGGTCAACAGAGACAGGTGTTGAAACAGTCGGCGCTGAAGTGGCAGATGCTGGATTGACAATGATTGCTTCAATGGTGGTAGTTTCTTGCGATTCACTCGAATAAATTATAGATTCTGTAGTCGTTCCAACATTTAAAGTTGATACCAATGATGAACTCGAAGAAATACCAGCTTCGGTTGTCGTTTCACTGTTCAAAGTTGATGATTCTGTATCAATTTCCTGCGCACTAGTGGTAGTAATCATTAGTTCAGGTAGTATTTGGTTTGGAGTGTTAACAATTGTCACTTCTGGATGTAACTCTTGCATAAAGTCTGTTCTTTCATCAATGGCAGTAATTTGAGTAGTCGTCGGCTCTTGTATTGGAAATAACGGATGTGTTCCAATATACATTTCATCATTTTTACTTTTTGATAGTGAGTTGCTATATAAAGTTTCTAGAACTTCAGTCGATGCATAATAGCTGTTGAAATCGTCTTCGTCTTTTGGAATTTCCGTGGGTATTGTTAGCATAACTTTAAAAAAGATTGAAAAATTGTTTTTTTTTTTTTTTAATATTTTGTAGAAGAATACATGTTATAAACGGTGTTACTGTGTTAGGAACATGTAAATACTTATGAATATGGGTTGTTGCAGAAAAACTTTTATTTCACGAATATAATGAGGATTTTTTACAAAATCAGATTTTACTAGATTTTTTTATGATTTGTATTCATTTGTTTATTGATCGTAAACCAAGTCCAATTAAGTTATTAGAAAGGTTTTGTTATAATGAAAATGACGTCAAACTTCATCTTCAAAATAGGAAAGCGACTGAATCATTGACATCGTCGAAAAGGCAACAACAAGGATTTATTCGGCCTTTGGTATAAAATAATTCAAATTTTTGTGAAGATTTCGTGTTTTGTTATTTCAGTTCAGTTAAGTTAGAAAATAATGATCTCAGAAGTGATCCTAACATGAGCCGTGTAAAGCGAATAAATACCACCGACCCGATTCTACTAGAGACTTGAGGTCAAGAAAGCTAAGTTTGTACATACATAGAACCAGTGAAGTTAGATTGCACACAAGAGAGCAAAACCTAAAAGTTAACTCCTTGTAAAGGATTTATTCAAAACTTTCATTACTTTTATCAAAACAGATTTCAAATTGATCATTTACCGTTGTTATTTTGCCATATTTTAATATTAATAAAATGCGTTTATGATAAAACTTACGTTTTTGAGAATTTTCCATTGGATAAACATTACTGTTGTCACTGGAACTAACACTATCCGTCTGACTCAACATGCACTAATTCAAAAAAATTAGACAAATTAAAAACATTATAACTACTAAACGTATAACATTTATTTTGTTTTTTCAAACTCACCACTAAGTATAGTAAAACTAACATTGTTGAAAGGATACTAAATTTAAAAACACAACTAACTAAGTTATTTTTAATATAAAACAATAACTTAGTAATATTTCCGTTAAGTTTCTTTAACATCGTCTCAAGAAGAATTGGATAGTATTACTGAATTATTATTCACTTGAGGAAAATGTATGAACCAATTTAGTAACATGAACCCAGTGAGTAATTATTAATGTTATTATTTTTATTTTATTTTACATACATTCACACCTGGTGAACTTGGAATATTCTTAGACTTTGTGACAAACAGAATTGTACCATAACCGGGTCAAGAACTTTTCTGATGATTCGTTTATTTTGTCAAGGTGTTGTTTCCGCGTTTTTTATTTGGTTGTCTTTGTTTTTGTTTTGATCGCCTTGGAGAAGGTTTCGTGGAAATTTAAGAACACATTCATAGGGAGCAGAAATAACAATATATTTAGAATACAGATGATCTTCTACCTATGTTTCTTTAAGTAGAAATGGTTTGCAGTTGGAGACCATAAAAAGTAAATACTTTTGTGGGATAATGAAGACTAGTTTAATATGGCTTTTAAATGGTTTTCGAAAGTTTTTTTGTTCCATGTTTATTTTTTCTATAAAATAAAAGCGATTAGAGACTTTGAAGAATCTGCAGTTACCTTAATTTACAAATATTATACACCGGGAAAACTCAAGATGTATCCATTAACTGAAAGTTCTCTTATTTTCTTTAACCAACATCGTGGTTCTCAAGGTGTTAATTGTTAATCTAAATCTAGTTTTGTCTGTAGGTACATAGTTATCTCAACCCCGACTCGATATTTCAAATAAATTTGCATTCTTATATGAAAGGGTTTGAACTGAAATTTCATTAAGATTAAGAGATCAAGTTCAATTTGGCAGAACTCCATTTTGTCTCCGGCGGACTTACTATGAAGTAAAGAGAATCTTTTTTAAGCTACACTACACGAAAGTGAAATGCACCCAACTCATTTTTTACTTCTCATTGTGATACTTAAACATTCTAAATCAATGTGCATCGGTTTCTCCTTCCAAATCAGATCAAAAAAATTTTTTTTAAACATATTAGTTGAAAATTAACAAAAATATTTATGAAAAAAGTTGGCACACCATCTAATTTAAATTAGCTAAAACTGTAAAAAAAACTGTGGGTACCGCTTGTCATCGAAAGTTGAAATTTGAAAACCGTTATATGACAGGTGCAGTGAAACGAATTTTTCTGATATTTTAATTTCTGATTATTTTTTTTACCTTACTTAAGTATTAATGAAAAATACGTTCAGGTATATCACCTCAAAAAAACTAAACACCAAGTTTGAAGCAAGTTGATTCATCTATTTAGTTAAGACTGTAAGCAAAAAAACAGGCATGCAGACAATGGAAGTAATGTCATAATTTGATTAGCTGTTTTGAATTCTGCACAAACTGTTGTAGATTTCAAATTTATTGAAATCAAATTGTTTAGAATTCGACAACTTTGAAAATTAAACAAATACAGATATTGTTATCTCAAAAAACGCACCGTGGCATGTGGACGGGACATATTATGTACCTATACTTGCTTTGTATTTCGACTCGATCAGTCTGACATAAAAACTAAAATCTCGCGATAACAACAAACGATGTATCTGTATTTGCACATGCTTTAGGGATCGCTGGCTGGCTTAAGACGTAAAACGTGTCAAAGGCTAATTTACTATCAATTTAAATTATTTTCATTATAACTTAAATTGTTAAATACAAATCTTTTTCCAATAGAAAAAGTAAACTACAGTATGGCCTGAATAGATAGAACCATTGTTTTCTTTTTAAATGCAACACCATAAAACTAACCATGTGTCGTTTCTTCTGTATATTACAAATTTACAAGAATATTACCTGGATAAAAATAATTTTGTTCCATAATTTGAATTGTGGGTCATCTTTCAAAGATTTATATGAGTAAAGGCATTTATTTACCTTGGATTTGCTGTAACTTGCGATAGAAAACGCTTATCGCTCAATCGAATTCAAAAGTTTTGCTTGAGAACTAATCTTTCACTATTGTGCCGAAAATAAGACAAAATAAAGGCAAAATTACGAAATAATTTCGACAAAACTGGATTTTGCGGGAGACTTTTGTTTTGATATCTTAAGCAAATCCTTAAAAGTACCCATTGTTTGGCCCAAAGCCAAAATTGTTTTGAGGGGGGAAAGGGATCGAAATTTTATTTGTTGCTATTTTATCGGAATTTTTTTGATTTTTAGTCTCGAGACCGATGCGAGGTATTAGTTTTGTTGTTTGACTTTTTATATTATACATCCATTCCATTGTATAAAAATTTATTTATTCCAACAACTTTGATAAGTTGCTTTTATTCAGGTCGTACTGTACATATCCTTATCAATTTTCTGTGAACATAAACATTTTTCTTTATCTCTTTTTGTCTTTTTGAAAAAGGAAGTGTCGAAAGGTTACAACAACTGATAATCATAACATTTTATTTCTAAATTTTTTAACTCCACTATCGATGGAACTTTATTGTAAATAGTTTGAATTTGAATTTACATTCGTGTACACATCTCTCATAAAAATGGCTCGAGTTGCTCTTATATTTTTGTTCGCTATTATTTGTCTGTTACATGTAAATATTTTTGTTTAATTAATTTTGAGTGCATTTTTAAACACAAATTTGTTTAGCTTTCAGCAGGAGCTCGGATCCCTCGAGACACAGAAACAGAAAACAAACCTTTGGATCCATTCAATGCCGAATCAGTAAATAAGTTTCTTGGAACAACTTTTTCAAAGGATAATATGGATGTATGATTTACTCCTTGTTGTGTTTACATATGGTGATATTTAGAATTGTCAATAATACGCATATAATTGATGTGTTGCTTCAAATTATTGTAGGAGGGTCTACTGGAAATAGTGCTTAGTTTTGAGAACTTTTAGTTCGAAGAGTTCTTCAATAATATGAAATTAAATCTGTACAAATATTTCTTAGATTCGTCGCATCTTGGTTTCACAATATTTAGGCCGTTCATGTTATGCTTTTCGTTGTGAGCTATTTTGGTCCTCAGATTAACTAGAAATAAAAATGAACTTAAGCAGTTTTTCCAGAGGACTTGACTCAAGAAGCTTTTTTTTTCAGACACTTTTAACTATGACCATCTAGTAATAACATAATAATTACCTTTTTTTTATTTTTTCCATTTAAGAAATTTAAAAACGACTTTATGACGTTATCTTCAGCTTTCGTTGATAAAGCCAAACAATTAGCGAATGAAGCAAATGCAGAGTTTCAAAAACTTAAACCGAAGGAAGAATTAAAAGTAGAGTAGATTTTGTATTCATTTATAAGTATGTTTGTATTATAAAATTGAAAATATAGTTAAAGAGAAAATTATTTCGTTTTTAATTTGTTTGAACTGTTAAATCTTTACGAAATGAAGCGTTTTTACTAATTGCCGTTTTGTCAACTGATTCTGTTTGTACATATTTTACATTAATTTTCCTGGACTTTAAATAATGTGTATTTTTTAAATAATGTGTATTTTTGAAATTGTCCAGTTGCACCAAAATACACTGAAAGCGATTTTAGTTAAGGGACCATAAAAATGATCGAAATGTTTAATTTACATCTATTGGACATACGACAGAAAAGGCAAGTAAACACATATTGGTTTCGTATAAACCAAAATTGCATGAGGTAGCATGTGATTGTCTGTCCACCGAGCAAAAGCCTAAGCAGTGTGACGGGTATTCTGCAAACCCAAAACAATTTTTTACTTAATTACCACCAAATTTTCGTTATGTGCATTTTTAACTGAAATCCTGAAATCGAACTTATATGCAGAACAATGCAAATTTGGCCGGCTTCTTACCAATTTAGCCGGAACTTCAAAACGGCTAAACCGATTTCAATTATATTTGATACGGTACATAAGTTAAATATACAGCACAAGATGGCATTTAAAGTTTTTAGCTAACAACATTTCAATAAATTAAATTTTCTAAATCCCATATTTCGTTACAAGAGCAAGTTCGTGCATTGTATTTTTCTGTGGATGAGGCTTAATGGGAAAACCACAAAAATAAAGCAAAAAGCACCAAATATTAGTGAAAAAGTGCAATGTTGTCTAAAACCAGACTTTGTAACAATTTAAAACTTTTTTCTCGAAATTGGTTGATGGTAGGTTGAAAAGTGACCTTTTTTGTAGAAAATTATATAAGCTACAATTTTTGCGAAAACATTTTATTGCAAAAAGTTCATAGTTTCCGTAATTTTTTTTTAAATTTAATGCCAAATCATGGGTATTTTTGTGGATTTTCTCAAGCAAAATAAAGTTTTGTCCGAATTATTTCATAATTTTGCCTTTTTTTGTCTAATTTTCCTGGGTTATCATCCTTAAATATAATTTTTCTGCTTCCGCCGATCACTAGTTACAAAAAAAACAATAATAAGCTTTTGTTTCAAATAAAATTTAAAAGCGCATTTTAAATGAAATGGCATAGTTTGTATTCTAATTTCAAAATGTGAATTAGGAACGTTAAAACAATGATTTTTGTTCAGTGTTTTAACGTTACAGGATACAGGAATAAGTGTTCTGCAAAAAGAATGTGGCACTTATTTTATTGTGAGTTGATCATTTTAGTCATTTGACCTCCTCCTGGGGCCTATACCACAACTTGACAAATTGATAAGTCTAAATTCACTAGTCCAACTTTCCTTGTCCGACAAGGTCCATTGTATTTTGTAACAAAACGCAAATCGTTAAACTTGTCAAAATAATAATTTTCCCTCAACTTCTCCACACTGTTTGACAAGTGTTCAGCGAAGAGAGAATAAGACAAATTGCGAAGGACAAGAAGAAAACAAAGTACAAAAATGTTTTTTCGGGGGTTTGTTTATTTTTTTTAATTTTTTTTTTCGTCGAGTTCGGAATGAAAAATATATTTTTAGTTAAATTTTATTTGAATTCTATTATTATTCTGTCCCTTTTGTTAAGAAAAAGTGCATTTGTAAGCGTGTGACAATATTTAATTCACTTGTCCAAAATCAGCTGTAGTTAGACAAGTAGGTATTTCTTGATACTTGTCACGTTCTGTTACGGAAATGAGGAAATTTAACAGTTTCAAAATATGAAATTAACTAAGCAAAACCGAGAAAATAAGTAAAATTGAGTTACATTTTTCACCGAATTTTTAACTTTGTATCTTTCAAGTTGGATTTTGAATAAAGAATTAACTATTGAAGAAAGAAAAATAATTTTTTTTTCAGCGAAATTTCTATCTTGAGGGTATTTTAGCCTAAGTAGTGTTTTTTAAAAAAAACTCTTTTAACCCAATTCAGACAGAAAATGGCTTAATTTTATCCCACCTCAAACCAAACGTTAAAATTTAGTCGTGGTATAAAATTTAACCCAAAATTTTAACTCAATTCACACAAAAAATTAAAAAATCTCCACTCACTTAAAAGTGTAGAGATTTTTATTTAAGCTGATACTGAATTTGATTATTTGTAAGGCCCACTTTGTTAGGTGTTCAATTTTTTTAGTTAGTTACATTACAAATTATCCATTGTCTAACATTTAAAAAAAATTTTTTTTGTTAAGATACAAAAAATAAAGTCTCAATAAAGATAAATTTTAAAAAGTGTGTTACTGGGCATAAGTAAAACATTTTTAAATCTTTTGCTTACATTCAGCAAACGTAAGATTGTTTGCATTATAAAATGAGTTGATCTTTTTATTTGATTATTTTACATTTGCATTTTTTCTGGCGCTCATTTCAAGACTGCATATCTGCAAAGCACCTTTTTTAATCCACATCAGGTAAAAATGATGTTCAATAATTAATGGTTTAATTTTATCATAGCTTTAGTATTTTTAAGCAAACATTTAAATGTTTTTGCAATTATTTTATCATACGAGTATAGTTACCATAAGCCGTATAAACTTCAATATTTTAGGCCCTAAATGGTGAAGACCACATATTGTATTTATTTAACATTTTATGTAAGCATGTAATAAACTAAATCATTAAAATGAATTTTATTGTTGTGATTATTCTGTTTTGTTTACGTATTCAATAAGCAAAGTTCAGTTTCGTATTTGTATTATGTAAAAATAGTATGTACACTGTTATAAGGAAAACTAAAGCTTAGCTTCATTTAAGTCAACGAATTAAATATACTTGGAATCTAATAAAGTCAGACATTTGAATTAAAATGTAAATACAACTTGTATCTACTTCGCACCTTTGTAGATATTGTAGTTACAAAAAAACACATAATTTAATAGAAACATAAACATTGAAATCTATAATAATAATTATAAGTATGGGTTTATAAAAATACTCAGATAGTATGATAGGTACGCACTTCAATCCAATGCAATGGTTATTACATTACTCATATCAATTAAAATTAACTACATGGTATATCCAAGATAGTACAGTAGTACAGGCACTATGGAATTTTTTTTTTAAATAAGTGGGTAATTTTTTAAGACACTAGATACAAAAATAGCTCTAATATGCACAATAAGAACCAATAAATTATTTTTAACATTATTCCTTTATTAAGGATGTTCCACCCTCCATAAAGACATATCTTCAACACAGCTGGCCGAATATTGCAGAATGACATTCAATCGCCTCTTCTGCTGTTGCGTTTAATAATAAGTAATCAAACAATATTAGTGTCACCGCTAAGCTCAGCCGCATCATGAACTACTTCTCTTCTTACATAAGTGTGGCACTAAGAAACTAATAGCTTTTTTCATTTAAATCTCAAAGATTTGCCCTCAAAATCAAGAAGGGCTCTTTTAAATGAAACATGATGGGCTGTTTTTTTCGTAGTATGAAACAGAGAATCAACACGCACAGGCTGTGTGAATAAATATGCCTGCGTTTCAAACGATCATTATACAATCACTAGGATACCTTTGTTTTTTTGTATGCTTGAAGAAATAATAAGCCGTCATTTTTTATTTAAAACTTTCATTCAATTACAAGTATCATTATTCATTACCATTGTTTGTTTACTTGAACTTCGCTTCTTTCTTGTTGAGATTTGCTCTTTTTCCCTTCTTTTCATTTAAATGAAACAACAAAATTGAAAAAGATCAAATCTTTTGAAGGAAAGAGCAAATCTTTTCGTAAATGAAAAATTCTATAAGGAACTGTTGGCTTTAAAAATCGTTATTCGCGCAATGCTGGGAAAGAGTGTATTCCAGTTGCTCTAAAAGCTTTTATATATTTATCTACTATAGCTGTTACTGGCGCTATGCTGCCGCAGAAAAAATAAGGGAGAAAACATTGATTTTTAAAAAGTAATTATATTCTTATTGGTCCAACAAGACAAAAGCTTTTTAGCTCATATATAAGAGTTTTCAAAAAGCTACCCGAGCGCCATCTTTGGTATAATTTACTTCATAAGTTGCTTAATACAACAACAGCTATTAGTCAGTGAAAGTCCCACTATAATCGGTGCAGTAGTTTCTGATAGGTTCATATATAAGAATATGCGAGAAAAAAAGCGACCCGAGCGCCACCTAGGAAGCCCCAGTACCATCTAGAGGGTATTCAAAATAACTCCATACAACATCGCAGCTATCTTTAAGTGGCAAGTTCTGTCAAAATCTGTCGAGCATAGTTTCTGACCGGGCATAAAAACGATTTTTCTACAAAAAGCCACATGAGCGCCATCTAGGGAGTAAATAAAAGTTCCGCACTACAGCATTATCTAGCTGCCAGTTAAAGTTCCGTCAAAATCGTTCCAATCGTTTTGTAGATTAGTCAGGACAAACAGACAGACAGATACACTAATTTTAAAAATGTGTGTTTTGTTATAAGGGCTGTGTATGCTTTCATATGCGTGTAGTAAAATACTGTTATTTTGATAGGTATTACAAACAGACACTCGATTTTTATTTATGTGTACAGATGTATAGATTAGGTAGATAAATCTTAAAATTGTTTTTTTTTCTTGCACAACCACTTTTTGTTTTAAAATTTCCATAAATTAAAGCCCTATTTTGTTCCAAATAAATATTAAGTTTTAGGTGTATTTTGGTGCAATTGGACATTAAAGAAATAAATTTTATTTTAAATGAGTTATGACAGAATTTGTTGACCTTATTAACACGTAGACAAATTGCAAAGGAAATTGTCTATGTCTTATCTTTTTCCCTCGTATTAAAAACCATTCCCTCTCTTTCAAATATTCATTCAAGTTTGATGTGGCACTTACGTCAATGCGTCCGAACACAAAGAAGTTTTAGCTGTATCAGAAGATGATGAAATGCTTATGTTATCTCATAACAAAAAAAAATCTCAAGCATTGATTTACAATCAGTATCATAAAGAAAATTTGTGTGACATATTCACACATTTATTTATTTTTATCTTGACAGTTTGTACCTAATCGTATGTATACATAGGTACTGTCTCTTATCATAGTAGGTAGTGTAGTGGTACCTATTTCCGAACAGCTCCAGTAGCCGAACACTTTTGACTGAAATACGTTAAATTAACGTTATTTTTCTTGTTATGAGCAAAATAACGATAGAAAATAGTTGTGTTCGTTGAATTTTATCAATTTTACCCAGAGTCGACCCAGGTTTTCTTGACATCCCCAAGAGCTGTCAAAAAAAACCTGGGTTTTTGGCGACTTCAAGGCGACCCCAGGGCGATCCAGGTCTCAACGAACACAACTAATGATTCTATGTTCTTTCCTTTATCCATCTATGCGAAACTTTACTAATACCCTTGCGAATTCTTTCTCCTACAGCCATCAGTTTGTGGGAAGGATCTGATATTTGAAGAAGGTCGAGTGTAAACAAAAAAATTGTTTTTAACCAGATTAACCAGATTTCAGCATTTTTTGAAAAAGTGCTTTTAGTATTTTCTTAATTTCTCAAAAACTAAGATACATTTAATAAGAGCATTGAATTTTGAAAATAAAAATAATAGTTAATTACATAAAGTTTTTTAAAAAAATAGATTAAATTTTTTTTTTAATTTTTTTTTCAAAATTTTGAGTTTGAAAATTATTTTTTTTAAAACTGTTCACTTAAACAACTTAATTTAAAAATAAAATAAAAGAGTAGTTTTCTGGCTTTCCAAAAAGATATAACAAGGCTTTGTATCATTCACCGTTGTTTTTAAATAATTATTTTTCTGATTTAAGTCAATTTTTTAGAAAATTGCCTTAACGGGGGAAAATAGACCCCCCTCCCATACGATTTTTTTCTTGTCTTAACCCCACCTACACGCTCAAGCTTTTTGATGCACCTTAAACCAATCACCCTGTATATAGGGCACACAAGTGGAAAACGACCTCAGCCAACTTGCGGTGCGAAATTGGAGGCGGCTAGCTACAAAGAAGCAATTCCGTCGGTCTGTCTGTGCGGATGTGCGTATGTGCGGTTGTCTGTGCACCAACCCGCACAGCCTAAACGGTTTGACTTCAAACTTTGTATAGGTATAGCATTTTTAGCGATTCCCTGGAGGAGAATTTCGAATTATTATTTTAGCCTTGCTATAACGTAACGGGTACCTGCCATATAACGCTTTTAGTTTTTTTCAAAATTTTCTCGAAAACGCGGCTCTACGATTTTGATGAAAATTTTTGTACATTATATTTACAATGCTGTTAATGTAATTTCATTTCAGGTTTTTGGCTGAAAATGCATATAACAGAGATTTAGTGTTAACGGTCTTAAACAAATTGAGCCATAAATTAATAACGGCTTAACCGATTTCAATTAAAAGTTCGTATGGTGAATAAATTAACTATTCAACACAAAAGGGCATTAAAAGTTTTTGGCTTAGAAAACGTTTTATAAATAGCTACCATATAACTTGATCTCGAGTTTGGGCCATTTCCTGATTGTTTTCCTTTTGAGCGAACTTATTAAATTGAATTTTTTTCGATTCTATGTGAAGTTTACCAGAAATAGGCTTAAAAACATTTTTTTAACAATTCTATGCGAAGTTTCCCTTAAATAGGCTTAAAAATATTTTTGTAATTTTTTTCAATTAAATTTTAAAAGCGGCTTAAAAATGCAAGATAAAGAGAGTTGAAATTGTTCGATTGATATGCTCTCCTCTCGTGTACTCTAATGAAAGAGATGCAATTGTGATGAACAAAAATACGGGGTGGGCACCAAGTTTCCTCATTTTCATTATTAAAAATTCGCCTCCCAATGTTTGTGCAACCCATTTTAAGTAAAATGCTAATAAATTTTATTACTTCGTTAACTAAAATGCTTTTAAATGTATTTTAGTGCAACTGGACATAACTCCTCTTAGTATGTTAACGAAAATTGCTTTGTTTATACGAAAACTTAAAACCTCGAATAGACCTTTATTTTTAGAAGAAATACTAGCCTTTATTATAAAGAAAACATTCAAAATTTATTTGGAAAAAATGGGGTTTTATGTCAAGTTGCACAAAAAAAAAAAAAACTTTTTTTATCAGAGTATCTAATAAATTGGCATTTATAATATCAGTGTTTTAACTTAATATCTGTTCTTACAACGCACAGTGAGGGACTCCGCTCATCTAATAGAGGAATTAAATTGTCAGTGCTTATACAAATTAAACTTCTTGATAATTTATGTTTTGTAAGAATTATCTTAAAGACATGCGCCACTCAAGTTTCTTGTACTTTTTGAGAAAATTATGTATAGGCATTCAAAACACAACTGAGATTTTCTTCAAGTCGCTATCTAAGGTTTCTAGGGTTTTTCTTTTAATTTTAAAATTAAAATCTTATATGTAGCTCAAACTATTTAACACTATTGCATTTAGCGACACACTCATTAAATCAAAAGGATTAGTATTGTTCTAACGTAATTTTATCGTATAAGCATAAGGTTAGTCCATAAAAAATTTCATGCAACTTAATTACAAAGAATACGAAGATAATAAAGTTTCATTAAAATTTTGGGACACGAAAATCATGGTGTTTTGACCCCAATATAATTTTTGAGAGCATTCCGGGTTCAAACTTTATTGTATTATATAGGTACTTAAACTACACAAGCATATCGCTTCATCAGACACATTATAATCGCTTAATAAAAGAGCAGTCAACAACAGACGAGACGAGTATAAAAATACATTATTTTATATATAATATTGATTTGCGCACAATATAACGTTTGTCAGCTAATTCAGTGGACATTTTTTGATAAAGATGCTCGACCTTTGGAAGATCAATACAGCGATATGGAAAACAAGACGAATTTAATTTAGAATGATCACTGAACAGTGCATATACATAGTTACTTTATAAATTTTCCGTATTTGTCGCGTATCAGCTTTAATTTTTATTTCAAATTATAGATTAATTTTGGCCTTTTATAGTTTACTAGACGATTAAACAGGGTGATTTGAACAAATGTTAGAAATAACAATAAAAATATTTCATCATTTTTGAATTGTGATGCGAATTTTATTGATTTTATTTTATAGATTTTTCTTTTAACTATTCAGAATTATTACTTAATATTCAACAATTAAACTGCTGCATATAAAAATGTTAAAATGAATTTTTCTACTTAAAATTTTTAAATTTACCTCATAAATTGGAAGTCATTTTCAGTTCCTCTAAAATGTCATATTTTTGTAAAAATTTACGCACCAACAAGTCAAGAAGATTCCTTAGATGCAAAGGCCTGGATGAAAAAAACCTTTTCGAAATCTCTGCAACACTTTTATAGTAGGTATATTTATATCAAAAGTAGCAACGTTCATATATTTATATAACTATTCAGTGCCACCCTGTCCGTCTATTTACGTCGACATTTCGACGATACCCAAACTATACACTGTGCACTTTTCATCAGAAGCACACAAAAGTCACTATCATACATTTAAATAATAATTGTTGTCTTATTTCGCTGATAAGTAAGTAATTCAATTACATATAGATGGCTGTCGAATATAAAATGTTTTTCATCTCGCTATTGGAAGTTAGTCTTGTTTTGCAGTTACCCGAAGTCGGACTAAAAAATTAGTTGGAAAATGTCTGGAAAAACTTTCGTTGTTATTTGCGCTCTTCTTTTCGTGCAAGTACGTTTGTTTAAAAAAAAATAAATTTATTTCCGTTGGTTATGTTATTAAATTAAACAAAACAAATTATTTTAGCTTGCTTCAGCACGAGTTGCTCGCGATGCACCTGCAGCACCCGAACAATTGCCTTCTTTGACTGATTTACTCTCAAAGGCTGGTGTTTTGTTAGAAGGTGTCAAAAGTCAGGTGTTCGAAGCTGTTGGTGTAAAAGATCAAGAACAATTCAACAATTTTGTCGCAACTGAAACAAAAGCCTATGCCACCAAATTGGAAACTCTTGCCAAGGAATTGAAGAAAACTGTAAGTTAAAAGTTTTACGATTTAAGTTTAAGTTTTTCTTGACTCATTCGATCAATTTTTAGACTGAAGAAAACATTGAGAAAATCGAAGGAAGCGATGCTGTTAAACAATTGCGTTCTCGTGTAGATGAAGCCATCAACAATTTGAAGAAAGAAAACCCAGAAGCTGCAAACAATGTTGTAAGTTAAAATGTTGCTTTATTATTTTCGTTGAGACACTCTAAGTTTATAAATTTTTGAAAAATCTTAGGACCAACTAACCAAGACCACCAAGTCCCTTATCGAGGGTATCAGCAACCTTGGAGACAGTGAATCCGCTAAGGAAATCAAGGACATCGGAAATAAAATTTTGCAAACCACCGTTGATGCATTGAAGGATGTCAATACCAAGATTGCTAACACTGGAAAAGCTTAAAACCATGAATTTGATATAATAAACGTTAAAAATACTATACTTTTGTTTCGTATTTTTGATAAGTTCGTTTTTTTTTTTTGAAAATGTGATAACGTTGCCAAGGCATGATAGCCTTTGACTTCGACTAACATATATTCATTCTTATTAATGTGGTGTTTTCTAATAAATATGTTGTTTCATTATTAGAAATAGAAAGTTAACGTTAACGTTACTATGTTCAGATGAAACCAGTCAGAAGATAAATGAGAAATATTTGGATTTTAAATATTAAAATTAATATTACATATTTATTATTTTGACTAATATATGTATTATCAAAAAGAATTGATGTACATATTTGTATTGTATTTTTGAGGCTGTCCTAAAGGTTGTTGTAAAGATTTATTTTAACGTGAGTCGTGTACTTCTATACTTAGTAGTACAGCCTTGCCTACAAACATCTCACATATTAGAGAATTGAAGGCTAATCAATATCCTTGTATGTGTATTTGGCGATTTCAATCTATGTGAAATAGTCTTATCTGACCGATATCAGCAGGATTTATCGTGCTATAGGATAGCACTATTTTTGACCTAATTGACAATGAAAGTGCTCCTAAAATACGTTTTTAAATAAGTTCAATATCGCCGTAAAAATTATGTTGGATCATCGATTTAGGATTGCATAGGAAAACCCTCGCAAGACCCTATAAAATGCATCATCTTCTTAAAGTATGGCGGTATAAGAATGGCATTATCTGTTGACTATCCCTTACTAAAGCCAAATTTAGCAAAGTGCTAAAGAATTTATTTTTGTCTAAAAAGTCGACAACCCGTGATTGTATGAACTTATCAAATATTTTTGAGGATGTATTTACCTAAACAATAATGAAATTCGGGTCTATAATTAGAAAAACATGCCTTTTTACTCTTTAAAAAAATAAGGTACAACTTCGGCACATCAAAGATGTTTAGAATAGCAGCCACTGCACGCATGAAGACACAATTATAAAACAGATTGAAACCAATTTTGTTCAACATAATGCTAGATACCTACATACATAATGTCATCATTTTTACTTGAATGTTTACTTTCCATTCCCAATAAGTATTTAGATAATTTATAAATTTCATGTGAAGTGAATGATTCAATGCTGAAAAAAAACACTCAACAGGAGCGGTTGAGTCCGGGAGGCCTGAAAAAAATATTCACCATTTCCGTGTTCATTCAATTTTTTTTTTCTATTGAATAATCTTCGTGGGATGATTTTTCGTTGGTGTTTTAAAAATGTTGTTCATTCAACTGTGCCTTTATCCAAGTCGGTATTTTTTTGACAGGTGACAATTATCGATTTCAAAAACAAAAGTTTGAAAAAAAGCACTATGGTGAAATTAATGAAGTGAGGGAAACATAGAAAGTGTTCGTACTTCAAATTATATGCATTTCTACCAAAACTTACCGTAATTTTAGTGAAGTTTATCTAATTTTCGGCAGATAATATAGAACAGCTAGATTATTTCTGAACTCTTTCAAACTGGATTCTGCGTTTAGCAAGTTTTTCGTAGGAAAATACAGGATTGACTTTTTCTCAGGAGTTGGTATAAAAAAAAACAGGATATTCCTGGGTTAAACAGGATAGATTGGAACGTTTACTATTACCAATTTACCATCAACCCCCAAATAGTCAGCCATGTAGGTATAGGGTAGGGTAGGTAAAAGGCCACACCACCTACACACTCCAGTCTTACACAGAACGTCACGCTGTGCATGTAGTGTATTTTTAAAAGAGCATTTTCATCCAGTTTCTGTTTTTAGTCAAATAAATATTTATTTTGTATATATAAACAACGAAAATATTAATTTACATAAACATTACATACACTGCCGGTGAATTTAATTAAGGCCACTTTGTTTACATTATTATTTTTGGAATAATACATAGTCTCTCAAAAATATACCTAATGAAAAAGTAAAAACACCAACAATATAAAATTATTTTATTTAACTAATTTAATTTTAAAAACTTTATATATGCATTTCGGCTGGATAACCGGCCATCATCAACATTTCAGCAATCTCTTTGTTTAATAAATTACATCCTACATTGGTAGTTGGTAGGTACCTTACACACAATGTTAAACACATTTGAAGTTACATAAATTAGAAATTTAAACCTTGGTGGGAGAAGAAGAACAAAATAGAGAAAACATTCCATAAATAATGAGTTCGGTCTGTAACTGGTTATTCATAGAATGATTTCTCTATTTTGTTCTTTTTCGACCCACCGAGGTTTAAATTTGTTATTTCTGTAACTAAAGAAGTTTGTTAAAATGCGTGTTGGTAAACCTATGACAGTACCAACTATACCAATGTAATGTAATTTGTTAAATAAAGACATTTATTACTATCAGTCGTGTTGCTGATGAAGACCTGTAATGCATATAATTTTTTTAAAGTTAAATTAAATAAACAAAATAATTTTATTTTGTATTTATAGTCTCAAATTAATGTTGTTTAAGTGTTTTTCGCGATTTATAGGTACCCGTTGAAAATTTCGGAGCCGGAAACATTTATTACCTGTGGGTATATTTTCCAAAAATAAAACCATACAATTAAGGGCGTGACTCAGAAAAGTGAACTTCAAAGGACACAAATAGTTTGGTCAATTGATTGAGGCCACTTGAAAAATCTTATAAAAAAGTTTTTCAGTAGTTGGTTCAAAATTAATTTATTGTGTTTACAAATTATGTCCGCGTTTTATTTTTTAATTAGCTCAACAAAACGGACTTGAATTGAATTATACAGTTTCTTTCAAATAATCAAGCGAATTGGAGATATATAGCTTTGATAAAAATATTCTTAGCTTCACACAGTCTACCAGATCAATAAACTTTTGCTTCTCTAAACTTTGTTAATTCAACTGTGCCATTACTCAAATGACCAAGTCGTTATTTTATTAAAAGGTGAAATATATCGATTTCAACAACAGAAGTTTGAATATCATAGATTCAAAGACGAAGTTAAAAGCACTTGGTGTGAAAACACAGAAACTCCGTTCGTTGTCATTTCATTTCAACCCTACGTAACGCAATTTTAGTGCAGATTTTCTATTTAGGTATCTGAAGTTAGTTTTCGGAAGATAATTTAGCCCAACAAGATAATTTCTTAACTCCTTCAATCTGGATTCTGCGTTTAACAGTAGGAAAATACAGGATTTATTTTTTCCCAGGAGTTTGTATAAAAAAAAGGATAGCCCTGTGAAATACAGGATAGATATGGGAACGTTAACTATAACCAATTTGTCATCATAAAAGGTGACACCAAATACACACTCCGTCTTACACAGAACGTCACGCTGTGCATTTAGTGTAATTTAAAAAAAACATTTTTGTGTAGATGTGTTTTAAGCCTACCCTTAAATGTTTGGAGATTGGAGTGTTTGGTTTATAATCGTGTGCACAACTATTGTGGTTGGCATACTTTAGTGTTGTTGTAATTCCATGTTACAACACAAATGCTCAACCATATGGTTGCGGCGGGGAAATAAAATCTGAAAGTATACCAACATTTCCAGTAGGTATACTCATGGAGCCATAGGGAAGTTTGGAAAACAGCTGACTCTGACTACGATTTTGTGTTTTGGACACCTATCCGGTTTTGGTCGTTCAGAAACACACACGAACCTGTCCAATGTGTTTACTAATTAATATAGAGTAGGTTAGGTAGGCCCGTCGTTTTTTGAAATTAGCTCAACAAACCGTTTTTGAATTGAATTATACAGTTTCTTTCAAATAGTCAAGCGAAAGGGAGTCGCTTTAATTTTTTTTTTTACTTTAACTATGTGACTGTAAGTCACCTTGCCTTTTAAATGCAACAAGTGTTGAACGAGACTAGTTTAGAAAGAGGAAAAAGATAGGAAATTTTTGTTGGCATAATCATGGGCTATGTACAGTTTAAGCTGGGAGGTATGCTGAAAATAAAATTAAAGACTCCACTGGGTCCCACAAACTTGCTCTTGTGGCAAGTTACATAAGAGCTTAAAAGAACCTTCCACGAAATTATTTTAAATGCTTTCAAATATATAAGAAATAATTACAAAAAAAAAAATATAATACTAAATAAATAACTTTGAAATCATTTTATCAAAAAGCAGAGTTTTCCGAGAAAATCCTAGTATGCGAGTAATTTCAATGTATTAAAATATACATATCTTACAATTATTTTTTACCAAAATCGTACGTCCAGTTTTTAGAAAAATCTATTTTCTTTAAACATCTTTTCTAAAATACTTTCAAGAAAAATTTTGAGTTAGCTAATTTAAGGAAATTAATATTAACATACAAAAACAAAATTTAAAAAAAAATTTAATATTTAAATAAAATAATATTTTTAGAAAAGTTACGAAAAAATTAAGTATGCCATAATCATTTGGCTATTTTTTCATTTTTAGAAATAAAGTTTGGTTAAGATCCGAGAAGTCGTTAACGAGGAATTTAAAATTAAAAAAAAAACGTTTTTCAGAAAAACAAGCTTTTTCATAACCGTTATAATGCACGTACCGTTATTTTTAGGCCTAGAACAAAAATTTCAAAAACCCATCTGATGGTTGCTTAAGGCTAACAAAGTAGAATTTTCAGCGACCTTTACTCGGTCAGTCAGAGGACGTCAGTCACCTATGTACACATACAATTAGTCATCAGGCAAAATCAAAAGAGTTTTGATTTTTTACAGACTTATTTTTACGAACACTATATTGCAGATTGATGTCAAATGACTGACCGTGTAAAAGTCGCTTTAGGCAAAACACACACGTAAGCATCTTCCCCAAGTGTTATTGCTTCCAGCTGCGCGTCTTTTTGTTTTTTTTTTCTAAAGTTCCCAGCATCTGCAAGGTAGCTAATTGTTTACAAAAGTTTTACTTTTAGTTAGTATTTTAAGGTTTTTACTTTTTCTCGGCTTAAAGGTTCTAGTGCTTAAAACGATTTCTTTTGTCTTTTTCTGCCACCGTCAACGTTTTTCAAGACCCCATTTGGTTTCAAAATTATGAAAAATTTGTATGCCTACTTAAATATTTAATAAATAAATTGAACCATGCAAATAAATATTTTGTAAAAAATGTTTTTCTATTGTTAATTTAACTTTAATTTCAATATTATTTTTACAAATTAATTCGCGATGCGTTTTGGAAATTCTTCCATCTTCGGGCGATGTGCCTTTTTATGGGTTTATATATAGGTATATATATTTTTTTAATATAATAATAATTAATATTATATTCTTTCTATAATATTTGCAGCTGCTTTTTAAAAATAGCAATATTTGCAATGGCCCCATGAAAGGACCCAACTATTTATCCCTTGTTTTTTTTTGTTTGCAGTTCATTAAAAAATATTAGTAAATTCCGATGGATTTTCGAAGTCAGGCCTTGAATTTTATGGTTTTAATTTTAGAAAATATATAAATTCCTACTTACCCACAGATAATAAATATTTTCGCTTAAAAAAATTTAATATGTAGGTTGTATAAAAGTGGCCGTAATTAAGTCATCGGCAATGTACATATTTTCAAATAAAATAATATAATAATATACTCAACAACTATAGAAAGCAGGAGATCCATACATAGTTGTCAAGAATTATTAATTAAATCAGTAATTTAATTCCTAAACGTTATTGTTGATAAACCTGAAAAATGCCATTTATATACGACCAGATATTGGAGGATTCAGATTCAGACTCTTCGAGCTATTGTGATTTGGCTGACAATTTAGAGAACTTTGAAGACTGGGATTTGATACAAGAATGGGGTTTGATAGACAATTCAGAAATCGTTACCGAATGGCTTCCTGCTGAACCAATTGATAAAACCATATTCACAGGCTATATCACGTATATTGATGACAAGGGTATCGTTCATTTGCATGATGGCCAGAAGCACGATTTAGTGGAAAGAATTAGGAAAGAAATCAACCAAAATCTCGAATTTACGACAGAAAGGACAGCAGTTGAAAACTTAGCAGTTGGTCAGCCCTGTTTAGCACGATATCACTTGGATAATTATGTGTATCGTGCTGTGATCAATAGAACTCTTCCAAACAATGTGTATGAGGTTCGATTTGTTGACTATGGCAATATTGAAACCTGTGAACAGACTGATTTATACTGGATGACTGTTTTTCCAAACATTCCAATTCAAGCCAATCGCTATACAATTGATGGTATAAAGCCCAGGAATGAACAGGAAAAGTTTAGCACCTTGGCTCTTGATGTGATTCATAGTGTAGTTGTGGGCAAACTGTGTGGTATTCGAGTTATTCACGGAGAACAGGACAAAGAAATTAAAAAGTGCAATATTCGCTTAGATCGCAATGATATAGCAACTTATATGATTGACAATGGTTTTGCCAGTGAAGATGAATTAGTTGATTGATTATTTTTTTTCTATTTTTTACCTAGCTTGTTGCGACGATTTAGTAGCAACTCGAGACCTTTTGTTAATCAGCCAAATAAAACAATAAATTATTGTGCTGGATTACAAAACCTAAAACATTTTATTAAACTTCATTCAAATGTCTATAGGTAGGTAAACTTACAATGTCTCCGTTAAGTATTAATTTTTAGTTAAGAAAGAAAAATACGCTTAATGTAATTTTTAAAGGTTTACAAATATTTGCTTTTAAATAAATTTAAGTTTTTTGTCATTTGAGATTGATAATATTTTTAGGAACTTTACATTAGAAAAGTTTAATTGAAAAGAATGTAGAAATCAAGTTAACCCCAAAGTGCGCAGCATGCAAGATGGTTTCTTTTGGCGATAAGCTTTTAGCCGCAAGAGGTTAGCTACTATATTTGTTAATGCCTTGTTCACATTCATCGTGCAGGCATGTTCTCAACACTCCCCCACAGTAGCAACACCTGGTGGCTCTTCTGCTTCTCGTTCCTCAACATCAAGGACAGCTAGCTTAACTACAGGCCGTTCGTAAATGCCTGTCTGAGTTTGTACTGAAGCGCTTCTCACTTGACCGTCTGTGGAACTCTTAGTTTGAACCACTCTTCCTTTTGGCCAGACGTTTCGGGGACTATTGGGATCCACGACGATGACTATATCTCCTACCCTTATCGGCTTGACATTAGTGAACCATTTTGAACGTCTTGTGAGTGAAGGAAGATACTCCTTAACCCAGCGCTTCCAAAAGTGGTCTGCAAACTGCTGCGAAGTGTGCCAATTAAGTCTTAGTATCTTGCTATCGTCGTTGAATACAGTGAATGGCTTGGATCCATTAGATGAACCTAGAATGAAATGATTTGGTGTAAGCGCTTCTTGATTCTCATCCTCCACGGGTACATAGGTTAATGGTCGAGAGTTCACGATATGTTCTGCTTCTATCAGCATGCTTCTCAGAAGTTCATCAGTAGGATTGCGACTAGGCCTTATTGCATACAGAACAGTTTTAATGGACCGCACCATTCTTTCCCAGCTGCCTCCCATGTGTGGGGAACCAGGGGGGATGAATTTCCATTTGGTTGTTGTAGATGTGAAAGTTTCCGCCAATATTTCGCTTTTCACATTTACAAAGGCTTCTCTAAGCTCCCTTTCAGCACCTTGGAAGTTTGTTCCGTTATCGCTGTGAAATTCTAATGGTGTTCCTCGTCTTGCCATGAAGTTTCGTATTGAAAGGATGCAGGAATCTGTTGTAAGGGTGTGGGCGAGCTCAACGTGAACTGCTCTTATAGTGAGACAGGTAAGTAGAACACCCCATCGTTTCTCCGTACGTCTTCCAACCTTCACGTAAAACGGCCCGAAATAGTCTATTCCCACATATGAGAAAGGACTACAAAATGCGGATAGGCGGGCAAAAGGTAGTGGGGCCATTATTGGAATTTGCGGTCGTGCTTTAGCGTTCTTACATTTTTGACACATTTTTCTGATATTTCTAAACGTGGCTCTCAAACGATATATATGGAATTTTTGGCGAAGCTCGTTTATTACAGTTTCGTGGTTTTGATGTTTGTAGATGCGGTGTAAATCCATGATAATAAGAGTAGTAATTGGGTGCAATCTAGGTAGAATGATTCTGTGGTTTTCATCAACTCCTGCTTCTTTAGCCCTAAGAGTTCTGTCTTTGGCCCGAATTACCATGTTCTTATCTAAGAAGGGACACAATTTAAAGATAGGACTATTTCTTTGCACAGTTTTACAGTTTTCCAGGTCAGCAATTTCTTCTTGATACTCGCTACTTTGTGCAATTTTATGCAGCTTAATTTCAGCTTGAAGGAGCTCTTCTTGGGTCAATGGACCACCTGTTTTATAAGGGATTTTTTGCTTTCTTTGGAGTAGACGTGATCTCCAAATGAGAATATATGATGTACTTCTGAGCAACAAGTTCCAACTTGACAGGTGATTAAAGCGCAGGACGTTGCCATAGCAGACCCTTTGCAAATGGATATTAACAAAATGTGCTCTAAGCTCTTCGTCTGTATTGGTGTCCGTGAACATTTCGCGAGGCCAGTTTTCTTCGGAAACCTTGAGAAATTCAGGGCCTGAAAACCAACGACTAGAAGATTTAAAGTTCGGTATTTTTTTCCATTTTGTGGCCTCATCCGCAACGTTTTCTGTTGTAGGGATCCAACGCCATTCAGAAACATCTGTGCAGTCCAATATTTCAGCAACTCGAAAAGCAACAAACTGGCGATACCTGCGATGGTCTGACCGAAGCCAGCTTAGAACATTCATGGAATCTGACCAAAAATATTTCTTAGCAAACTTAATGCTGTGTGACTCTGTTATTGTTCTGGCAAGACGTGCTCCCAGTAATGCTGCCTGCAGTTCCAGTCGTGGGATTGATAAGAACTTTAGCGTAGCTACCTTTGTTTTCGCTCCAATCAGTGCGCACTCAACAGATTGATTATAGATATTCCTGACGTATGCTACTGCCGCATATCCTTTCTCACTGGCATCCACGAAAATATGTAACTGAGTAGTTTTTTCCCAGCGAGTATTGGTAATATAACACCTTGGAATATTAAGTGTTTCTAAATCTGGTAAGTGCCGAACCCATTTAATCCATTTTTCATTTTCAGCATCGAGAATCTCCGTATCCCACTTGATCTTTGAACGCCAAATATCTTGCATTAGCATTTTGACGAACATCATAAAATGAGAAAGCAATCCTAAAGGGTCGAATATAGTCATAAGTGTTCTGAGGACCTCACGCTTGGTAGGTCGTCGAGAACCAAAAAGTATTGGTGCAGATCTTTGGTCAGCCCTGAATTTATAGGTGAGACAATCCGAAGATGTGCACCACCACATGCCGAGAACTTTTTCTGTTCCTAGCTCGATGTCAAGATTTAGATTTTTTCCCGTTGTGGGTTCAGAAGATAGTGCTTTGAGAACAGTTTGTGAGTTCGAAAGCCAGTTTCTAATGTGAAACCCGCCTTGTTCATGTATAAATCGAACCTCTCTGGCTAAGTTGATTGCTTCAGCTTCCGTAGGTAGACTATCCATTAAATCGTCCACATAATGGTTTTCTTTAATCGATTGTACTGCCCTCGGAAATTCTTTTGCAAAGCGATCAGCATTCAGGTTTTTAACAAATTGTGCTGAACAAGGTGAACACGTAGCTCCAAATGTCATTACCATCATTATGTAAGTATCTGGGATCTTCTTTTCACCTTTGCTCCAAAGAAATCGTTGAAAGTGCTGATCTTCTTCTCGTATACGGACTTGATGGAACATTTCCTTAATGTCACCGCAAATAGCTATTCTGTTCTGTCGAAACTTCATGATAACAGACACTAAAGACGCAAGTTGATCCGGACCTTTCAGTAACACCGAGTTGAGCGAGGTACCTTGAACCGCCGCAGCAGCGTCCCAGACGATTCTAAACTTTCCTGGTTTATTAGGATTTTGTATCGGGAAAATAGGAAGGTACCACGACCGATTATTGGTTTGCGTCTCTGAAGGTAAGAGTTTCCTCGCATACCCCTTCGCTACGTATTCTTCTATTTTAGTGTTTAGTATTTCAGCCAGATCTGGATCATTTCGCATTCGCTTTTGAAGACACTCCAAACGCCTCTTAGCCATATGAAAACTGTTTGGCAGATTTATTTTGTCATACTTCCATAACAAAGCTGTTTCAAATCTTCCATTTTTGAGAACGGTATGTGTTCTTAATGAAGATAGAGCTCTTTCATCATCGGTTGATAGCGGCATCTTTTGGGAATTAGTTGATACTCCAAAATCATCTGAACATATGTAGTTTTTAATAAGCCTTTCAAGATCCGAGTCGTTGCAGTTACACATATGGAAACTGTACTTGTCAACTGAAGTTCCAGGTTCTGTCAAGCTTACTCCGTGTAGGACCCATCCAAGTCGGGTTTTAGTGGCGATCGGTTCTTGTGGTCCTCCCTCCCTTGAACGCAATGGAAGGCTGAGACTTGAGTTGTTGAGTCCGATCAACAGTCGTGGAGAACCATAGCTGTAGCCTTCAAACGGAATTCCTCTTAGGTGTTCATAATTTCTTTGCAATTCACTTGGGTTAAGTGATTGTGAGGGCAGGAGTAAGTTTTCAACTGTATGTACGTTCCTTAGCGTAAACTTCTTTGCCTTTGTACCAGTACTTGAAATTTCCACGCTAAACACATTGGAATCTTTTTCAATCCTTGAGGTGTTTCCAGTCCATTTGAGGCAAAGTGGTTGTGGGGTACCATCAACTTTGAGCAGTTTTGCTATCTCTTCATCCATTAACGTTATAGAGGATCCATCATCCAAAAATGCGAGAGTATAAATTTGAGTATCCTTTCCATACAATACCACTGGAACTATACGAAAGAGCATCGGATTTAAGTCAGAAGAACCAGAGATTTCATTTCCTTTGGAGTGTAGTCCAATTGTTTCAACTTCATGTAACGGCTCATTATTTGTGTCTTCAGATGCTAATAAACTGACTTGATTTGTATGGGTGAAACGAGGAGAATCCTTGCGTTTATTATGAAGCATTTGATTATGTTTGAAAACACAGCCAGCTATTCCACACACTGCTTCAGAATTGCATTTATTGTTGTTGTGTTTTATCAAACATCGACGGCATAACTGATGCTTCCGTACTTCAAACCACTTTGCTGAACGATTAAGGTTCTGAAATCGTGTACACTTAGAAACTGAAACACAGTCACCACCACAAATACAGCATTTTGCTTCTATACCGCGCAGGATGTTTTCTGTTTCTTTCGTTTCTTCATAGTGAGCAATAATAAAGCCTTTTTCTTTTGAATATTTGAAAGAAGAACGACTATCATCCTTTGTAAGAGTAAGGGGTAATAAGACTCCGCTGGCTGCTTCTGCAAGCTGGTAGGTCCACTTACTGAATTGCAACAAGTTACAGTTGGATTCTGAAGAGGTTTGTTTGAATATTGCCCAGTTGAGACGTATGGCAGGAGGCAGTTATTTGTCTACTAGTTCTTGAATCAGAGTGGGGTTATTTAAATATTCAGCCAGACCCGAAGCTTCGATAGTTGCGCAAAGATTCTGTACAGCAATAGCAAAGCTTACAATTGTCTCCAATTTTTCAGCTTTAGGTGGAGATGTGGAACGAATTTTTCGAAGCAATGAATGTATAATTATTTCAGGCCTTCCATAAAGCATTTTCAGGGTTGAAATAATTTGTTGTACACAATTAGATTGTATCAGCATGCTTCTAACTGAAGTAAGCGCCTCTCCTTTCAAAGCTCTATTTAACCGAACCAAATTTTCTTCATCGCTGAAAGCACATAGTTCCGTGCTTCGGTTGAAATCCGAAATAAAGAGTGGCCATTCTTCAGGGTTTCCTGAAAATGGATGCAAGTCCCTCGACAATAGTTGTCGCGCAGCTAATTGGCTTCTATTTAAAGTGTTATGCACAAGAGGCTCATAAGAGTCCCTATTCGAATGAAGGTTACAACCTTCCATGGAAGAGCGAATTTGTGTCATGGGTTCATTTGGATGCGTATACATTTCAGAAGGTAGATTAGGGTTGATCTGGACATGCTGTACGCATATTGGAGCCCGAAAGGGATGTTTTTGTTGCGGTAGTGAAGGCATGTTGTTTGATGGAAAACGATTGTTTGAGTGCATGCTTTTTTGTTGAGAACTTGCATTAAGAGCAGCAGTAAATGTCTTTTGTTGTTCGTGTTGACGTGGCGGTTCGGTCGGTGGAAGGCAGTGTTTAGGTCTCTCAATTTTAGTCTTATTGTGAGACATCGATGTAGTAGCTGGTTCTTTGCAATTTGTAACAACTTGGCTATGTACTTCTGTTGACTGCATACGGTTCCAGGGAACTTTCTTAAGCCAGGTGCTTACATTCAACAAAGATCCGTTTGCCTCCTCTCGATCATCATCTGTGCTATCAATATCTTGACTATCATCGCTTTCGGCTTCTTGAAGTTGTGTCAACATTTCATATTTTTTCGATAAGTACAGAGCATCTCTCTTTTCTTTTCTTTGTAAGAAGTCTTGTTCGCGTTTTTCCTCCATAGCAGTTTCTTCATTTAACCGTTGCAGTTCCAATTGAATTATTTTCTTTTTTGAGGCAGCCTTGGATGATTTAGAACTAGAAGAAAGTTTCGTATTTCTTATCATTTTAAGATTGTTGACTGGAGTTTGGCTTATCTCGTCTGTGTTTACCGTTTTTCGTGCAGTATTTTGTCCACCGGAATTATTGTTGGTAGTGGTTGGAAGGGATAGAGGCAAGTGATTAGCGCGACTTATAGATGTTATTCGTGATGATGATATTGGAGCCAAGTTATTAGTAAAAACCTCACCAGCCACATTCGAGGTGAACATCTGGTCAACGACCCTACGCGATGTCGTGGTTATAACGGGTAAAACTAGATTTGACGTGATAATTAATGATTTTGTAGAATTTTGCCTGTCTTCACTAAATTGAGATGCGATGTTGGGTGCCCCAAACGATGGTGCTGCGGTATATTGTGCAGAAAGTACGTCCATGCAATAAAGCGGGTCGGAGGGTGATGAAGTGATCACTAATTGTGACACACCATCCATACCACGTGGGGCTGTAGTTGGCGCGATAAACTTAGTAGTTTTTGATGAACCTGGGTTGAGACTTTTCAAAGGGGACACATTGGCATCAAAAACTAAATTTGTAGATGTAGTACGGGTAAAATTAATATTTGATGTTAGAATGGCAGCATCAGAAACAGTTCTAGTTATGGCTCCTAGGTTTTGAGCGCTGTTTTTGACTTTGTTTGGCACACTTATAGCAGCAGCAGCAGACGCCTCTAACAGACTACTAGATAGAGAAATATTCTTACCTACACAGACTGGACATACCCAGTTTTCGTCTTGTATATAGCTGTCCACATTGACACAGATGTAGTGATACCAAGCTGGGCATTTATCACACTGTACCATGTTCCCAGCGCTGTTGGGTTGATCACATGAACGGCAATCATACTCGTCTGCAGTTGTCTCCAGTGTTTGATTTTCTCTAACTTCAACTCTTGCAACCATTTTAGAGGCAGCAAAAGGCGATGGGGTTGCTGAGTTTCCTGATTTATGGGACATCTTATCAGGCCAAGATTAAAGGGAATGAAGTTCACAATTGTTTTGTAAATTGTTGCGACGATTTAGTAGCAACTCGAGACCTTTTGTTAATCAGCCAAATAAAACAATAAATTATTGTGCTGGATTACAAAACCTAAAACATTTTATTAAACTTCATTCAAATGTCTATAAGTAGGTAAACTTACAATGTCTCCGTTAAGTATTAATTTTTAGTTAAGAAAGAAAAATACGCTTAATGTAATTTTTAAAGGTTTACAAATATTTGCTTTTAAATAAATTTAAGTTTTTTGTCATTTGAGATTGATAATATTTTTAGGAACTTTACATTAGAAAAGTTTAATTGAAAAGAATGTAGAAATCAAGTTAACCCCAAAGTGCGCAGCATGCAAGATGGTTTCTTTTGGCGATAAGCTTTTAGCCGCAAGAGGTTAGCTACTATATTTGTTAATGCCTTGTTCACATTCATCGTGCAGGCATGTTCTCAACATAGCTAATGCGTCCATGCTGCAAATTTTTAGTAAATATTAATAAATAATTAGAAAAAAAAGGAAAATGTTTATTTTATTTAAATGTTATTTGAAAAACAATTGTTTATTTTTTTTCTGCTCCATAAGTAAATACATATATCAAAACCTTTTCAGAGTCGGGAACAAGCCTAGTGAAATTACCAACTCCACACACTTGAAGAAACAACCCTCCTTATTATTTGGTTCTCAAAAAACTTACAAGGATTGTACTATTGGGTTTGTGTTGTTGACAAAAAGAAAACAGAAATATTTGTTCCCTTAAATTAAACTTGAAATTTGTTGCTTGTTCTTAATCTACATTCTGCAACATAAAACCATTACATAGTTAAATAGTCAATAAAATATATACATAAGTATATGCGTCAAATCTGACAGTTCTGATTTTTTGCAGACTTGTTTGTGATGCTGGCCCAAGGAATAATTGAAGTTTGTGACCTCGACCGCTGAATACAATATTGTCGAAATTCGAAAAAACCGCGAAAATATCGGATTTTTTTTCACAAAATTCAGCGATTATAACCCTAAAAACCTAGTTAGTACGTTTCTAGT
The DNA here is from genome assembly GCA_951217065.1 of Baccha elongata. Lineage (NCBI taxonomy): Eukaryota > Metazoa > Arthropoda > Insecta > Diptera > Syrphidae > Baccha > Baccha elongata. The sequence continues at coordinate 19,478,483 of OX578272.1, read as the reverse complement.
TCACTTTTAAAGTAGACAACATTTGCAACAATATGACACTATAAGTGTCTCTGTAGAAGTGTAGACTGTAGATAGACCCAATAGTTCCCAAAATAAAGCTCTCCAGAGTTTACGGAAAATTGATAAACTTTGAAAAGCTTTTTCTCGCAAACTATTTGGCCTCACCTGAGTGAGTTTTTTTTCCGGAGATCACTGATGGCCAGTTTCTCCAAACACTTTTAAATATTTACTGGGATGTTAAACTTTAAAATAGCATTTTTCAATTTCACCAACCATTTTCATTTTTAAAAGGGCCAATAAACTAAAGTCCCATTTTGTTCCAAATAAATTTTAAAATCGTCTTAAAAATGCAAGACAGGGAGAACGTTGAAATTTTTCGATTGATATGCTCTCCTCTCGCTTGCTCTAATGAAATAGAGCCATGAGTGGTGAATAAAAATCCGATGTTGCCATCAAGTTTCCTCATTTTTAAAAATTCACCTCCTTATGTTGGTGCAAACCATTTTAAGCTAAAATGCCAATAAATTTTATTGCTCCATTAACTAAAATGCTTTTAGGTGTATTTTGGTGAAACTGGGCATGAGACTAATATTTATTGGATTCGATTTCTCAGTTTATTTTTCTCGCTCTTAAAGATATTTTTCGACGTAAAATTAAAACGATTGAAAGATCGTCGTTTCACTATTTTTCTCTCTATTTTTCTATAAAAATAATATGATAGGGACAGCATCTGCAAAAAGACGATCGTTTCGATTTTACTTGATCTACCCCCTGCTAAAGTTCCTGCGGAAATTTACTTCGGGGGAAATATTATTTATGGTGACAGTTGCACTGAACGCGTTCAGCTTCAAAATGATGTGAACACTTCCATTCCAAAGCATGACAGCATACATTTTTTTTCTCTGCTATACTTGCTTCTGCTTGTGCTTGATTTTAAAGTGAAAAAGTGTTTTAAAAAAGTTAAAAAGATATTTAATAAAAAAGAAACTAATCTTTGTGTTTGTTCATAAACAAAAAAAAATATAAAATGGTAAGTTAACCCCTGATAATTATCAGCAAATAAAGGAATCTCTAAAATCCTGTGTCAAGTTATTTCTTTGTTTCCAAACAAAGATTTTTTTCTGCGACATCGTCTTGTTTTGGTTGGAGTGACATTGAAATAACATTTTCGGTCTTTTGTAATTTTGTTGCTAATAAAAGAATATTTGGATTTTTTTTTCAGAATGGTCTATAAAAACTGAAGAAAATGGCTAATCCCGACGTAAATTATAAATCTCTCAATGAGAGTGCAAATCCTTTTCGAAAAGAAGACCACTCAGGTGAAGTCGAGAGTCCAAATGAAAATGAAGATACTCCCAGAACAAGTGGTATTATGATCCACATAGTTCCTGAAACAAGTAGAGGTAATTCTAGCTTTTGAATATTATGAAATTATTTTACTGTTATCTGCATTACAGCTCGATGGAATCATATCGAAGATCTGGATTCATTCTTTACTCGAATGTATAATTATCATCAAAAGCATGGATTCACTGTCATTGTTATGGATGAAGTATTTCAGCTTATCCAGTTTGGATTTGTTGTATGGGTTTTGACTTTTACTGTTTATTGCATTAAATATCCAGTTTTATTTGGGTAAGGAATCAAAGAAAAAATCAGGATATTTTTTATATTTTTTCTATTTCATTTATAGTGATGTTGGGAGGAACAAAACTTCTATTGGCGACGTAACTATACCGATGGGAGAATGTGTTCAAAAATTCACTGGAATGACATTTTTGGTTTTATTCCTAGCTACTTTATTTTTTATGGTTAAGCTGATTAAAATGATTTACCATATAACGCAATATTCAGACATGAAGAAGTTTTACAATTCTGCACTACAAATTGATGATGTAAGTTTATTTTTTATTATTTTTTATTTTAAGTAGCATTATTTCAAATTTTTTTATGAACTTTTCTCTGACCGTGACTATTCTCTTTTCTACATTTCTTAATCGAAAGATACTTACTAAATATAATGAGAAATAATGTTCAATGGTTTGCATTTGCAACAAAGATAGCTCCTTCTTCAAGAACCGTCCTAAGTTATTCTGTACAGTAAGCTTAACATCGCTTAAAACGATTACAGTTATTAAGTATGACATTGAACCATAAGACAACATCCTTTTAGGACAGAAAGATCAACTAAAACTGCCCTATTTGAACTCATCAATACCATATAAAAGCAGTCTTAGAATTAAAAGAATCGCCATTATGTGCCTTCTAAGACATATAAGGGGTCTTGATATAACACCTCGTATGAAACTGTAAAAAGGTCTCTCATAAAGAAAAATGTACCCAACACAATAATTTGATGTTAAAGAAAAAAAAAGAACAGCGGAGCCCCAAGCCGGCGGAAGCAAAGCTCCCAAAAAATTATCACTACAAGACTATATCCTTAGGAAAGGGCACTCTTTTGTTGTGAAATCTTATTATTGAAGATTTGCTAATGCTAAATATCCCTACTTCTAATGAAACACAATGTCTAAGCTTATAGAAAATTGAAGAAAATAGCGATTTAATTTAAAGAAGGTTAAAGAACTAGAAAATAGTGTGTATCATTCGATCTGAACATAAACCCAGATAAAACCACAACAATACTATTTACTTATAAATGAATTAACACAGTTAAAGTTAATGAACTCCCTTTAATTACACAGTCGCTGACTTCATTCTTTTCCATTTAAATTAGGAAGAAGCACTTTTTTGACTTATTCCAATACAAACCTGACGGGAGCTTAACTTTGGGCAAAATGTTTTATGCCCATACAAAAATATGTCTCTAGTATTTTTTCCCACTGGGTGTTCATGTTGCAATATTGAGAAAACATTATGCGTGGAGTTGAAAAGACAGATAGAATGGGTTGGAGAAAATGAGAATCACACTTTCGATAAAAACCTATTAAATTGTATTTTTTGAACTGCTAAAGTAACTCGTACAGGTATTTTTAGCTTTTATGTTTTGTTTGAATGGATTAGTCCTCAAGTATTTTTAAGTTGAATTGAACGCTATAAAAAATGTGCCCAGATAAAAATCGAATGAAACTAGCGAGAACCTAACATCGTCATAATTTCGGAAAGCCAAGTCGTACTTAAAGCACTAAACTAAAACTAAAAAAACTCAAAGAACAAAGCAAAAATATCACTGTAATCTTTTTCTGGGTTGCAGGACACGTTTTGGTTAAAGAAAAAGATGAAACTGAACACTGACAAAAGAAGAAGCAGAAGCACCCTTGATTGAACCTGACCCTTAATGCAGGTTTGGTTATAATGTGATAAAAAACAAAATCAAATCAGAAAAGATGGCAAAAAATTCAAACAATAGATAGAACACGCAAAGTTACGACGAGAAAAAATGTTTTCCAAAATGCTATTAGAGTAGAGAACTATAACCAAAAGCGATTTGATGCTTGTATCAACCTGAATAGGAATCATGCCAAGTTTTCTCACTGAAACTGAGAAAACTGGATTCTATGTAGCAGGAGTCTATACTTGGCATATTAGCTTAATGTCAACGCTTTAAAAATAGATCCATTTAATCCCTGTTCATCCTTTAAAATGCTTCAAAAAAAAAAAAAAATTATATGAATAATCTTTTTTATATTTCAGAGTGAACTCGACAATATAACATGGCATGAGATTAAAAAGAAAATTCGAGAAGTTCAATCGGAGCAGCACATGTGTATAGATAAAGAACAATTAACCGAACTAGATATTTATCATAGAATTCTAAGGTAAGCTATTCTCCTAGTAGTCTTGCTAGTGGAATTTAAAATATTTCTTATCACTTGCAGATTTAAAAACTATATGGTGGCTTTAATGAATAAAAACTTATTGCCGGTACGTTTTCGTATTCCAATATTAGGTGAATTTGTTTCTTTAAGTCGCGGGCTGACTTATAATATAGATTTTATTTTATTTCGTAAGTAAAACTAAGTAAATTATTTTTAAAAATAATAAAAATAAATATTTTTAGGTGGTCCCGGATCTCCATTTCAAAATAACTGGCAATTACGAGATGACTACACTCAGCGAAGCAATCAAGTTGAATTGGCTCAACGTCTTTCAAAGCAAATTATGTGGGTGGCCATTGCTAATTTAATTCTAGCCCCAGTTATATTCCTATGGCAATGTATCTATTTTTCTTTTCAATACGTAAATGTGAGTATAAAAGTGCTACTCGTTTAAGAATGTGTAATCATTTTACGAATTTAAGTTTTTTTTGGCATCAAAATCATAAAATAGAAAATGTTTTGTTTTCACGTAGTACGGAATCTTTTGCCAGTTGTTATAGTCCATTTCCAATGAACGTATCTAAATATTTTTTGTGATGTTCTTGGAGAAGTTTGCATATCAAACGTTCTACATTTTGGCTCTAAATAAAGGATTTTGTTGTCCTAAGAACGCCTGTTGCTGTCCTATTATGGTTAAGCGGCATATACCATATCTTTTCTTTGATACCATAACCCACTGGTTTGATCATATTTTGTTTCGGGTACTAAGTTATGGTCTCTGCTAGCAGCCCCAAGAAGATACCAACTGTATGCTGAGTGGTTCCAGGGATCTGTTTGAAAGTGTTTGCTTGTAATAGATATGATATTAGTGGCAGAACAGTACGGTATTTTCTTAAGCCTCCCATAGTTGGCCATAGTCAAAAAATTCTTTTCCTTGTTGTTTCTTTGCCCTCGCTCAATTGATCAGTGAAGGGAAAGTAAAGTTACCTTCTCGCAATTTACTAGAGAAAATGCTGCACGTAGTAGATAGCGTAGCACACACCATGAAGATCATTGAGCGGGTATTGAAAGAGGCCTTAACTCTTGGAAAAAACAAATGGAACGACACCAGAATTCCGACGACAGATAACAGAAGCCGTTTCAGCAGTCATAACATCGTCTATCGCCAATATATCACTTGTGAAGGGACATGCACCTATCTAACTACTTTGCTATCTAAATTCTTGTCAATTGATGTACAATTTGAATGTGTATAATATAAAAAAAATAATTACCTACCAAAGTATACTCACACCCAACCAATAAGTTTGTCGGTCTCATTAGTTATTCAGGAATTAAGGGATCTATAATTTGATGCCGAATGCATACGACTAATGTTTCTAATCGGAGAAAGGATTTCTGACAAAAAAATTCAAGTGTTATCTGCTTGATTGTGTTATGGTCATGTTAACCAAATAAATCGTTAAAAACGAAATATCCTTAAACGAGTTGCTTAAGTCATATATTTTAACATTTATCTAAAATTAAATACCTACTTATTATAATCTAGATATTAAAAAAAGAACCAGGAGCATTGGGTATGCGGACATGGTCGAATTATGGACGACTTTATTTAAGACATTTCAACGAACTAGAACACGAATTAGATGCACGTTTGAATCGTGCCTACGAACCAGCTGATCGGTACCTCAGTTCGTTTTCCTCGCCAATAATGAATGTTATAGCAAAGTATATTTAAATGTTATATATTATTAATAAATTGACGATTCAATTTTGTATTTTTTAATTCTTATTTTAGAAATATACTTTTCCTTTCTGGTGGTATACTATTTCTTATCTTATCTCTTGGAATCTACGATGAATATGTATTTCAAGTGGAGCATGTTCTTACAATCATTGCGGTACTAACTGGAATTGGAGTTGTTTGCAGGTAAGTTTATTTGATTTGATAACGGGGGGGGTTCTAACAATCTTGAAAATATACTTACACATCAATTAACTTTTTATAGAACTCTTATACCAGACGAAAACCGAATATGGTGTCCTGAGCAATTACTGACCGCAGTCCTCGCACATGTACACTATCTTCCTTCTGAATGGAAATGCTGCGCACATACAACTCAGGTTCAACAAGAGTTTGGACACTTCTTTCAATTCAAAGCGGTACATAACTGAAAATCAGTCATACAACAATTATATAAATATGTATTTTTTATTTTTTGTTTAGGCTCATTTAATTAATGAAATATGCAGCCCTCTAGTAACACCATTTATTCTTTTATTTGTCTTTCGTCCGAAAGCTCTTGAAATTGTTAAATTCTTTCGAAGTTTTACAGTCACTGTTAAAGGAGTTGGCAATGTCTGCTCTTTCGCACAAATGGATGTTCGTAAACATGGTAACCCAGAATGGCAATTGCCCGTAAACAAAGAAAAAGTCCCAGCGGAGGACGAAACTCAGCACTATGCAGTGGAAAATGGTAAGACAGAGCTTTCCCTGGTGCACTTTACCCTTACCAATCCAGAATGGAGAATGCCACCAGAAGCTAAGCACTTTATGAAGGGTATTCGCAAAAATGCTATACAGGATTTAATGCGCGCCAAAACTTCAGAAGTAGAAAACCATACTGCGATGGCTGAGAGTTTAGTTTCATTTGGAACAATTGGTGAAGAGGTAAAGCTTTTCCGAACTGAGTTTTGAAATTGATTTTTATTTATTAATTAACTTTTTTCGTTGTAGTATTCTTCCGTGGCAAATTCAATATTTAGCAATCATCACATTGTTGGAAGTGTAATTGGTCGGTCGGTTTATCCTGCTAGAAAGCCCACCCCTATGGCAGGTCCATCTGTTGCTCCAGCTGAATCTGGAAGAACATTTGACTTTGAACAAATGCTACAACAAAATCTAGAAGATACATCCACAACTACTGAACAGGAGAATGATGATGCTCCTGTTGCTGCAATGCATAAATCGACTGTCCAAATGGATAAAAGTGTACGATTTGGTGTGAGGAGGAGCGAAGGACGCCCAGAAGGTCCCTCCGATAGTCTTTTATATAGGTACAGAGTAGTGAAAAATTTTCGTTTGTTGCTAAATACCTTTATTTTCGACATATTTCAGCATCTATGGCTTGGACGCCCACTTAGGCTTTAATCCAGCAGATCTAACCACTGCAGATATGTGTTTGAGTACATTGTATCTACATGAAGTCCATCGAAGACGGGTAATTTATCACACAACTAGAACTTATGTGAAGATATTTGTATGTTTTTTTGTTTCTTTTGGTTAGATGAAAGCTCGTCCAAACAGACGAAACCTACCAGGACGTGCAACTACAACGCAATCAGTGATTACATCAAATGTCGCTGAGAGCACTCCGCTACTCAGTACACACCGCTCATAGCACAAGGCTGAGTGGATCTGAAATCTACCAACAGAAGAAAATTAACAAAAAATTATAATTTTTGCAAATTGTTTTATCGTTAATTCTCAAACGAATCTATCTCCAACAATAATTGGCGTATACATTGTGGGAAGTGTTTAAGGAAATCATACGAAAGCCAATTTCTTAACGATGATTAATGATGTGGGAAAAAATGGGACAACAAGAAGACACCGCAGCCATCATCTAGTCTATAATTATTTTCATAATAAAAACAATATTTTTTTTAACATGAGATATAGTATATATAGTAAGTCAACGAAAGAAATAAACAGAAAATAATAAATTACATAATATAAAGTTTAAATCAACATAAATAAATAGAACAAACTGATGTAATTTCAACTAATTTTTATCGTCCTGTAAATAAAAAACAAACATTTAACACTACAAAATAAAATAAAAACTTATTGTTTGATTTGATTACAAAATAATTATTGGACACAAGAAGTTTTTAATTGTGAAACTCCTGGAAGACCCTTTTTCATTTTAAATAATGACACTCAAATTTAAGATAGTTTACACTCAGTATCTAAAATTAAATTTAGTTTTGTAGGAATGTAGAAGAAAACATTGGACTTTTGTAGTTTTCAAGAAAGAGGGCATGCACTTTAAATACCCGAAGGACTTACAATGCAATTCACAAATAATTTCTTCGCAAAATAAAATAGCATTCATACAAGAAACCCAAAATGTTAACCCTACAGGAATATACGTAATACACTCGTCAAACACGGGGGTGTTCCTGCAAGAAAGTAAGTATCGTACTTGCATAATGATGATAAGGCATTGGTAAAATGCAAAAATCTTCTGTCTATATGCAGTATCTGACTCGGTATCAGTTGTAGCATTTGATAGGTGAACACAGTTGGGATCTCATAGGAGGATATGATGCAAATGCCCACCACCTTCAGTGGGGCAGAAACAATACTAATTTAATAGGATAATATTTTTTTGAATTCATTATTAAAAGCAATATTTCGATATTAAATGGAGGCAATAAACCAAAGTTCATAACAGGAGACAGAATTTGAAAGTCTCAAGTAATATGACATTCTTTGACAATATAATATAACAGCGGTTTTTATCGAAGAAACCCAGTGGTCTCCTAAGCGAAATGTCAAAGCAAAAAAGTTAACCCTGAGACGCAAGATCATCTCAGAAAGATTGTCCCTAAGAGAAATATTTAATACAGTTAAACATAGAAAATTACCTGATAACAGGTATTTTTTCAAGATCATCAAAAATTAAAACCGAACTGCCTACGCAAAAAGAGCAGCTTCGCGTAAAATTTATTGAGACTTTTGATTTCAAATTCTCGAGTTTGGTGTGAATAAAAATACTTGAAACTTTTGAAGAAAACACTTAACTTGAAAAAAAGTTACGTTTAATTGTAAACTCAATTTTGGTGGGAAAAAAAATATTAGTTCTTGAAACAAATGTTCCTAGACTAGCAAAAGACATGTCTATGGTTTAAGGACTTCATGCTTCAGTTTCTGAGACATTTGAATAACTTATGAGCTCTCATTTTCTACTGTGTAATTGACGGTACAGCGAAATCTGCGAATCTTGCTCAATAATAAACACCAAGGTTTATAATCAATCAACTTCAAATAATTCATAACAGGTAGCCTTGAATGATGTTGAGTGCGATTCGATTACCCCTACACTTTGTTAGCAATCTCAAACTGGTATGACTCCATGCTTTAAACAGGAATAATAGCGCTGAAAATTAAGCAAATTGAAGTTTAAGAAAATATAGAAGCAGAATGCCATGCAGTGCGAAGCGAATACAATGTCATGTAAAAACTCTTTTTCATGGGGACAGTGTGACTATCAATGGCAATAAAATTGCAGATGAAATGATATATCAGAAGTCTAACAAGTTTCAAAGCAATGCGACATAAATAGCAATGAAATTACAGATGATGAAAAATAGACAAACAAATATTGTCAACTCATATACTCGGTTTCGATGCCACTCCAACTGGAAAATAAGAGAATACACCAAAGATTCAAAAAAACAAAATTAATTAACAGATAGTCAATACCGAGTCTAAAAAAACAGACTAGCACGCCTTTAAATGTCTTTCTTGATTCAAATCAGAAAAGCTCTAGTCTAGTTCGAACCCGCATAACTTAACTGCTGCTGGAAAATATTTCTTATAAAAAAAAAGTTTAATGTAAATAACACTGAATTAGTCGTCGTATTCAATATCAATATCCCTACTAAAAACTATTTACTTATAATTGCGTAGCACAATAAACCCAAGCATTGCGAGTGAAATAATGCGGGTCAACGTCCCTCTATAAACTTAATTGAAAACGTTTAGCCTCTGACCCGAATCAGCCTTAAAATTCGGCTAGACAAGATTTCACTTAATTGACGCTTACACGTTCGCTTGAAAAATATATTCCAAAATATTAAAAAAATTTGCTTCAAACGAATAATTGGTTTGAAGAAAAATCTATATGTTATTTTTAGCAAATTTCGTTCATAGATAATCAACAATTGACACCAAATAAAATCAATACAATACAATTCAAGTAAAATAAAACAATTTTATTTTAGCTCTTATTTTTTATTACAATGTAGAATAATTAAAATTAATAGTTATTTAAAAAAAAATATGATTTTTATTTTATACATTTTAAATTTAAATTGAATACCAAAGTGGTTTCCAATGATTTTATGTTTTGTTAAAAAGACGATTTTCTTACAAGATTTTAATACATATTTAAATAATAATATTATATTAAATACACAAAAGTTCAAAAGCATTCAAATATAGTTTACTATCAAACAACAATATTTATATTTATTTTTCTTATTTTTATCAAAACACACTGGTTTTTGGTTTTTAATTAGTAATAATTTACCAGAAGAATTATTATTTTTTTAGCAATTTGTAAACGGTTGATTGTAGGTATTTAAATAAAAAAAAAAACGCCCAAAAAGGCTTTTTTATGAAGTTTTTCATTGAATTAAGGATTGACTAATGTTTGATTGAGTAAAGGCCAATTACCGGCAAAATCAAAATTTATTCCAAAATATGATTTTAGTATGTAAATTCGTCTTTCCCGTCAAATCGAAGTTGTTCTATGATTTTTTGTGCCGACCTGTTTGTTAATTCATTTGCATTAGGTCTGTTCCACATACTGTCGAAAATTACGTAAATCAACGAATTTTGACGAAAATTGGTCAAATCCTGTGAAAAGACACAAATTTCATAGTTTGTCACAGAATAGAGAGCTCCAGGGAGAGTAAACAATTTCTTCATGCTGCAAACTTCAGTCCAAAAAATGTATTTGGGCAGAAATATGAAAAAAGAGAGTTCTGTCAAAAGTGACTCTCATTTTCTTTGTGATTTTACTTATAAGTTTTGAGCTGTTACAATTTTTTTGTGCCATCTTAAAGTATTTTAAAGGGAAGATATGCAGATCAAACACATATGCAAAGCAGTTGCATATTAAAATAAATGCAAGTGAATTGCGTAATTTAATTTCGAAATAATTTGGTTTGTTGGAACGGCAAATTTTCGTAGAATCGCTTTTTTCAAAAGATTTTCATCCCCACTAACTAAAATATAACAAGCTTCCATTTTAGTTCAGTTTCTTCTGGAACAGACCTATGTGTAATTTTTCTAACAGATTTTATTCAAAACAACTCGATTTTTTTTCCTCTTTTCAATGAAATACGCTATTACATAGTTGCAACATGTGATGTGATTAAAACTGAAACGTCATACAGACAACAAAACTGTGCTTGTGCTGTATCATCAACTCGAAATTGTGTGCGAACATGTTGAGACTGTGCTAAATCCTAAAATAAATACCGTTAATAAACCTTTTTGGTCACAAATTACTTATTATATATTTTAAGTAGTATGCAATTTTTTTTAAGCTTAAATTAGATTTACAAGATAAACGTTAACATATTTTTATTATTTAATTTTTTAATAATAACAACATTATAATCTTAGCTATATTAACGTTTGCATTATCTTTAATGTAAACAAATATTTGTTTAATATTTATACAAGCATAGAACGTTTATAACGATTTTTGGTTTCTGCTTCAAAATGAGTGGTAAATAATTTAAGTTTGATTGATTTTTCTTTTAAATACAAAATTACTGCTAGCAGATTAATATAATTATTTAAATTAAAATAAAAAAAAGAAAAATTACAATTGAATATACGGAATGAATATTTTGTTGTTGTTTCTCTTTCATTTTGTTAAATCATCCTACATTCAGCACTTAATACGTTCTTCATTAATATTAATAAACAAACGAAAATAAAATAAAACTTAATAAATAAAGTTTTGTTTTATATTTTAGTTTGAACATTTAACTGAAATATTGATCATCAATTTGTTGTATGCAGATGATCTCCAATTTCATTCATTGCAGGTAAGCTCGTGGAATTCGCAGTCTTGTCTATGGGCTTGCCATTTGCCAAGAGTTTTGCACTCTCTGAACTGTCAGAAATATCTTCACTGCTACTAGATCTTATGTCTCCAGCCATCTGAATTTTATAATAACATATTATTATATTTTTTAATTGTAATGGATTCTTAAATTTTTTTTTTAACTTACAAGTCCTTTCTTGACAGATTCTATGGCTATTTTAACAATCATATATGTCCAGACTATATGTAACACTAAAAGAAGTATGAGCAGCCCATTGAATATATAGTACGCAGGGAACATGGGCAGGATTGATGGAGCCTCAATTGATGAACTGTTGAATTAATGTAAGTAAAATTAGTCAACAATAGTTGAACAAAACAAAGAAAAGTATACTTTACCTGTAGATAATTCGAGGATAAAATCCTAATCGAGATACAATCCAAACCACAGTAAAAACAGCAAATATACAATCACAAGCTTTTTGGAAATTTGCGTATTTTGTCAGTTTTGCTGCCTGCAATGAAATAATTTTTTTTCGTTAATTTAATGTGATAAATGATTATTAAAAAGACTAAACTTAAATTGTTTTGAAAGTTTGTAGAACCATTCTCAAAAAGAATATAAATAACATAATACATTTTAAACTCTATATTGTTGTTGGTTTCAACTTGACAATAATAAATTATTTGTGCTGGAGTAAAATATCAGAAATTATATTCTTAATTTTGTGTTTGTGAACACAGGTTGTTGTTCTTAACGAAATGATTTATAGAACACAGTAGTGCAGCCTAACTACGCTTATGTGGTGTCATCATTTCATTTAAAATAAATGGGAAGGATCTTGAACGTATCTGCTCGTATTTTGGTTTTAAGATTTGTGAAAAACTAATAACCGTAAACTTCACTATGAAGTTTAACATCGAACACCTAAAATTGCAAGAAGACAGCAGAGCCACGTGAATAATATCTCCTACATTCTAGCATCCAACCTAGTGACGCGAGCATCAAATGTGGAAGACTAATGGCATCAACTGCAAGAAGCAACAGATGTACTAAGTTTCACGCCTAAAATAAAAAGACCATGAAAAGGCTACCTGAAAGAAGATTCTCTTTTAAAGTTACCCGATGAGCTCAGCCGTGCCTCGCGAACATGCCTCGTTCAGCTATGGAGGATGAAGAGGGGATAACACCCGAAGATGAGTTAAGGTCAATCTCACTGAGTGTTTTTTCATTCGAACTTTACAACACCACTTTTGATAGGAATCGTTCGAAACTTAATATACGAAGCAACATCTTTCAAATGTTTAATCAAGTGCTAGCATATGCCAACTAATTAATTTCATTGGAAAAACTATGCGAAACGTTAATGATGTGTACGTTAGCACTCAAGCGCATCAGTGGGTCTAGTCGTAAAGGGTAGTTAAATATGAATTTGTTGTCATCAAGAAATTCTACACTTCAGCGAAATCTACGATTAAACAACGGTAGTGTCGGGGTAGCTCTAATGTGTGATAACAACTTAAGCTTTAAAATCAAACGAAGGACCACGCTTGCTAATGCTTGTCTTTTTGGGCTAAGTAAGCTATTGATAAATAAAGCTTTACTGGTTGTACGGTGCAAAATAGATATTTTCCGATCGTTGGGTCATGTAGAGCAAAAGCACAAGGAACCATTCCGTAGAATCTTCAACGCTATCCCAGTGGGTGTTCCCAAAGAGAGAAAGGACTTACCTACAGTGCAAACAAAAAAAAAAGGGCGTGCGCAACCAGGGGGGATTGCCTAAATAAGTATTGGCTAAAGAGACATGCTCGATGAGACACATGTTTACTGTAATGAATCTACTGCTTTGAATCTAGCATTTCAAAAGCCTTTCAGAAAAGAAGAATGAATAATGTGATTCCAAACAATCATGATTATATAAATAAATTACATATGTAAGTTAGATAGTTGGTTAATTATAATATTACGAGACTAAATCATTTCGTTTTGAGATCTAATTTTGATTACCGTATATTGTGATAAAAAATATAAATTATCATTGAATTTTGTACTTCCAAATGGAGAAAATAATTTTACTATAGATAAACACGCAATAAATATTTTTTTTTGTAATAGAAATATATACAGGAAATGTTAAAAAGCTGTAATACATATTCGGCCAGTTAGACATATTTGAGATGAAAAGATAATAATTAAGATAACAACGATTTTAATAATAAAACGGAGATATAAAAAAGTAAGTCATATTATTTATGCATGCAAAATATTGTGAAATGGTTAAAACCTTTCGATTTGTTGAGAAGATAAGAATGCTCTTAAGAAGTTATCAAGTATTGAAGGAATAAACACTTATTATATAAGTGTTTAAATCTTAGAATTGTTTTCAAATTATGCAATCAATGTAAAACTAGTCAACTCGCCAATAATTCTTCCGCCCTACCGGGAGTGTGACAAAATGAAAAATTGGATTTTCGGAAGAACGTATGTGAGTTGTTTCCAAAGGCGTTCCAGAAACCGCAATTGTGTTTTTTTAGTGGTAAATGCTACTTTCACTTGAGAATTGCGTCGACAAACAGAACATGCATTACGACTGTACCAATATCTCAGAATTGCATCAAAGACCTTTGCATTCATAAGTAAAAGTGTCGTGTGCGATTTTCTTAGCTGGGATTGTAGGTCCCTGTATTTTTGAAGAATATGATTCCACAGGACAGTATTCCGATCGATATGTTGGGGGAATTTTTATTTTCAGGACTTGACGAATAGGACATTTGCTTACAACAGGATAGATCACAGGTTCACATGGCTGTTTTGAAGCCTTCATCTCAATAAGGGTCGTTTTGAAGTGACTAGCCTGCTCCCCAGATTCGGGTCGTCCGGATTTTTTTAATTCCCGTGTGGAAGGACCCTTCAGGAATATAGGTCAATACCGGGTCACAAAGTGGTTGCTATACAACTGGTAAAGGTTATGACATGACAAACGCCAGAAATCAACCAGATATCAAGACAATACAAACATTTAATTCATAAAATAGGTTTTGTATCAACGGCGTTTTGAAAAAAAAAAAGTTATAATAATAATCATTCAAAACCCATTACTTACCTCAAGGAATATGTCAGCACAATCATGAACCACAAGAACCAATGATCCAACACGATGCAAATTACAGACCCAACTCAATGACATCAATAATAACGTAATCATATGATGAATAAACATTTGCCAGAAATCTTTTCTCTTTACATCAAAGAATTGAGTTGCAGTGAGTGACCAATAGAATGACATTGAGATCATGTAATACCACCAAATATCGCTTTCAATCGACTAAAATTAGAATTGAGAAACATTATCCAGATTACAGATACAACAAAGCAAAACAAATGTTGCTTACCTGATGAGGATAACCATACCAACAGTTTTTAATACTCCAAAACCAAGGTTTATCCCATAATACTATTAATCCAAATAGAAAACTGTATGTATAATAAAGACAGCGCCATGTGTTTTCACAAAATTTCACTAAGGTTGATGGTTTATCTTGTGCTCTTCTAAGACGCCACCATCTTTGAATTTGTCTTTCAGTCAAATCTGTTTGTTTCATTAAGCCCAATACCTGATTTAAAACAAAATTTAACTTATCGGTTATTAAATAAATTTTATTAACTTACGGTCTTGTGTCCTAACCGACTTGATTTTTCATAAGCTTCTTGCAATATTGGATTTGATGATGCCTTTTTTGGTCTTGAACTTCTGATACCAAGAGATTTTCCAATCGGTGCTATCCAAAATCTAGAAAACGAAGAGAGTAAAGTTAATATATTATAATATAAATAACAATTTATTGTTATTTAATCCTTCATTTTACACAAACAAACAAAATCAGAAACAAAACTATGTACTATCACCCATTAAGTTTATGTGAAGTTTTTATAGATAGTGAAAGTTAAAACGTAGTGGTTCTGTTGTCTACTCAGCTGCCAAATAACGAACAGTTTTAAAGCGGGGCGATATGGAATATGGCTATCATATTATATTAAGCATGTTAAGTCAAAGTTAGTTGTTTTGGTACACTTTGTTATTGTGGTTTTGGACCTGAAAATCTACGATATACACGATATACATATCGAATAGCAACAAATTTAATATAATTTTAAGATTACATATTCTAATAACCATATCGATAAGACTCAATAAGGCTACACTGTACAACATCATCTTCCTCCTAAGATAAAACTACAAAGTTTTTTTTAAGAAGAATTATCAGTCTAATTGCAAAACGAACATATTTGAGAAATGCTTATGGACGCTTTGCTTTTTAAACGTTAATGCTCTGAGTCATCATGAGTTCTAATAATAAAAAAATCACCCGATTCAATGCGATGGAAATAAATTGTTATGGGAGTTTTTAGAGTTCGATAATACATAATACGATAAACGAATCATCTATCGATAATTTTTTTTACGTATTTATCTATTATTATTCATTTGTCAAAACAGCGCTTAAATTTTAGCTTTGTAACGATAGAAAATATAACTACTTAAAGTTAGGAATAAATTAAGAGCAGCTAAAATAAAATTTTTCGATTCATGTTATTACTCTTGTTAATGATCATTAACAACAGTAATAACATGAATCGAAAAATTGAAACACAAAACATATCGGCTGTACCAAAAAAAATTGAAATTTAGTCAGAGACAAGTGAGCAATATATAGCCGATTTGTTTTGACAAAAATTGACACACAAAACATATCGGCTGTACAAAACAAAATTGAAATTTAGTCAGAGACACCCGATATGTTTTGTGTGTCGATTTTTCGATTCATGTTATTACTGTTGTTAATGATCATTTAACAACAGTAATAACATGAATCGTAAAATTTACACACAAAACATATCGGCTGTATATTGCTCACTTGTCTCTGACTAAATTTCAATTTTTGTTTTGTTTATAAAAGACTAAACTTCATTTTGAAGTGTATAAAATTTTTTTTTGTTTATTTCAAGAGTAATTTTAATTTTATTCATGTAACAAATTGTTAATTTGAAATTTATCTTGTTTTTACATAACTTAAGTTTTTATTTTAAGTTGTCATATTACAAGTGTTATATATTCTGTTTTTTTTTTTATGTTTCACAATAAAGTTCCCCTGAAGAAGGTAGCAACCCCTGCCGAAACGTCGGAAAAAATAGTAAATGGCAACATATTTGCTTCATTTATAAACTTATCGTGACCTAAAAGCCGAAGAAAAAAGAAGATTTTACCTTATCTTTTTAACGTTTTTAATAAAATTATACAATTGGTCAATAATTTTATCTGGTTAGGTAGAAATATGCGTTTCTGAAAAAAACTAGTTCAATAAAAAACCAATCAGACCTGATTATAACCCAACGTTTTTACACCAAAACATATCATTCGTTTTAAAGTCGGGTCTAGGTAGCAAGATATTCTATGAGGAAACGTTCGGGGAAGCCACACTCAAAACCCCAAAAATAAGAGAATTAGCTAGGCTATCCAGCGAACACTGTAATTGTCACGTTTTCGTGGAGACCAATGTCACAGTTGGGAGCGATTCCAACGAGGAATACAATACAGTGTTTACAAGACTTTCCTCCAAGGATCTGTGCACACTCATGCCCTATAATAGATGCTCTCGTTTTTATGTTCGGTAAGTTCGTCCCTACGTTCCCCATCTTCTACTATATTAAAAGAGATCTTTAGATACCTTATCATCCGTCCCCAAAAAGTCGCTATACCCAATCAGGCAGCTTGCTAGATAACTTACGGCAGGCTGCCCATGAGATTGTCCAATTTTAGACAGAGGTGTAGTTGCCGTACTTCTCATACCCCGCCTGCAGGATACATGAAAATCGAAAAGAAGGAGGTATAAGATCAATAGAGAAGAACTGCAGATTTTCTGTGCAGCTGTGTATAAAAAGCTACGCTGGTCTTTTAAACCAATTTTTTTAATTTTCTACACGGACCGGTTCGACAGTGAGAGTGTATACTTGTTGAGGCGAGGAAGAGTGAAGGTTTGTATCTTAATATTCTTTGTAATGAATATTATTTCTGTTTTTCTTCTGTTAAAATGTGAACCAGAACTAGTAGTCCAGTTGATCATCTTGCGCAAGGACCTTTTAGTAATTTCTCCAATCATTGATAGAAATTTGTCTAATAAAAAAAACATCACTCGAATTTTGTTTATAAACAGAAACCACAGTGAAAGTAGTCCATTCTATGTAATCTAAACTATCACTGAGCATGAATAGAATAGATTCAGTTTGTATGTCATTAAAAGCTCTTTCTACACCTTAGAAGGTAAAGTGTATTCTTTGCGGATGGAAAACATTTTCGTATTCGTTTCAACGTCTTCTTATCTCTGGAATAAAAACAATTCTAACCAATTTCCACTTTTCGGCAACGTGGTTTAGTGAGAGGCTTAAGGAATCTCTCCAGCTATGGAACTATAAAGGAAAGGCAGATGAACAATTTCCTGATAAAAAAAATCACCCTTTCCACGACGATCCATTTGGCGGTAGATCACAAAAAACTGACCATTTTGAATTTTCATTTCATTTTATAAAGCAGTTCATTCAATATTAAATATTCAAAATGCTATTTAAATATAATTGTCTTACAAGTTATTCAACTGAATTTAAAACGCACTCGCATTCTTATTATAAGTTATATATATAACTAATCTGAAATCTCTATCACAAAATCTTTAATTCCTACCAATATGACCAGCACTAGACCAGTGATCATGATAAAAGTTTGTTATACTTTACAACTATTAACATTGATAAGCAAAAAAAGTGTGATCCAATTCTATTTCATTTCTAGTTTATCTAGGCAAGGCACTTAAATTTAAACAGGTGACACAATTTTCCCCACGCGTTAATTAATTCTATTATCAGTTAAGGCGGTGTTGTCTAATTAGATGACTAAAGAAATATTTTTTTTTACAGAAATGCGTTTGGAAAATCAGTCTAAGTTAATTTTTAATATTTTTTTGTTTCGTTTGTCACGACAAGAAATTATTACAAAATTGTAGTTTTGTTTGTGTTATTCTATTTGAAAATTGAATGACAATAATTTATTAAAGAATTTCAAGATTGCACACAAATTTAAGTAGAATATGCACCAATTCAGAAAACACATTAAAATTGTTGTTCTACGATCTTTTAGGAAAATGTGAGTTAACTATTACAAGTGTGCAAATCTAATTTTAAGATTTTTTTCTGATTCATAAAAAAAAAACAGTAGCAAACCTAATGATTTGCTTCAGATGTATTCTTTGACGCAATCATGTGTGTACACACGTATTTTATTTTATATATTTATTCCAAATTAAGAATTAAATACATTATTTATGCTAATTAGGTGATGAAATGCTGCTTCTGAAAGAAATATGCATTAAAATTAAGTATGGATTGTTTTTGAAAACATTCATGTGCTTTTTAGAACTGGCGCTACACGCTTAAAGGTAACATAAGCGTTCAAACCAAGTCTCAGCTATTTATTAAGACGATGCAATTTAGCACGTAAGCCAAGGATAAATAAATCAACGTAAAACCACTGCGAAGCTTCCCGGTTAAGCGTTTGTACTCATTCACTTCTTCTTCTTATTTTCCGACGAAGTACTAATACTAAATGGGAGAACAGATCTTCACATCATCGTTAAAAAAATAGAACACATTGATTTCAATGAGAGCACGCGCATATGGGTCTGGAAAATCAGAAGTTCGCGCATGTAAATATTTGCGACTTTTTAACTGCACTGTAATAGCGCGCCTAGCACCTTACAAACAGCATTTGTAATTTGTTCACGAAGGTATTTTTGGTGTGAAGACTCTAATTTGAATAAGTTTAGTCACTCCTACTATAATTCATATTATCTTCATCTTAACTGACATTAAATTATTCTTATACTTATTGTGCATTGTCCAGAATACAATGTATATCCTTCTTTTCAGCTTAGGGAGCATTTTTCTATGATAAAAGATTGCAGACTTCTTCCTTGGCTTACGCGATAGTTTTGCTTATTTCTGTATTTGTATGTATTTAAATTTTAAGTAGTTCAGTTGAGTTCATAATAAATGTAGGATAATAAATAAATACGAAATGTAGAAGAATTCTAGTGTGTGACAAGAAAATACTGAAAGCTAGTCATCTTTTATTAAGGTCATCCTTGTAAGGTCCACAAATGGCGCTATTTTTGTGAACACACTGTTTTGCAAAATGATCGATGTTGATATCATCTTGAAAGTTATGCCATCACCGTCGATTTAATATTTGTTCCCAAATTCTAAGATAAGTCAGAGAAGACTCTTGTCTACTAGACGGTAAACGAGTTTTTATTTTCATTAAAATAAAGTAATCAAATGGGGAACAATCCAAATAATGCATCTCCAAATCATACATTTTGGTCTTTCATTACTTTTATCTGTACTTACTGCCTCTGAAGATGCAAAACTAATCAAATGTGTTTTATTGAGGAAGCTTAATTTCCTCATCTTATACAGTGCCTTCTTATTTTGAACCCGAGGTTAATGTTAATGGTGCTGTTGTTGTTATTGCATAATGCTATTAATAATTCTAATGTACCTGGACCGACTGATAAAAATATTTGCAATGTTTAAGCAGGTGTTCGTTGCTGTTGTCAACCTAAATTCCAATTGAATGGTAGTCGAGACGAATAATTGTAATGCTGAATTTTTTTACTTCGAACAAAATTGATAAAAAGAAGTTTGCATATTTGTTCATTCACACATGTTTTATTATTTTTTTTTTCTGGTTTATTCTGCTTGTTGATATAAATTTAATACTGATTTGCTAACACTAATGATGTGGTGGTTTTAAAAGTCAAACCAGGAGACGCCAAACATGATAATGAAAACATTATATGCTGAAACTGTTGGAAAATATGGTCTTCTCAATAACACTTCCGTCAACGCGTTAACGGACAAAGTCTGTTTTGATTGACTTTATGGAGGGTAGAAACCAAAGATTGAAAATATATTTTTAATCTTTGGTAGAAACATCGTAGTTGCAAGTGAAAAAATCACCATTTTTTAAATTCATATTGGCGTTCACCGGATCACTGTATCAAATGATATAATGAACATCCCAAGGCTACAAGATAACCTCGTGTTTTTGATAGTGAAAAACAGAAACATTCTTCTCATCACCTGTATAGAGGAATGGGTAATCTTAACACCGCATACAAAATCATTCCTGCTATAGATATATTAAGCTAGCGCTTTAAACTATTTATGAACACACATGTTCTACCGCCCACAAAATATCCAGAATACGAAAATAGCCAGCATTTTATTTTTACTTGCAATTATATGCATTCGTAAAAAAAAGAGTTTTGAGATAACAAGAAGAAGAAGAGGAAGAAGAAGATGATGACATTACGGTGATAGAAAAAGTAGGTCCGACAATTGTGTCCGTCTGTCCGTCTATCTATCCGTCTATTAATCTGGAAGTAACGACACCCACAGCCTAAACGGATGGACCGATTTGTATTTTTAGAATAATATGCCCATTAACAGTATCTGCCACAGAACTTTTTTGTTAAAATACCAAGTATCTTTTAAACGGCTGGATCGATTTATTTTTACGAAATTTAATATTTAAAGAGTTCTTTTCATCTTGACTAAGACTGCGGTTCTGGTGCCAGCGAACGTGAGCGAATTTTCCTTTCGAGTAAAATGTTCGATAGTTTAATTTTCATTTTACTCGCGCGAGCAAAGCAAATTTAAGATATGTTTTTAAGTAAGATTTGTGCTCCTTTAAAGGAGAACGAAAAACAAAGCATTTTTAAAGAAAACTATACATGCCTATTATGTCAATGGCAAAAAGCGTACAGATTTTTAAAAAGACAAACATAGTCAAGTGGTAAGGAAAATTAATTTCTCCAAACAGAGTATTATCGATAATTACTTAGCAGAGTTAACAGTTCAAAATAAACGATGATTGACATCAATGGCGTTCAATCGACCTTGGGAAAGTGAAAAGTTCGATACCTTCATAGAAATATAAAATATGGAATCACTCAAATGGATTTTTAAGGAATATGCATTAATTCTAATGCCAAACGAATGGAACGTAATTACCCTTTTTTACAAAAAAGGAGGGAGGTTTAATAAGCCGAAGATTATTTATCAAAAATTGAATGATTAAAGTTCATATCGTTAAAATATAACTAATTTATTAACCCTCATTCAATTCACTTTTGTTGCACCAACGACCAAGACCAACGTCATGTGCCACTGTAAACCAGCATGAACTGTCAATTACAATCATTCATTTTTTATGAACCTCCGTTCGTCGGTTGAACCTTCCCGCATCAATTTATTTTTTCATAAAAACTCAGCATAGGTAGGTACTTGATATAGGTAGATACATTCTGCCTCAGAATCATTTGAAAAAAGGTTAAGGTCATCTGTTGAACCTAATAAGCTTTCCAACACTGCCATCGGCCATTCAACACAACATGCAAATTTAAACCATTATTCCAACTCAACAGAATATCGATAGGTCAATCAACGTACATATACCGTACCGACCTAGTTTCAGATGATTCAAAGTAATTGCTGCCACACAAATAATGGCAAATAGTTTTGATACTAAAAAATCTGTCATGCATAGCACGATTTTCGGAAAAAAAAAGAAAAAGAAAAAGCTGATAAAAAATACACACATATTTGCACGAGATTTAGCATCATCAGCAGACATTCGATTGGCCACAATAATAATATGAGAATGCACAATCAACATTCACCACAACTATGTAGGTACCATCGACTTAATGTGAATTGGCAAAAGATAGGGCAGTTTGTTGCACACAAGATAGAAATAAAAAACGTGTTTTTCTTGCAAAGATTCAAAGATAATGAAGAAAAATCTAAAGAAACCTCTCAATGCACTTAGAATTAGAATGTTTGGGCGTTTCCATAAAAGAGGTTATGATTCTCGACGAGAACATAATTAGCATAGCATTTTGGAAGAAAAACGTATCGCGGAAGAGCCTTGCAAAAGTACCCAAGGAACATCGAAGTAAACCTTATTTTGAATATAATTTTTCTGATAAAAATCTTTATAGAAATGTAAATGTACATACCGTTCTAGGGTATAGCGTATCAACATTACAATAGCCGCTAATGGAAGTGGCCATATCAGATGCCTGTAGTCGGCATGATGGATATCTGGACGGGATCCGGGTGCTATGTCCTCCCACGTTACGTTGGGCGGAAGCCATATATGTGTTGACCAGAATTTTTCTCCTATTTGTCTCACTAAATCCATTTTGTTTGTTTTATTCGAGCAGGTTAAAATTATCAAGGGTTTGTTTCTTTTTTTTTTTAAGATTTGGTTAACTAAACTTTATTTTATTTTAGCTTAAGGCGAGAAAGAAACACAAGTGGTTGGGGGTTATGCGCACAATTTATATTTACAGCAGAAATTATTATTATTAAAAGAGTTATTCATCTTTTTTTTCACTATAATTTTTTAATGATTCATGTTTCGCACATTACAAGTGAATTAAATGAATTTCAACAAGCAAATTGATAAGCAGAAGCACACGACCGCTGAAAATGTGTGCTGAAAAACTACTCGTTTCTGAAAGAATGACGCATGGCAACGCATGATATTTTGACAGATGTCATTGGGTTTGAAATTTTGACAGGTGTTGTGGGCAGTGATGCCACTTTGTTGTACAAAACGTAGGAAAGAAGAAAAATAACTTAAGGTTGGTTCGCATCACACACAGGTCATCATCTTGTACTCCTCCGTCTCTTCCGTAGAAAAAAATTTTTACACGCGCTTATCTATACTTGAATACGTGTGAACAGCTAAATGCGAAATTGTAAGAATGTATTGGTCTGCCAAATTTGGCAGTCCCATTTGAAATGTACGGGCACGCATACCGAGTTAAGTCTCTGCAGTTTTGAAAGTTTGTGGGCAAAAGTCGGTGGAATTTCCTGAGATGATGTTCTATTTATTTATTATTCTAGGCGTGTTTCATTGGTAAGTATTTAGTCATTTTAGCAAAATTTGGTATGGGATACGAAAAGTGGCGATAAATTGGTCAGTAATTAAAGTGAACATAAAAGTGAATATAAAATCTTCCAATGCCTGGAAATTTTTGACGCTAAGTATAATGTCAATATATTTTGTGCTTAAAGGTCATGGACTCCATATAAAATGACTAATAATGGTTGTGTTCATTGTGTTTTCCTTTAGGGCAGCGTTTTGCGGAAGAAGTAGGAAGCTTTTAACCTACGAAAGTTGAAAAAAAGTTTTGATGATTTTGAACTTTTCGTTTAAAAACAAAAAAAAAATGGTTAAAACAGGTTTTTAAAATAAAATTATATAATTTGGAATTAAATTTGGTAATATTCAAGCAAAATAATGATTATTTAACCGGATTTTATTTGTTTGTAATGGAAGGTGGGGTACAAGTTGACCAACTTGGTATATACAAATAGCCATACTTTGCAGACACATCCATAAAATTATTTGAATTGAATTGAATTTTATTGAGTCTTTTAGTTTCGAGTTACATTTTTGTCTTATTCTAATTCTAATTCTTGTTCGCTTTAGCGAGTACAAAAGTGGCTGTAATGTATGGCCTTCTTTTTCAGTTGTGTATAATGTAAAGCCTCGTGGCGAACAGTTATTATATAAAAGATATATAGTTACACTACTTTTGCTCATAAGTGATATTTTTTTTGCTTGAGACGGAAAGTCACATATATATTTACAAATACCTTAAAAACTAACACTAAAATAAAATAATTTACATTGAGAATAAAATTTCTTTTGAAGTTAGAGCGAGAGCTCAGTACTTTTACTATATATGCAATGCATATATTATGTTTAAATTATTAACACTTATAAATGGTATGATTAGATAGCTTGATAGAGCGAGACCGCCCTAGGAATATACGTAAATAATTAATTATTAATTTTTCAATGAAAATTTGATTGAAACAAATTATATTACATTAAAATATCAAAACGATAAAGTGAAACTATCACAGTATACTTAAATATTTGAACACTTTATATGTATGAAGACAGAAACACTGTTGCACGCTAGATTGTCACGTTATAAAATTGTTGTCACGTTATAAACTTTACTGTTGTAGTCGATGCCTGATGTACCGTTGGGTATCTAGCAGTAAAATATTAGCTGGGTGGGAAGTTTTCGTCCATCGATGTCGTTATATGGAGCGCTATTGTACATCTCTCACAAAATGTTACTTCCATCCTGGCCATTGCTGGTTGCTTGGAGCGCTGTTGAACACCAATCCCTAATGTTGCTTCCTAGCTCCGTATTTGCTGCTTTTATAAGCAGTCCGAATTACTGGGGGACAAGCCACCCTGAAACTACTAACTTGAGTTACGTTTTTATCTTAAAATTGACGGAGGTCCAAAGACCACCGTCGCTACCACTTAATTGACGTTTTTTTTTTTTTTTCTAGTTACTTTTTGCTTTTTACTTTTTATTACTTTGATGGTGGCGCAAAGGCAGCGCCACCGTGTCTCCATAAAATTATTTGAAACTTCGGTTTGGCATATAGTCAAGAATACCAACTTTGAAATAAAATAAAAATGAGGACACAAAAGTGAATATAGCGTTTTATTGGTAATTTCCATTTGACTTACTAGAAATTACCTACAAAACACGACTTCTATAGCATGACAGGAGGTCAATCCGTACCCCTCTTTTTTAACCCAAGAAATTGATGTTAGCTCAGCGACTGATGGTGAAAAATTTCAAGTTCCAATATTACTTTATTATATACTCGTAGAAGTACCTTCAAGTTCATAATTTTTTTCACTTTTCTTACGAATAGTAGGTACTAAAGATGATTTTTTGATACTGTAAAGGCTCACGAAAAAATAGGGTTAGAACATCCATTCCTGGTGGGTCTCCACTTTTGAAATTGAACTTGAAAAAACTGTATCTTCAAATATTTAAGTATTTTTTTATTTATTTCATTTCTCTGCCAGGGCCTAAAATTAAATCAAGAAGTGGGTTAAAAGGCAGCGTTTTGACGGTTTATAGACTCAAACAACAGACCAATAAACATCCAGCATAAGAAAATAAAAGTAATCACGATTCAAATTAAGAAGAAAATATTTTGTCAAGACCTAACAATAGTACATCGAATATGAATTTCTGGAAAATTTTGTTAAAATTGTACCAGCCCTTAAAAAAAACCGCTTTATGGCAGATACCATTAAATAAAAAATAAAATGAAAATAGTAAATATTTAAAATTTAATAATATTAAATTACTTAGAGCGATTCAGAAGTTAGAGTCAATATACTAAAAGTCCTGACGTCTGGGAGGTTAGCCGGAGCGGGACGAGTACGAAGTTCCCCTTTTTCCTATTTATGCTTACCTACATATATATCTTGGAAAGCGTAAGACTTAGGAAAAATTCTCCGTGTTTATTTTTAGGAACCCATAAAATTCTATAACTTTCTTTCCTTGTACTTTCGTTTCATATATCCAAACCGTCATATAAGATGATTTTTATTATAACATTCATTCAATAACCCAATTTCGAAAGTTAATTTTCTTAAAGGAAATTTAAAGCTCTATAACCCACTTCAAAGGATCTTTTGTTAAGATAAACACTTTGAGGAAAAATATGAGGTAAAAACTTTTTTTATGAATTTTTTTCTAAGCACTTGTTTACTATCTAACATCTAACAATCTCCAGCTATGAGATATATACATACAAAGGTGCTTTATCAGAAGATATCGATCATAAGCTGGATGGCGCTTAAAAGTATTTTATCACTTTACTATCAATAGCCTAATCAGTATACTGAAGCATTGGGAAAACCCAAATTATTAAGATTCTCTTGCGTAAACTCATCTTCCTCTTGACTCCAAAACGGTTCAACCGAGTTTAATAGCCTAGAATTAGATCCTGTGACTAACAACACAAATAAAAATATATTATTTCAAATAACGTGAAATTTCACCGAACGATGGCTATAGCAATCAACATGGCTACCAGAGTAACATACACGGGCCTGCAAAAACACAACTCTTTTAAAATAAAAAAATAATAATAATTAAAAGTTACTACAATTTAAGAAATAATTGCATTTTTCCGAAAACCATGATCCATGGACAAGAAAAGTTTGCTTTTTTTCTCAGATCAAGTTTTCTTGAATCTCGATTTGATCAAATAATGCTTACCATATATTCCAAATCGTAATTATCTGATTAAAAACATGCAAAGCAATTCCAAATAATTCTCAAAGCACAATCAAACTATCTCTAAGTATATTAAATTAATAATTAGCAGATAATTTAGTTCATAAACAAGTCTCATTAGACCAACTTGATAAAGTCTAGCTGTCGAGCTTTTCAGCGACAGGATATAAAATTTATAAAAATCACAAAACATGAATGAAATGTATCCTTCTTATCCATGAAAAACTTCATAGATATAATATCGAATGAAAATACGAAAAAGCTTAAATACTCTCGCTCTTAAACCATTAAACTCGTCCATATTTATAGATAGTTAGGAAGCATGCGCTATTCCAATATATAGTTCACCCTAAAACTTTGTATACAAAAAAAAAATCAGTTTTTATTCGTAGGCAATATGGGCAAACATTAAAATAGGAATTGTGGTGAATCCGAAAGATGTTTATATTTTGCACTCTCTTGAGAAAAAGCTGCCAGTATAGTTCTTCCATCTCAAATGGCCATTTTGACGTTCCAAAACGTTATCGTTGTCGCTGCTGCCGCCTTGAATACTTCTTCCTGTTTCTATGTACATAGTAAAAGTTAAGAAAAAAATATAATCTTTCTCAAAATGGTATTATTTCATAAATACTTTAATAGTTTTTACTATTGAAATATCTCAAGGGATTTAGAGCACAAACTGCGCCTGCTGCAGCCCATAACAGTGAGTTCAACCCGTAAAAAGTGTGTTTTTTTTCTCCTTTTTCAAAGATGCAACCCATTTATTTTCATACCTAAACCTAGAAGATATAAATAAAAAAAAAAGTGTGTTGTTATTATTTATAAATCTTTGATTGACACTCCTTAAAATGTGGCAAATTATTTTGTAAATGCAATATAATATTTTTGCCAGACACGAATTTATAAAAAAAATATCTCAAAAGGTGTGGCTGAAACAAATAAAAATCATGTGCACTCATTTTATATAGTTTTTTTTTTATAATAAGTTTTATTTAAAAACAAAAAAAAAAAACTTGACTGATTTTTGTTTGAACAAAAAAAATCCGTCCTCATAAAACTTGCATGAGATATGAATATTACGAAACTTCGAATCCTTGAACGAATAATATTCATTGTTGGAACTTTTTTTTTTTTGCTATTGTGTAGGCGGAATAAAAGTTTTAGTGGTTTAACGAGTGGTTTCTTTGATTTAAGAGGCAAATGAATATTTTTTGCACCTTATAGAAAATGTTATATTTCAAGGCCATACGAACTTAAGGAGTTTGTGGGGGTAAAGACAAGCATAAATGTAGATATGGAGAAAAGTGTATGCAACAGTATGGATTCTTTAAGTATTAAACTATCAAATTCCGTTAGAGTTTAAGTTGATAAGTAAAGTATAATTTTTCTTGTTTGCCTTAAGGATTTCTATTTCTATGCTTTCAGTTGTTTTATTATATTTAATAATAGAGAAACAACGTAAACAATATTTTTTTTAAATACAATCAACACCTCTTATCTAAACTACTCTTATACAAAGCTAAAAAAACCATAATAATGAATAATGAAAAACCAATAAGTGATGGATTTTTCTAATCCTTAAATGCACCATTTTTACTTCCGATTGTATAGTTAGATACCATATACAACATATGTATAAAGAGTGCTATGGATTCGCGGTTAAAAAAAAAACAAATTGTTCCAAAAATCCCTTTTTTTCAAAATTTGTTTGCAGTAGATATTAACCAGGTTTGGCAGCATTTTAAGAATACATATTAAAATTCGTCAAAATCGGTGCAACCGTTCAAAAGACAGTCGGTGCAATAAAAAACGGTTTTATGACGGCTGCCGTCAATAAACTTTTTCTGAAAAAATGAAAGACCTCTACATCGCCATTGACAAAAAATCACACATTATTAAATTTTATGGAAATTGGTCGTATTGTTTCAAGATAAATATAACTAGCTATCGGTAACGGTTATATGGTAGTTTCTGGTATTTTTCGTTGTCTCTGTTATAGTAATGTCATGTTTGATTGTTATACCAGAACTTTTTTTTGACGAATGCATAACTTACCTAATATTAGGTATACGTATACGTATACGTATTATAATCATTCATGTAAAAAAAACTCCTAATTTATTGGTTGACCTCTGAAACGTCGGGTTGGGCTCCCGGTATTCGATTGTTTCATGTCTGCTGTGACCCCAACTGATGAATGATGGTGTCGTTGCATTTGTTTGTTTTAAAACCTGTCTCTCCTTCTTGGTGATTGTACCTAGTTGAAAGTGTCGTCGTACACACCCAGAAAAAAATCAAAGTCAAATTTAAAGCTTTTTTAGAACGCGATCTTCTTAGCATAACATACTCAATTTAAATCAGTCTTTCTTCTTTTACCCAAAAAGTACTCAATGTAAGAATGCACGGAGTTAAAATGACTTTTATACAATTTATTTAACTCCGTTTTTCCTTAAGCTTAAAAATGCAATTTTTTAAAGAAAGAATGAGTTAATATTGATTTAAATCCAATGTACTTAATTATAGGAAAGAAGTTTTAAATTTGTTAGTTTAAGTATGTTTTTTCTCATTTTTTCTCTGATTGTAATTAACCGTTTTGATGTATGTATTTTTTTTTTAAAACGGACATTGTATGTATACCATCTTACATGTGTTCGAACACAAGCAGTGCCGTACAAGAAGTAAGAAATTTATCAAAAACCAAAAAGTAGTTGTATGAGAAATTTTTGGCAAGTACGAAAAAGACACCTGAGATGTCCTGAATTATTTGTTAAGGAACGTTAACTGGTGCAATAGAAACAAAAATTTAAGACTTAGCAACCAAACAAATATTTAAAACTGTTTCGAGAAACTGTGTATTAATTTTTTTTTAATTTGTAAAACCCTTGCGAAGTTGTTTTTTTATTTTGTTTTCCATTTTTGTGGAACATCTCAAATTCTCAAACTCTTTAAGAAGAATATATATATTTTTTGATTTTTCTTAAGTTTCCTTTTTCAAATGATCATGAGTTCCAATGACTAAATAGTTTCAATGACTAATAGTGTAACGATTTTTCGTAAAGAGTTCGACAACTGGAGATGTTCGGGAATATACTTAGGTGCCACACTACCCTATAACATTATACAAACATCTAATCATCAAGCTCCTCCTATTAGTGGAAGCATCTTTGCTGTTTACTTACTTCATGCCTATAACTCCTTGTACCTATATAATTGTTCAACACCATGAAACGTATTAAGACGTGGTGGAACTACAGCTGCAGTGTTGCTGTAGAGTTTCCATTCACATATATATGTATGAGACATTTTTAATCAAAAAACAATTTTACTTACAGTGCAACCATATTTATAGTATAGGTAGGTACAGGGTGTTAAGTGTTTTCTATTACTTAGACGTTATTTGCCACTGTTCATAAACACTTTTGTATTTTTCAACACATTTTCAATCGTATTTAGGCAAGAATTTCTGACATGATTTGAGAGCTTCTGAAACTATGTCTTAAAAAAAACCAACTAAGAAGATATTTCCATGTCTTTCGATATAATAGGTAAAACGAACACTACGAGAACTTCCGGTGCCTCTTCTGTAACATGTCGAAGAGTCTGGAACCTTCGATACGTCGATACTAGCGGCTTTATGTCATAGTCGGGTTTCACATTGCGCCAAAACCAAGTCCCGCAATCTTGAGGAATATGTATATATGTCGTTCCTTAGCTAGCGATGTGTTTTCTGCATCACTAATAACAAATCAAAACTGACAGTTGCCGCTATTTGCAAAAATTATGGCATCTTCCGATAAAACATCCTGTGTATATCTACATCGAGGTCTCCTTGCAGTGATTTATGATTCATCGAAAATAAATAGGAAATACCTTTTTTTAATAAAAAAAAAACATGAAATGCATTGATTATTGTAACATAAGAATATCAAAGCATACATTCATAGTTTATGGCTTCACGTCACCTCAAAACATTCATAAGGGAGGAAAATAAGAATTACCTACTGCGAATGAGATTTAAGGAGCTACCTAACGAAATCAATTGCCAGAGGGTAGTTCCAAAAGTATCTACATGAACCAAAATAATAAAAAAAAAAAAACAGGATTCGGAGGGAATGATATTTTTATTTTAAATGTTCATTGGCAAAACAAATTCATCAGAAGTTGTTATGTCTACTCAACGTTATCTTCGTATCTTATTTGGTCGATATGTCCTTAATATAAAATAATTCGTTTGAGGGATAATGGTAACCTACCTCACTTTTGTAACTCACAGTTATTCTTTGTTTCAGAAGTTATTAACTATTCAGTGTAAGAACCAGTTCCGTAGACGTTACATTAAAGACTGTAAGAATAATGCGGAATGGCATTGTATGGATGGCGACTAGTTGGAGTTGCATGCACCATCGTTATGTACATAGCTGGTATCCTGTTCCTTTCAATATCGAATGTGCCCGGACCTCATCCAAAAAGAGTAAGGATTGGACGTTTCGGAGAGGTAAGAATAAATTACAAAAGAATTTCTCTTCAATATTTCTATTATATTCTAAACCCTAGGGCAACATTGCATGTCGTCTTGTATGAATAATATGCTTTATCGAACTCTATAGAAATTAATTAGAAAAAAGTCCTTTTCATAAGAAAGCAATCAATCGATTACCACCCCTGTGTCTGAATTACCCTAGGCACTTATTGATTTTATCGTAGGTTACCTGTTGTCACCCTTATTTTCTACTCCTCTAACGTTTCTCATTTAGGTATATCCTTTCAAAATAATTGTCTTCGCCTTTATTTTTTGTTTCTTTTTAAAAATTATCTATTTTAATTTTTATCTGGCTATACAGGGGTGGATTTTAATATATGAAAGGATATTTTACAGCTAAGAACAATTGCGAAGGGAAAAATTCTCTGTTTTCTCTAAACTTATTTATTCCATAAGATAATATGACCCTAAGTTCTTTTTTTTACCATTAAAATAAATTTATTTTTCAATTTACATACAGATAGCAAATTATCGCACACAATTCATTGGACTCCATCGAAAGCAGACCATTCACTGGTGCAAGGAATTAACATTTTTACATAGTCAACCGACTGAGGGAAAAGATAAAAAAACTCTCTTAACATTCCGCACAAGGATCACACAAAAAGGAAAACCAAAAAATACAAATAGGCGCACTACCAGCACCAACACAACTACTAATGGTCCAAAAGTGGACAGTACTTCCCATCAGAATAATACTGTTACCGGTTTAACGGCATTAGCATCGTTTCCAGGAAGTGGAAATACTTGGTTGCGTTACTTGCTACAACAATCGACTGGTATAAAGTTTGCATAATTGGTATAAATAAAAAAAATATTTAAATTTTGTTTACATTTAGGTATTTTTACGGGAAGTATTTATAAGGATTATGGTTTGCTAAAGAGTGGATTTCCAGCTGAAAATATATGCAATAAGTCAGTTTTAGTAGTTAAGACACATGAATGGGGTCCAAATGCTTGGACTGCATTTTCGAAAGCTATTCTTTTGATACGAGATCCAGATAAAGCGATTTTGGCTGAATTTAATAGACAAAGCGGTGGTCATGTTGGATTTGCCTCACCAGATAGATATAAACGCACAAAAGGACGATGTAAGTATAATTAATTGGTTGCAAAAAAAAATTTTCTACAATATTTTAATTTGACATAAATCTTATCTAACCTTCGGAACGAGAAATTTCGTCCTCTCTTACTTCCTATACCCATAGAAAAATAAGTAACTATTAGAACATCGTCTTATGGGACAACAAACTGCCTTTTGTGCAAAAAAAAAAACTGTGTAAATGTGCGGGCTTTGTGCTTTTAAATTGAGAGTTCGTTCTGGTAGCTATCGGATTTCCATCATAGAAAAAGTATTCACATATTAAAAAACAGAATGTTTGACAATCCCGGCAAGAGGGGTTTCAGTCAACCATGGGTGTTCCTGCCCTTCTTAAATACAACAAAAAGTTACTAGCAACCAAAACCTTTTGATGTGCAATCGATTATCGATATTTCGTTCAGCACAAGTAATTATTTCAATGTTAGTGAAATATCACGTTTTCGAAGAATAAACTTGATCAGAGGCCTTGTACCGGACCTTGTAATACATTGTACATCAAAAAAATATTACTTGAACCTCAGCATGGTTTCATGCTGGATTTACATGTCTCAAAACTAAAAAGAGTACACAGATACCATCTCATTTGACTTCCTATAACAAGTTGCTGTCAAAATGATTAATGCTCGTCCGCACCACAATGTTGTAAGAAAAGTCTCAAAACTAAAAAAGAGTACACAGATACCATCTCATTTGACTTCCTATAACAAGTTGCTGTCAAAATGATTAATGCTCGTCCGCACCACAATGTTGTAAGAAAAATTCTTTCACATTTTGTTTTCAGAAAATTGTTACATTACACATTATCAATTCAAATTTGATTGAAAATATATCATTGCAGTTCAAAAATAGGTTTATTTCCTTTTACGTATTTATTTCACGAAAATATTCAAGTTTCAAACTTAATATCCCAAAAATTGTTTAAAATGGCTTGGTGCTACATTAAATATGCATTAGTAAATTATAGATGCAGACGAAGTTGCCATAACAAAGATGAACATTTCATCTTTACCTATAATTTCTAATCTTTACCTATAATCTTTACCCATCATTTATGTATGAATATCTCTGCACTTTCGTCTTCCCTCTCTATGAAACAAGCAAAATTTTCCGTTGTGTTTCTTCTTTCTTATATCTGTTTCACCAACCAACGTAAAGGTTTAGAACCGACATAAATATAGTAAAACGCATAAATGTTGGCATGGGACAGTACCTAACCTACTTAAGGAAGATTGACGTAGAATTATGACATAAGCTTCAGTTTTATTTTGACTTTTAAACTCCATTCTTAAAACATATTGAAAATGACATTTTCATAATTCGGTACAAAAACCTTGTTGATCGACAATCGAACTACTTACCTATTACATATTTATTTACGCATACCTACTCCCTTTTTTTAAATTTGCATTATTTTTATTTATTAAATTCTATAGATTGGCAACAGTTTGTTACAAACAAACTAAACGGATGGGAAAACATGAACCTCGGATGGGCAAGATTTTTTACAGGTGACTTGCATATCGTATACTATGATGATTTAGTATCAAACTCAGAAAAAATACTTAGAGAAATCCTCAGCTTCCTAGAATTTCCCATTGAAGAGGTATGCAAATATATACATACATAACAAAAATTATTTTTATTAATAATAATTTAATTTTAGTCTCTAATGTCATGCGCACTTATAAGAAAAGAAGGCATTTTTCGAAGAAAAAAAAGAGTGCTATCATTTGATCCTTACAGCCCTACTATGCGTCATCAGCTTGACGAAAGAAAACGAAAAATATATACTCTTTTAGGACGCTATACAGCGAAAACTAAAAATTTCAACGACTAGTTGCGTGATAAATGTAAACACAAAATTAAAACTTTAGCACATAATGTAATATATAATTATTTGTAAAAAAAAACGAATAAGTTAAATTCGTTCCCATAAACGAACTAGTGTAATTTATTATATAAGAAACAAAATAAAACCATTTTGTACTAAGAAATTTAAATTTCCACAATAAAAATTGAACTGAAATGTATAACATGTATATGTATGTATACTCCTAGATAGATAAAGCATATTTTTTTGGTTTAAAGATTTGCATTTTTTATTTTAAAAATAAATGTATTTGGTTACCCCGAACGAATTAACTATAAACAAATCTAATCGTATTAATGAAAGACAATACACCATAATTATATAAAGAAAAATAAATGAGGCCATCAAGGAATGATGAAGATTAGTTTTATTTTAATTCATAGTTTCTTTTAGTTTCATCTTTGACTAATACGGTTTTTTTAAATTTCAATAATTTAAATATTTGTCCTCAAAATCGAAAAATGTTTTTTTTGTATTTATAAAGTATTGTCAAAAAGAAAAGAGAAAAAACCAGCTTCTGTTAATTTAGCAGTTGCAAAATGTCAAAACAATGGCATCCTGCAAATTTTTATTTCAGTTTCGTTAAGTTTTCTGTTTTTTATGAACAAACGATATCAAAACCGAGTTACTGATTTTAACCAAGGGTTTCAGGGTAGAACTATAATGCGCAAAATTAAACGAACTGTTTCGTCATGTTTGTACAAACATGATGAATAACTATAATGAACATGTGGAACATATGAAAATCACTTTAAGTTATTTGTGTTAATAATGCATAATTTTTTGATAAATTTATTGACTTTATGATTAATCGGATAATTAATTGCAAATACGTATTCTTTTTGAGTAAAATGCGATTAACTTTTTTTCGAAGTGTCAAATGCCCACAGCTGTCAAATTTACATATGTATGTTTGTATACGTAAGAGTAATTCAGATCGCACACCTCATGCTCAAAACGAAACTCAACGGAAACTCAACGGAATGCCAATATGTCCATTATAGCCAACGCCATATAACTGTGCTTATTCGTTCATTTACACATGCAATTTTGACAGTATAGCTCATGCTTACTCATGCGCATTATAGTTGGGCTTTTAGACTAGCTAACCGTTTAATGGTACCTTCCGCAGAAAGAAATATAACTTTCAACATAATGCACATATTTCAATTTTGATTTTGTAGTATCCCTCCTTCCGCGCCTCATGCTTTTAGAGAAAATAGTTGGGTTGGAGTCTCCTAAAAGTGTGGGTGTCCATTTGAGAATGGGAGAACCACGAGAAGATCTCGAGAGGAAACTCGCAAGTGGCCACAGTTCCGACCCCGAGAGTATCTTGTGGAAAGCTCACATTTTTTACTCTCGACATCCGAAATTTTTTATAGTCATTTGCAACTGGACACAGTTCTTGATCGTTGTCGGAGACGAGCACGCAGAATTCCAACACGTTTCGTATTTCGAGAACTGTTGACTTCGGCGAACACAAATTAATTTGCAAATCCATCTCCATTTGAGAGTGAAAATGGTGCGAGCGACCGTATTGCCAATAATCAAGTAGCTTCCTCCATCCTCTTGCTCACTCTCACTACTTGCAACTTACTGGTAACTAGCAGAAGAAATCTAATATCAAGTGAACACGGTTATGAAAATAACTCTCAGAAAATAAGCTCGGAATACTACCAGAGAACATTTCAGATATTAACATCTCGAAAATATTACTCTCAAATGTACAACCACCCAAGAATTATCTAGCGAAAGTATACTTTCAAACGGACAGGCACCATTAATGTCGAGATTAAAAAGTCGACTCTCCCTGAGGTACTGACTATGTCCACTTGCGAGTTTGCCCTCGAGACCTGCTCGCAGCTCTCCTAATCTCAAATGGACACCCATCTTTAGACGATGTTATATTATTTCATTTTTATTCTATGATTTACATTTTAACGTATGTAAGATCTGATTAACATTTTGACAGACCATTTATGTAAGTCTTACTTAATGGTTCTGTCTGTTTTTTTTTTTTTTTTTTTTTTTTATTTTTTTTTTTTAAATTCATTTTTATTTTCCATTTAACTTATAACTAACTTAAATGCTAGACAAAAACCTTAAAAACTAGCTTACAGAATAACTTAACTAACTTACTGGCCCCATACGGGCGCTCTAAATTATTCTCTAGCTATATATTAAAAATGCCTTTCGGCGTAAATTCTAGTGTAAATTTAAATCTATATTACTTAACCTAAACAAGAAAATTCGTTAAAAAACTTGTTTTTCAATGACGTTTTTTATTTATTTAAAAACTTAAAACTACCCTGTACCTAAATAAAACTATATTAACCTAAATAAAACTAAAATATACGTAAATATACGTAAGTACCTTAAAACTACTTAAAAATACTTAAAATAACTTAAAACTAGAACAGCCACCAGCAGCGTTTTTTTTTTTTTTTTTTTTTTTTTTTTGTCATCAGCCTATGCACATGAACACACGCGCATACATATGCATATATTAACACATATACATATGTATGCGCTCAAGCACATATCCACAGCAGACAGCAATTTTTTTGGATTTTTTATCTATTTTTTGGTGCCACCGTCACTGTCCTACTTAATCTACCTAGTTATACCTTAGAAATACGTAGGTCGGCCAAGGCAACAACTTCGACTAACCATCAATATCAAGGTGGTCACCCAACCACCAGTATTTTTTAACTTGCTTATCTACGTCCTTTTTATCCCGAAGGGGCACAGCTCTACTGAACCGCAGACGCTCTGCTCCGTTCCCAGAGCCGACGTCTCGACCATACAGGATTCGCCGATCCACAGTTCTACGGCCGACGTGGTAGATTAACGGAACCGCCAATCTATCCTGTATCAGCCCCCGACTGTCTAAATAGAGGAATGTCTCGGGCGGGATGAAACCGTTAAGACAAACGCTCTCACTATATTCTTCATTGGGGTAATAAGCCCCGAAAATAAGTCCATTGGCTGAGGTCATCGCTCTTGCAATGTGACCCCGAATCAGCTTAATTAAAAAGTTATCTATCCTGTTTATATTGGCCCCGTTGTATAAGACCTCGTTGGCATAATAATGTTTGTACTCCGACTCTGGTGTTCTGTGTAATCCAAGACAGGTCCTAAGACACTGCCTCTCAAACACCCGAATCTTTTCCATTTGAGATGGGGCAACGTTAAACCACACAGGGCACCCATAGGCAATCATCGGCCGAATGAGGGCCATGTAGCAAATCACCTTCACCCTGTTTTCAAGGCGGCTGCTATAAAACAACCGTCTTGTCAGAGCAAACGCTCCCCTAGCTCTGGCCAGAGCAGCATCTATATGTCGATTGAAATATAGATACTGATCTAGCCATATACCAAGGTACTTTACTACATCTTTACTCGCCAGTGGATGTCCACTTGGTCCAACGATCACTAGATTTCTCCAGTTCTTTCTTGTATCCCTAGAAGCCCTAGACAAAGGGGTTCTAAACAGGATAGTTTCTGATTTCTGAAAGTTAATTTTTAACTTCCAGTCATCACAATATCGCTGAATCTTGTCGAAGTCACGCTGCAAGAGAATTCTGATGACTTCAACTTTTGGACCCGTCCTGTACGCTACAAGGTCATCGGCATACGCAATCGCATGAGTGAGACTACCTATCAGATCGCTGGTGTAAATACTAAAAAGAATCGGCGAGTTCACAGCTCCTTGCTGTAGACCGTTTTTAATATCAAAAGTTGTGGTCGAAGTTACATTGCCACTTTTGACAACAAACTTTCTACCATTGAGCATGTCATGAAGCATATATAACAGTGGTTTACTTATGCCAAATCTGGTTAATTTCAGATAAAGACCCTCTAACCATACGGTGTCGAAAGCCTTCTCTAAATCAACAAGAACGGCACCTGTGCATTGATTTTTCGCTTTGTTCCATTGAACATCAGAAACTAACTTAGACGCGGCATGAATAGTATCATGTCCCGCCTTAAAGCCAAACTGATTGTCTGGAATAATATTCTTGTCCTCAGCCCACTTGAACAGAGCTCTATTGAGAATCTTTTCGAATACCTTACTGATACTTGGAAGAAGACTTATCGACCGAAGATTTGCCGGATTGGAGCTGTCCTTTCCCTTTTTGGGGAGAGGATGGACCACAGCTGTCTTCCAACTCACTGGATAATATGCATTATTCAATGCGTTGTTAAACAGTGTGGTATAAATGTCTATAGCTTCCTCAGGGAGATGTCGTAACACAATGTTGGGTATACCATCGACACCCGCAGATTTCTTTTTCTTTAATGTTTGAAAAATTAACTGAAGTTCTACCTTCGAAATTGACAATGAACTGGGTCCATTTCGCTCGGCGATGGTTCTGTCTGTACTTGCTATATTACTGGCAAATAAATGTGATTACATACACTTTAATCACTCAATTAATTTTTTTTTATTTTTTTATGACACAATTTACATGGCTATAAAAATTTAGCGTTAATTTTCGGTCATTAAAGCGAAAGCGATTGAGCAGGTTCATTCATTATCGACACAATTGTTTTGTCATAATTTGCAGAAATTGTGTCACTGTAGTTGTTTACACGGTGTCATAATGACGCCTTTGCAACGACCATGTTTATTTGCACCGATTTAATGGCATTTACACAATAATAACATTGAATTTTGACAGATATGTAATCACAACTTATCAATTGTCACTTTTGCATGTTAATACACCATAATAAAATAGTTAAAAGTAAATAATATAAGTCACACAAGGTCATTTATATAGTTTTTATGTGTAAAAGGATTTTATTTTTGAATGTCTATTAACCTTAAATAGGGCATCATAATATGTACCTACTCAATACTTATTTACATATATTTGGCTTTAAGTATTCTTTGAAGAAAACCTTCTCATGATTTGTTTTCTAAGAATGCTAAGTAGAATTACTTGCTGGATTAACTCTCTTGATTGTAGGTACACTAAATGTTAATCAATAATTTAACATATATATTTAAAACTGGTTTTCATAAAAATCGTTCAAAATCTCTATACCTGGTTATTGATTTGAACCAGTCACTTAATTCTCCAATTACAAATAACAGCAATTATCCAAAATATAATATTAGCATATGCAACATCTAAATCACAAATCTCATTTGAAACAAAAGTTGTATAGGTGTCGGTAAAGAGGAACGATTTGTTCGTTTAAATATCATTCTTTAAAACATTCAAAATAACTGGTTTAAAAAATAAGTACCCTACATTTTAGAATAGAAGTTCAATTAACTACTAAATTGTATTTTTTATAAGTTAACGAAGTTAATATTTATGTGTTATCAGGTCATATTAGTGAAATTTAAAAATTTAGGTAGGTATAAAAGACCAGAGCAATGTACAATGTAGCATCAGAAGTCCCTATTCAATCTCAGAAGTCATCCAAAATAATAATCTTTTCAACATGAAAGTAAGTTTTGGTTTTTGATTTTACAGTGAACTTCTAATAATTTGTTATTACCTACATATTTTATTTGCAGTTAGTCTTGTGTATGATATTTTTAGCCGTTGCTGCAGTCAACGCAGTTGGTCCATCAGGATTAAACCCATATCGACCATCATATTTATCAAGGCCTAGAGCAGAAAATTTGCCAACTTATAAATCACAACCACTCTGGAACCCAAAACCCACCTTGGCACCATACAAGCCACTTGTTCTAAAGCCGAAAGCAACTTTGCCACCATATAAGCCACTTATTTTAAAGCCTCAACCAACTTATGCACCACTTAAGCTAAAGGTAATTCCAACAGCACCTCCACGCAGGAATATTATCGTTAAGCCTAGTCTTTCAAAAGCCCAACAAAGTGGAGCATACATCCCATGGTCGGGTTAATTTTTGAATTATAAAATGTTTCGGGAATGTTAAATAATTTAATGAGTAATGATTTATAAATGTTCATACAAATTATACAATAAATAATAACTATAAACATAACATTTGTAGGTATATTAAGTTGAACAATAATGAATTTAAAATTCTATCAAAATTGGCGGTGCGGTTTATTTGCATATTGATTTTTCTTAATACATATGTGTATACTGCTGATCAATAGAATAGAATCACTTAAAAAAAGTATTA
This sequence comes from Baccha elongata, assembly GCA_951217065.1. NCBI lineage: Eukaryota > Metazoa > Arthropoda > Insecta > Diptera > Syrphidae > Baccha > Baccha elongata. Next base: position 19,437,948 of record OX578272.1, on the reverse strand, counting down.
ATCAATTTCATGAAATAATGAGTGCTTTCCGCTCTTTGTATTTGTTAAAATGTTACGTTTTTGTTGGCCTGGGCTATATCTATAGTCCAGGTATTGGAACTAAAAAGCGCCATCATCTACTAGTGTTAAATACGTGTACTGATTTCGCAATTAAAATTTAAATGAAAACGATGACATATTCATATGTAAGTGGGTTCGATTCGTTAAAATAAAAGTAGTTTTATAACAATTTCCACGAAAATATATCAAAATTAAATAATTAATTAAAACAAGGCTTGGCAGATTCCCCGCTAAAAGATGATGGCGCCCCTAGTTATGTGGAAATACGTGTCAAATTGACTACTGGCGGTCCATATCTAATACCTCAATGAAATGAACCTAACCGTGTTTTTTGCAAAAAAAAATAAATACAGAAATAGGTGTTCTGGAAAAAAAATGCTGCATTTTTGTTTTATGGGACTTTCCATTGGTAAATACAGATTTCAATAAATAAATTGATTTATTTATTGCGATTTCAAATTGATTTATTTTTGTCATTGTGTTAAATGTAATATCTTGTCTGTGAATCTATAAGCATATAACTGTCAAATTCGAATTTTTCAATTAATTTATTTGCCCATTGGAACGCGTTAACTGTCAAAAATTGATTTATTTTACCAATGGAAAGTCCCATTGACGATGTTCACGTCCAGTCCGCAGTGTTCAGACATAAAGTTGTGTGAACACAATGGATGCACGAAACCACACGAAACAAAAAAACAAAATATGTGAAATGAGCCTAGATATTTACAATATTCTTTACAGGCTCATGATAAATTGCAATTTTCAATAAAAGTGACGAAATTTTGCGAAAACTTTCAAGATGTTGGTATAAAAAGCAAATAAAAAATTACAAATGTCAAAATAGCAAACTGCATTCATGAGAATTTTAAAAAATCTAAAAATCCGGACGCAAAATCCCGTCTCTTTCTAACAACGAAGTGGGAATGGGACAAAACATACAGATGTCCAAATGCGTCGGGTGAGTAGTGAGTACGTCCAATGTGAACATTGTCATTAGTTTGAGTTGTTCATTTGTAAGGCATTTGACAGTAGCGATATGAGTGCGATATCAGTAACTCGCCTCCTCCTGCTGCTCTCGACCAGACAAAATGGCATTTAGCATGCAAGTTTTCAATGTATGCAAACATTTTGGTGCCGCACTTAGGTATGCTATACAGCACCCATTTATTTATTTCTTCCTTATTGAATTATTGTAATCATTGAGGGATAGAGTGCTATATAAATAATAATAACAAAAAAAAAATAGTGCAAACAAAAATTCCATTTTATCTGGATGTAAACATAGATGCTCAACATAGACTTATCAATTATAACTATGTGAGTACATTGGGCCTCTACACACGAGACAAATTCATCAGGGGAAAACCCGGTTTTCTAGAAGATTTTAATCTGTTTCATACTGCCCACTTCACTTCCCTCTCCTAGAAAACCGGTTTTCACCCCGGATGATATAGTCTGGTGTGTGGAGGCCCATTGTCAATACGCGTATATACAGGGTGATTGGTTTAAGGTGCACCAAAAAGCTTGAGCGTGTAGGTGGGATAAAGACAAGAAAAAAATCGTATGGGAGGGGGGTATATTTCCCCCCACTTAGGCGGGGGGGGGGGGGGGGGGGGGCAATTTTCAAAAAAATTGACTTAAAACTAATATTTAAAAAAAAATATTTGAAAACAATGGGGAATGCCTTGTTATATCTTTTTGGAAAGCCAGAAAACTACTCTTTTATTTTATTTTAAAGTTAAGTTATTTATACAGTTTTAAAAAAATTATTTTTCAAACTCAAAAAAATAAAAAAAAAATTTAAACTATTTTTTTTTTCAGAATTTTATGTAATTAACTATTATTTTTATTTTCAAAATTCAATGCTCTTATTAATTTTTATTAATTTTTAGTGAAATCTGGTTAATATGGTCAAAAACAATTAACCAGATTAACCAGATTTCACCTTTTTTTGAAAAAGTGCTTTTAGTATTTTCTTAATTTCTCAAAAACTAAGATACATTTTGGCATACGGTTTTCTGTTTTTGACTAAAAATTAATAAGAGCATTGAATTTTGAAAATAAAAATAATAATTAATTACATAAAATTTTGAAAAAAATTAGTTTAAAAGTTTAAAAAATTTTTTTTCAAAACTTTGAGTTTGAAATTTAATTTTTTTAAAACTGTTCACTTAAACAACTTAATTGGAAAATGAAATATAAGAGTAGTTTTCTGGCTTTCCAAAAAGATATAACAAGGCTTTGTATCACTCACCGTTGTTTTTAAATAATTTTTTTTCTGATTTGGCAGCATGATAGATCAGTAATAGCCGCCACAGACTGTCAAAATCAAAGCTGAATGCTTGACCTAATGTAATATTCGATTGGACGTTCGGAGGGCTCTCCGAGTAAAAAAAAAACCTCAATAAATTGGTCGATCGGCTGTTAGGAGAGATGTTTGGGAGTGCTAATTTTGCAATTTGCCTTCCTAAATTGAATTGAGTGTTGGGAGTGCTGTCACAATTTACTACCAAATATACATATATTGTTTACATCGATCATATGGTCAAAGCCATATAAAACAAAACGCGCAGTGTGTTTTCATTTCTTTTTTATATTTCAATAACTTAAATAATAAGTATAATATTGAAAACTTTTTAACTCGTTTTTTCTTCGTTTGAGGTTACAAAAAATAAATGTAAAAAATCTTAGGTCAACTACCACATCCACAATTGGAAAAGGGATTCATATTTCCCTCCTCTTCGGAGTGAAACCACCCGAATATGACATAAGAAATACAAGAAATGTGTCAAAAGATAGATTTACTCTAGATTGACATTTTGAAATATATTTCAATTTAAGAGCATTCTTTTCAATCGTTTCGGGTCGATATTGATGAAAACACATTAGTCCATACTTTTTTTTTCTTTTTCAAGACTGACAAAATCTCAAATGCTAATTGACTATTGTGAATGTACTCAAAAAACTATAGTTTCAATTTACGGCTTATAAACATTGAGGTTTGTATGGGCATATCCCCTGCTTGGGGCACTATAGAATTCGGGGTGGGTGCGAGTTTGGGTACAGGTAAAGAATTCCTTTAAAAAAAGTCCACAATATTATAATGAACTTTTTATCGACCCTACTTGGTCAAAAAAGTTTAGTATGGACTTCTTACTTTGCGCTGAATTCCAATCGTGAATTCGTTAAATTTAGGGAAAATAAAACTTAATGGTATTTTATTATAAATATTAGTTAGGTTTGCTTTATTGTTTTTTTTTTTTTTCTTATCTTAAACACTGTAGACTTTTATTTTATTGAATTTCAACACATTCAGAATTTGCATTGATAATGTTTTATGTTTTTTTTTGTTACGACATAATCATTCGTCGTTTCATAAGGATCTACATTTAATTATGTTTTTGTTTTATTTATATTTACGTACATCTATTGAAAATAATTGTTTTTATATTTATTAAGCATCCATACAGGCTTTCAAAGTCTGTGTTGAAATAAATAAGGTACAATTAAGGAAAAAACGTTAAAATAATTCAAGATGCTTCTATTTTTCTTCTTTTTTTTTTATTTAATCTTTCCACTATCATGTTTTTAAGTCACTGTTGATTTATGGATGGTACTATGTATAGCAGTTCAAATTTATAATGAATGTTTGCTTTTTATATTCCTTATTGAAAAAATATTAAAACAAAAAATTAACTTAAAATTACTAGCACTTGGTCTGGAGGGTTCAACGTTTTAATTGTTTCATAATATTTTTTTTTTATTTATTATTAGAATAACTTACAATAGAATAAATTAATTTGTGATATACTTTGTTTTAATTTTATAACGTTGTTTAAATTGTTTTTGTTTTTCTTCTTCTGAAACCCCTTTTAAAGTAACTTAGAAAATAGAACCTACACAATTAATTCTCTTAAAAACAAAGGAAAATAGAAATATATATATTTAACTATATCATAATTTTTTTTTATTTAATAAATACTTAATTGCTATAAATGTTAACTATTAATACTAGATTTTTGGTAAATCTATTTTTATTGGCTTTTGATTTTTTAAAGCTTTTTTTCTTAACACTTAATTTGTGTACACTGCTTATGCGTAACCCATGATGTTTTCATTTCTAGAGATATAAACGGTGTGATTTTGATCGTTTCGGTATAAATTGTGGGGTTTATATTTAAAAATAAAAATAAGAATAATTCTGTATTAACTACGTAAATATGGTAGCGGAAAACAAGAGACTCAAACTAATAAATGTTAGACAGAAGATAACCCTCTTACAAAAATTACTTGAACTACCAATGAATCTTTTACTTTCAATTGATTATATTCTTATTTGTCAGGTCCGAAAGGTAAGACATTCCATTGGAAATGATAATTTTTGACGAATGAAAATTAGAAATTAAATTCCCTCCGAAATCAGTATCGCTTTTATGAGATACGGATAAAAAGATACTAAAATTAACTGTCAATTAGAGAAAAGAAGCACAACGTTCTTAAAATTGTTTTAATTAACGGCCATATTATTCCCTCGTTAAATCCAGATGTAAAATTAAACCCAAAAATTAGTTACTCATTTTACTCATTTCTCAGCCAAGTTTAATATTGTTTGTTTACAGAAAATAATACATATCTATGGATGGAACAAAGATATCTAAAGTAAGCAACAATTTAGAAAGGATGGATTTTATATGAAAACAAAAGAAAACAATGAATTATTTAAATCTTGATTAAAGTTTTAAACTACTGAATAATATGGCCGTAAGACAGTAAAACATTACGCATTTTAGTGTCTTATGAATGTAATTGTTACACACCTATTTAAAAACCTATACAAAAAATGTTTCAAAACAACTATAATGAAATAAAGAAAATCAGGCCAAAAATTCACACCGTTTTGAAGGTCCCTATATTCTACACTAACATAAAACCGGTGTTAAATGCCATCCTAGAGAAAAATCACAAGTTGCTAGTTATAAACTACTACTGATGATATTTTCTTATTATTTACTTAATTTTCAAGTTATAACATAAGCGCGTATAGTAAAAGGTTTTTTTTTTACAAAATTTAAATGACTATTTTTGATCTTAAAAAATAATGTAGTGGTAAATTTTACATCCTTAAATTTTTATTAAGAATATTTAATTTTTCCCAAGGATAGAACATTCAACATCGATTTTTTTAATATCCTAGCATTTTAATCCTATTTACTGCGCGACCTTGTATAATATATATGTATATATATATATATATATATTAATCTCTTTGCTAATCAATTAGAGCCTATAAGGTAATGTTAAAAGGTTTTTTTGTTTAAAGCTATTAGATTCCGTTTGTATTTCGAACTATTTACCTGGATGACAAAGGGAGGTAAATATATTTATCTACATACTATTCGTATTTAAATTATTAGTTTCCTATCCTTGCCATAGAGAAAACAATTGAAATAATAATGATAAGACTCAAAGTTTATCTTTTCCCCGATCAATACTCATAGCCTTGAAGATACCTCTTCCGATGCCATATCTTAGGTTAAATTGATCCAAACTACCAGCTCGAGGTCTTGTTTGGACATTTTCTACATCTGTTTCGCTAAACTCTGTTTCGGTATCACTAAATTTTCTTCTCCGATGCAGTACTCTGCCGTAGTTTTTGAGTTCGGATAAGTTATCGGACAGAGATTGCCCTCGTTTTTTTTCCTGCCGATCCATTTCGGCGGCTAACATCCGAACTTCCCAGTCATTATGGTGAACTAGACGCTCTGGTTCTTCGTTTTCTTCTTCTTCTTCCTCTTCATCATAATTGATATTAGAGCGACTTGACGAGGTGCTTGAGCTAGAACTAGAACTTTCTCCTATATCGAGAACTATGCTATTAGACATTGGTGTAATATTGCCAGTAACGTTCGATACCATGACGTCGGGAATCGGAGCTTTTCGAGACGAACTTTTTTTGTGAATAATTCTGTTGAATTTTATGGCACCGGCAACATGAAGCTGTCGGCTTGAACTCGGCGAATTACAAGGAACTAACTCACAGTATGGAGGTGGCGATGTGGTAAATATAGTATCCACAGAATCACCACGCTAAAAATAAGATAATAATATTTAAATAGATGTTCTGTTTGAAATTAAAGTACATACCATAAATAAAACTTCACCTGAGGAACCAGAACTTTCTGACTCTTTTGTGCTTTTATTAATTTCACTTGTGCATTGAGCATTGGCAATTCGGTCAGCATATTCACTGGAAGTTTCATGAGCTTGCATTTTGTTTATTTTACATTGCAAACATGATATAATGGCATCGCGTTTCTGCACCTCAGACTGCATCATAAGAAATTGACTTTCGAATTTTAGATGCATTTCCCTCATTTGTGACGATATGACGTTATTTATTCCACTTAATATTTGACTAAAGTATTCATTTGGGTCCGGAAAACCTGTAAAACATAAATAAAAAAAGTTTGCGTCAAAATAACATTTACATACATTATTTATTCAAACTCCTGAAAATATGTAATACAATTATTTTTAAAAATAAATTTAAGTATATCGCTTTTGGAGTGCGTGCAAATTCAGGTGTTTTATAAGTACCTACGCGCGTTAGATCATAAATATTGTAATTTCTATTGCAGCACCTAAATAGATTCTCAAAATTAAGTGGTAAATTTTAGAATAGAATCGGCACACTTATGGGATTTTCCATTGGTAAACACAGATTTCATTTCAATAAATAAAATGATTTATTTCGTGGCAAATGGAACGTGATTTTAAATTGATTTATTTTTTTCATTGTGTTAAATGTAATTTCTTGTCTGTCAATCTATAAACAACAAGGCCGTTTAACTTGAATTTTTCAAAAGATCTTCAAAAATTAAAAAATCTATTTTAAACTTTTACATTTTTTGATAACAAATATTTCTTAAATATTTCGAAAACAATTTATCACATTTGAAATAAATAAAACACAAATTAAATCCATTCACTAATTCGCATTGGAGGTAGTACAAGGAGGGGTAAGTCTGCCAAACATCCAGATCTGCAAAATTGATCGGAAATCAAAAAATAAATTAATTTATTTGCCCATTAGAACGCGTTAATTGTAAAAACTTGATCGCCGATCGATAATAAATTGATTTACTTTACTAATGGAAAGCCCCATTAATACACCTTTTGACGATATTCACGCCGCCATTTTGAAAAATGTCGGCTAAACTGATCGGTTTTTGTTTGTCGGTATCTCCGTACTTAGCGGTCCGATTTGAATTTGGAAAAAGTTTTTGTGTTAATTGTTAAGACATTTTTTGCTAAAACACGTTACTTCTGAAATATTCAAGATACAATTAAATGACGAAAAAAAAATTATTCAATTATTTAAATTTTATTTATTCCCATAGTAGTGCACCAGTCCATATCACGTGTGCCGTTATATATTTCCTGAGTTTTGCATGATGCTTATACGCCTAATATATTTAGTTTTAAAGTTTTGATTTGAGAATCAAACATAGATTTGATTAAAATGTGTTTGTGATGTGATATTAATTTCAATACTGAAACGTCAGATAATTCAAACTTACCTTGCTTATTGCTAACTTGTTTTGTTCCCATAGCAAAATCAGATCCATTTGATGGTACTTCTTTGCCAGCAACCGATGATAACTCTAAGGCATCCCTGGAATCACAATCCTCAATATTGCCTGTTGCTTTATATATATGTGCATCGGTCGGGGATAATAATTTATATTTACAGGCATCATTCGGTGATGTTACAACAGAAGGAAATAAAAAACGTTCAGATTGTGCAGTACCGTCAGCACTTGTATAACTACCGACAACACTGTTGGCACTAAGTGGTGGGCTAGAAAGAGTCGAATTGAAGGTTACACTCTTCAGCAATTTGCTGTGTCTGGCCACGTACCCTTCAAGTGTTGGCGCCCTGAGCAATCCTCTGGGATGATCTTGCTTTGGCCGTGGACTCCCATCGCTGCTTTTGCTTAACTTCTTAAGAATACTCTTGAGCTTTCTTCGTTCCACAGTTTCATTAGACTCTGGACTTAGTTGTGTGTAATCTTGCAGGCACAGCGTTAGTTTGTCTTTTGATGATAATGATGACGATGATGGTGATAAAAATGAGTTTGCCGGTGGCATTAGATGTGAATAAATGGCTGAAGCATCGCTGTGGCTGCGATACAATGGTTCCGTGAAAGGTTCATCGGTTTGGCTCTTTGAATTGTCTAAGCTAAAGCTGCGCGTTTGAAGAGCCGTTTCAAGTTCGGCCAGCTTTTGTCGCTCGTTAAGTATCTTAAGACGTTTCACAAAGGGTAAGCCACTGTATTCGGGAGATAGATCGAAAACTGAGTTGTAGAATTTTGGTTTCACTCGCAAATTAAATGACTTAAGGTTTTTCCTTTTAGCACCAGACGCCGCCACCGTTGTAGGAGCAGAAAGCTTCAGTGATGATGCAAAGTTGCTATTAGGGCCAACGGACACAGTTGATATACTTTCAACTGAATTAATTCTTATTGGCTTGAACTCATGCTGTTCATTGCCATAATTGGTTAAACTTGTATAACTATTGGATGGCATAAGTGTGGCAAATTTAAGTTTGGACCAAGGTCGAATTGAGGTATCCGATGTAAAGGCTGTCGATTTGCTTAGCTTCTGAGCGCACAAAGTTAAACTTGTTGACGCTGCTTTAGTAATGTTATTCGATATTGTTGGTATTATTTTTGACTTTTTATTCCGTTCCTGACTGTCACTGATTGGCAGTGGCTTTGCTGGTGTTTCGATGGATTTACCACTTGATGAAGCACCATGATCGGTAACACCAGATTGTAGTTGTTGAATTCTTTGTTTAAATGAAACTTTCATAGAAGGTTTGACTGTTGATAAGTTTGGGGCAGTTAAATTAACAGTGCTGCGATCACTGCTAGAAATTGTTTTAATTGTGTTCTCAGGCTTTGGTGAGCGTGGTGATAATTGTGAAAAATCCGAAGTTGGATGAATAGATGGTGATGTTAAGCCCAAAGATGTGGTCTCATGTATGGGTAATGTTCCTGTAACCGCACTTGATTCCTAAATTAAAAAAAAAAATAGTTTTATTTATTTATAATGATAAAGGTATTTGATAAAACAAACGTAAATTATTTAAAACTTCGAAGCATTTAAAAAAAAATTGAAATACTTTTATTGAAAAACATATTTTTCTTAAAATGAAAATAAATTAAGATATGTTTCAGATAATTCCTTACTCAACGAAAGTATTATGGGTTTTCTATACACATGTATTTTCAGTTCAGTTTTGTTTAAACATTGTATCCCCAGTTTGTCCAGTTAATTACTGATACTGTGTAGTTATTAGATTGAAACAAAAATCCTGAAGGATTTAAGGGACGGTGATTAAGGGATGGTATAGGAATAGAGTTATTAAGAAGGATTCAAACAAAAGGTTCCATTTTGAATTTCGCTCCATTTTTTAACTGCCAACTATCAAATGTCATTGCAATGACGGTTAATTATCAAGGGCTTAAGGTCCAACTATAATAGTCGGAAGCAAAAGGAAGCTTACGTTATAATTCTACGTCAAGTTTCCTTAAGTGCCATCAACTCCTTGAGTCGACCATAATGGTCGGATGCAAATGAAAGCGAATTTTCCATGTATTTGGCTATGGCTGGCAAATTAACGTACGTAATCTGCGCTATGAAGCGCTTTTTACGAACGGAGTCGAAAGTGAACGAAAATTTAACGAACCTGAGCAATCCGCACTATACATATAATTAGCTTGTATTCTGATGTTTTCGTACGATCCCGTATGCACTGTTCCGACTATTATAGTTGGGCCTTTAATCATTATGCAGAGAAGTATTATAAACGCTGAAATTCATGATGAAAAAAATTATTTCAAACACCTTTTCTGAATATTTTTAAGCAGAACCGGCGAAAATGGGATATTTCGGAGATATCATAATTCTCATTGGCTACCAATAGGCGGTTTATTGAAATATGCTATAACTTTGGCAACTGTCAGAGTGCGGTTTTAATATTTTTGAGATATTTTATAAAATGGCGGAAAACTGAATCTGAACGAAGGAGTGACCATCTTGAGTGTCGCGATTCAAAACCATAATCAATGCTCTTATATTATATATGTATTAACAAATGGAGAACATGGAAGGAAGTGAGAATGTATTCTCTCTTCCAAAAAGCGTTTTTTAGTGCTTAACCTCTTACTGGAAGAACTAAACTAAAAATATATATGCAAGTTTTTTTAAGAAACCCTTTGTAATTCGAGATCTATTTAATATTTGTATATATAAAAATTACCATATGCTGAGCCTCCTTTGCCATCAATTCATTTTTAGCCCTTAATTTTTGTAATCGCTGTAAGATCTTTGGAGTTTCAATCATTTCCTGATCAGGTTCTTCTTGTATTGATTCCTGTGGTGACAACGTATTGGTTACATTTGAGTGAGGTGGAGATTTCTGTGGTGGTGTGGTCTTAACTTCTCGCTCTTCGCGATCCTAGTGCAAAACACATAAAAACACATACAAAACTACTTTAGGAGTGGGGTAGACGACATAAAAATTGGGTCTCGCAAATTAAATTACAAAAATAAAAAATAATTTGTGGCTTGAATTAAATTGAAGCTTTTTATGCTTGCGTTATTAGTAGTTGTTATAGCATTGTATTATTTTAAATTAAAACAAAATAAAAATAAAATTATACCGTTAAATATTGGTAAAAGCTTTTTAAGCGCTCCATGCATAATTACATAATAAATTATTTTAACAATAGTACCAACCTTATACAAAAAAAAATTGGAAAATACTAACTGCATAAATTATTTTAATTAATTATTATTTTTTTGTACTTGCATACAGCACACTTCGAACTGTAGCGATCCGGCTGACAGAATCATTGTATATTAACTCTATATGTTATAATTATCATTTACTTATTGGCGTGTTTTTTATAAGATTATAAGAGGCACTAGTGCCAACGATCTCGCAAAATAGTTGTATATTTACAGCAGTAATCGTAAGGATACATGTGTTAGAGGATCCTTTCATTTTAAAACATTGAATTTATCAAGTTGTTTCAGACAAAATGGCTGGTGGTAAATGTCCACGGATATGAAAAAAGAGAAACCAAATATGCGGTTGATACAGGAGAAGAAGGTACAGGAAGATTTTCTAATATTTTTATTTATACAGGATTTCTGGTTATCTGTAAATCTGTTTTTTTTTCATATTTGCTTTTTGACCGTTTACTGCAGCCATGTTGTTTTCTCACTTGTTTTTTTTTTTTTTTTGATCAGACATTAAAGACAAATTACTATGATTGAGGAAAACGACCGTGTGTTAGTTAACTGGGTTGTAGACATTGTGTAGGCTCATTTTTCACCCAGCAAAGTTACCAGATTTGGCAATGCATCCGCAGTTTGCTATGAATTGTAATCGGGGACATCATAGTGCGTCTTTTGTTCGAAAACGACGTTGAAATTGTCATAACCATCGACAAATGGGATGATATAGACGTGGACGACATTATCGCGCTATGTCCACAAAGCTGATGCCAATTTAGACATCAGTGCTGTCGAAGTGCTACTATAATAGCATTCGGCTCCTTTTTTTGATATAATAATTGAACATTTGAATTAAAATTGATATTCGAAAGATTCGAAATTAAGGTTGATAAAGTAGTTTTCCCATCGTTCAACAGAATATAGACAACGAGTGAACAGCAATCGATAAGGTGAAACGAACGTTCGTTCCCCCGTTTAGCAGAATAGGGCTGTGTTTCTGACCACCCTAAGTCCCTAATGGAGTACATTCTTCTTTGCCATTGAAACAATTTTACTAATTTATAGCTTGTCAATACATTGAGTTATGATATATGACCTTATATTTTTAAACATATCAACTATCGAATGATATAGTCGTCAGTCATAATAAGGTAAAAAACAGCAATTGTTTGTTTTACTACATGTATAGAATTTTCTCCACAGTATTTTACATTTAATATTTAATTTATTTTACACATGTTAACTAATTAAATAAAATATCAAAAGTTCTTAAATGTTAAATATTGTGAAAATTATAAAAATTGTATAGCTATCTTTAGTAAAACAAAGAATTGATATTGGGAAATTAAAAAGTTGGTTTTATTTATCTTAAAATCTACTGGAATTCAAGGTGTAACAAACCTGAAAGAGAATAAGTTATTCTTTGCTGACGATGAAGCAATCATAAGTGAAAATACTTCATTCTTGCCACGAGCACTCTACTTGAAGTATGGGTGTTTACATAATTTTTACTCTTATTGAATATTTTAGTTAAGTATTTGATAAATTTTTGTGGGGCTCCCCATTTTTAAAAAATGCTACCGAAAACCTAAGAAAAGTGCTACCCTGCTCTGACTTTACAAAACGACAGCACTGCTAAACACCCTTACTTATAGCTATTTGAGGGCGTGGTCTACTTACCCACGCAGAAATGACGTGAACGGGTCACAAATATCGTGTTGTTTGACTACGTTATCTTTTTCCGTAAGTCTAATTATTGAACAAATCTAATAAAAACCTGCTGCATTTCAATCCACCCCCTTCAATTTCATATTTTTCAAACCCAATAAGCACATATTGTTATAAGTTAAATAATTTGTGCTTTAAGCTGGGGTATGCTGTACTTTGAAATAAAAATATAAGCAGGTCGATATAAAATTGATTGTGATTATACGCATAACCAAGTAACTGCATTGCATGACAACTTTACAAGCTTCTGTATATGTACCACATTCACAATAAGAAAGTCGTTTTACCTGTTTTTCTTTTAAAAGTCGAAGCCGTTGCAATAAGGGGAGGCCAGCTCCAATAGGACTTGGGGTTTTTTCACGATGCTCTGGTGGGGGAGTATCTTCGTGGCGATCATTTTCATCGGAATAAACCCTTGAGATACGTTTTAGTGCTGATTTCTCGTTTTTAGATGGTGCACTGTGAAGAGGTTGCATCTCAAGTGACTCATTGCTTCTTCTTAATGCTCTAGAATTAAATTTTTTAGAAAATACTATTTCAATATTTGATAAGATGTACCTTGATTTCTTAAGTACACTTTTAAATCCTTTAACATCACGTCGAATTTTATCTACCATACTTTTAGGAGCACTTTCACCCGGATGATGGTGATGATGATGGTGCGCGGGATTTTCTTTATCTTGGGCAAGTTGCTGAGCAAGATTTGCTGCTGCCTCCTTATCACTTTGGGCTTTAGCGTGGCGCTTATTCACACATCGCACCTCCATTAAGCGTTTTCTACCCAAAGACTGCAAAATCTCCTGTGCTTCGGGATAGTCTTTCATTGCTGCAAGCACATCTTCTCGGGATAACGAAAAAAGCTCTGAATAACCAACTGATCGAACATCTGCAGTTCGCCTAAGATTAATAAAGAAAATTTAATATAAGAATCATTAATGAAAATAATATAACTTGGTATACTTATTCAAGCCATCAAGATTAAGGATTCCAATTTCGCCAAAAAAGTCACCAGCCTTCATTGTAGTTAGAACTTTCCCAGTTTCACTAAGAACCTCTAAAATCCCATCAGCAATAATAAACATTTCCCTTGCCACTTCTCCTTTGCGACATATCGAGTCACCCGGTGTAAAAATATACGCTTTCATTTTAAGAACTAAATCGTGTAGGAACTCTGGCTGACACTCTTGAAAAATAGTTACTTTTTTCAGAACACTTAAATTAACATGTAAGGCCAATTCGGTTTTCAGTTTGTCAGGCAACAATCCCAAGGCTGTATTAATGTCACCACCGCCTTGAATTCGACCGCGCGACCAACTATAATCATACCATCGCAAAACTCGCCGTTTCATACCACCAGGCACTTTATGATGGCGCATGTACGTCTTAGCTCCATCTAGAAGTCTTTCGAACTCTAGACGATTTGCATTCCGATTGGTTATCACATTTCCGACTTGCCCAACAATTGTCGCAAAAATAAATACACCTATTAAATAACTTGTAATTGTAAAAAGATATCTGCAATAAGAAAAGAAAGAATTATTTTTTTAGTAAAATTAATATCTCGAGAACCACTTAATAAAAATTCAAAGTTTTCGAATTTCGTTTTTTAGACTTAAAGTTAAATTTTAAATAATATTATATCAATAACCGTTGAAGGCTGTCGCTTTCATTGTGAAATTTATTCGAAAACTTTGATTTTCAATGTGGTAATGATTTTTGTGTATTTTTTTTTTTTTTTTTTTTAATAAATCGTAAAGTTTTTGTTTTAATACCACTCATTACAAGGCGGACAGCCTCAACGATCACTAATATAATATTTTGTCAGTAACGGAAATATGTTTGCATACCCGTAATTTGAAGCGAATTGTAGTAATCTCGATTTAATACCTCGTCTTGGCAGAGATCTTGGGCCGTCCACCGAGTTTGATGGTCTTAAATTTAAATTTTTTTTATTACAAAAAATAATTAATGATTCAGTCTTAAAATTTAAGAATAATTTATGAGACAAGTAATGATATACTAATATCCCATGTGTCAAAGAACCCAAAGCAATGTTGTCTCAACTTTTCACAGTACAAATTTAACCAATCAATCAATATTGATTGAATTTCAAAATTAATTTAAAAAATAAATTAATGTATTAGTTTTTTAACGAAACACATATACTTTTTACTTCATATGACAATATAGTCAGGAAAAGCTATCCATATCGAAGTAGGATTTTTCATAAAAACATCTCACTGCAAATTCCTTAAAATAAGTCAAATCCTACTGCGGAGATTTTCCGCTTTTTTCGAGTATCGGACCATATATTTGAAGTTAAATTTTTCAATGTTGGGTTGGTACGAAACGAACATTTATGCCAATTACCGAATCCGAATGAATCCGCAGTGGATCCGCACTGCACTATTAATTTACGAACTTCTTTTTCATTCTTTGAACTGTGTTATCGTGGATTCCAAAAGTTGACATTTTATGTCAAACGGTAGTCATTCATTTGGTACACTTTATTGTTTTATAAAAAATATAAAAATACATTACTTATTCTATATTTTTACTTCTGATGAGTTCTGTGCGTCAATCTGTTAACACGTGTGTTAGGCTTGCGGACGCCACTTACACACACTCAATCATTTTAACAACAAATCTAGTTCGTTCATATCTACATCGAAAAGAGACAGGATGTTAAAAGCTTTTGAAAAAATCTTCCGTTTATTTTCCTTGCATTGAAAATTCCCTTACACACATCACTCTGATTAATCAATCATCGACCAAAATTAAATGTCTGTCCAAAAATGTATCTATTTCGCATTTTTCATGATTAATTTCACATTTCTTGATCAAATCTTAACACGAAAGATACGTTCTTGTGAATTTGGGAGATTTGATTTGAGTTTTCTACAACTACATAAACTTGAAATCGAAGTTATATTTTTGTTTTGCATTTTTGTTCAGTTTGGGTCTAAGACACTTTATTGTTTGACAGATTTTTACGAATTTAAAGTTGACGTTTTCGTAATATTCAGTGCGAGCAGCAGCAATCAATGCATGTGTGACATATTGTAGTTTCAAAGATTTGTACGAATCTTACTTTGACCTTTAAGCTGTATTCAGTTCGAGATGTAATTAACAAGGAAAACCTTTGGAATTTTTTTCAAGCAATAAATTCAATTTTGATGTTTGCAGAGTATTTGGTATGAACTGTCATCAGGGGCAATAAATCTGACATTTGCATATACCATGCTAACTTGTCATCGCAAAGTAATAAATTAATCTATGACACTTTCCATTCCTTAAAAAATATGCTTAGTTTTAGTTTTTTTTTTCACAGAAAATAGAAAAATATTTTCCGAGACTCAAATTAAATCCAGTTGAGTGTGTTAAAATTAATTTATTTTGATAGCTATACAAAATAACAAAAATTTAATATGGTATGGCTTAATCAAGGGGTAGCTTTCCAAAGACATTAAAGCCATAAAATAAAATACTTTTTTCACCCCATTTTTTAAAACCTTAAGGTAGAGAAATACAAACATAGGCATACATACATATACATATATATAATATATTTACAAGTGTGAACAATAATAAACGAATAATAAAATAAACTTACTCAGCATTCGTTTCGGGTGTCGGTAGATCCCCGATTGTAGTTAAAGTTAACGTAGACCAATAAAGACTTCCTAAATATTTTCGCGTCAAAGTAGCATAATCTCCTGGACGATACGGATACACCCAGTCACCCTAAGATCGATTTAAAATTTCGTATAGCATTTTTTTTTCTTTGTAAGACAAATTTAAAATTACTTGAAATCCTTCCGCCTCCGAAAGTAAATAATAAAAGCAACCAAACCAATGTGCAAGAATTAAAAGTATATGAATTAAATTGACAACACGCCACAAGTTTGGCCAAACTGTACGACTTTCAACAATATAGTAAAATTTTATAGATCGATAAACCTAAAACAGACAAAAAAAATTATTAAAAAAAAAATGCAAGACATGCAATAAACATTCTTACTTTAAAAAATCGTGTAAAACGTAAAATTGGATGTGTTCCAATTTTTAACTGAAGTAAATCTAATGGAATCAACGCAGCAAGATCGAGGTAAAAATGTCTGTTTTGCATGTAATGATATGCAAGTTTTTTGTCATCGTATACCTAAAAAATAGAAAAAAAAATATTAATAAATATTCTAAGAAATATCTGTACAATATCTTTTACCATTAGCCCTTGTTCTAAATATCCTGTGCGTAACTGTACTATAACATCTAAAATAAAAACAACATCTGTAAGAATATCACACAACAACCAGAATCTCGGAACTGCTTGCTGAAAAAAAACATAAAAATGATTTTAATTCTTTTTAAATTAAATTAAAGGTCTTAAGTCTTACTTGCAGTTCTGGGAAACTTTGCCTCACAATCAACGTCCACAAATTATATAAAACAGATACAGTTAGCACCATTAGCCAGTAAAAATAAAAGTTTTCGTCCGGATTGACCACAGATCTTCGTTTTTGTAAATATCGCCGTCTTCTTTTGGCTTTTTTATTTATATCACCTGAGGCGCTTTCAGATCCGGTATCTTCAACTGTTTCCTAAGATAATATGAAAAAAGATAATTGCTAAGAAAAAGCGGTTTGAAAAAAATAAATTAAAGAGCTTCTACAGATCCAGAAGAGCTGTTTAAAGCAGCTAGAGAAGAGTTGGTATTTATCATGTCTGCATCACAAAAAATAAAGCCAAAAAGCAACATTCGAGATGTCTTGTTTCAACTATCTTTAAAAGAAACAGTGTCCCCCTTTGCTGCACCAGATTAAGCAATATTTATGGCTTCCGACTTTTTTAAAAACACTTTCATCTGCGCCAATTTTGCTGCTTATTCGATATTTTGATATAAAGAACGGATGTTGTGCGGATGCACTTCCCTTTTAGTATTAGCCGTGTTTTTTTTTTTGCATTTTTTGCAAGTGCAGTGTCGGAAAAAACGACATTGGGGATTAGCCCACAGCATTACCGACTAATTTTGTTGTTGTTGTACTAACGTGTAAACTGATGTCGATTTTCTATATGGACTTGCAAAAAAACACGGCTAATAACTATTTCCCGAACTACGTTACCGACATTTATTTCTTTTTCGTTTGCCAGTTTCCAAACTGACAGAAATATGACAAGTAACTATAGTAAGATTAGTACAATTTCGTGTAACGGTACCAGTTACACGGTAGAAGGATAAACCTTTAAACTTAACAATCGCTGAAATATAAAATCATAAGCACAAAATTTTAGACAACTTGTATTTTTTAGGTACTATAAGTTAAGTCTTGGATTCGTCCAAAAAGTTTTGAGATAACAATCAAAAATGACATTACGATAATAGAGAAGGCGAAAAAAGTGGGTCCGGAGAGGCAATTCTTTCTGTCTGTCTGTCGGTTAGGGTAATATGTCCAGAACTTTTTAGGTCACTATAAGTCTAAAAATAACGGTAGCTGATGTTGTCGAAAATTTTATTTTTCTCGAAAACGGCTCTTTAACCAAATTTCCCATGTGTAATAAATAATTTTAACCAAATTTCACATGTGTAATAAAGTGAAGAAGACCTATCAAATTATGGAAGCCAAACTTTCAAGAAAATTCGTTTAACGGTACCTGCCACATGACGGTATTTTAAAGATTTCGACTATCTTGATAACGGCTGAAGCCATTTGAATGAAATTCAATACTAAAACCGTCCTAGCTATTTTAAAAAAACATGGCGTAAAATTATTTTTTTAAAAATGTTTTTTTTAAGTTTTAAAAAAATTTTCGACAAAATATTTTGGAAAAATCGATTGTTCGAAAACCGATCTAACGATTTTGAAAAAAGAAAAAATTCGTTAACTTATATTTAATAAAGAAAATTTTCTGCATACCTACTTCGGTTTTGGTTTAAATCTTTGTAAGATATGGATTTAGATCTTTTAAAAAATATTCATACGATTTTTTCGCATATTCCGTTTGTAATTTAAACCCAGTCGTGCCCTTTATTTATATAAGTATTAAGTACTTGACATTTAAAAGTGTCATAGATATTAACTTTATTTTCACCAATTGTCAACGTTTAACTAACTAATAAAATTATCTCTCTGGCATGCGCGCAGTACTTTTTTAATACCACAAACTTTATATTGTTTTATTGAATTTTAGGCCATAAATGTCATGCTGCTTAATAGAGTTAATAATAAATAAATTTCCGATTGCTGTCAAATAATTTTAAACCACAATAGACAATTTATCTAATATAATAATAATTTATGCTTAACTATATTGGCCTTTTTGCGGATTGCTTATACGAACAATGACCTTCATAATTCTAGAAAGCTGTATTATGTGTCCTTTAATTGGACATTTTTGTTGGTACAAACACAAACAATAACAGACGAATATTCAAATGTCAAAACTGGGTTAAGTGTATCACTGTTCACATCATTGTAGACAAAAAAAAAGTTCTATATCAGGCTTACAATTTCGAAAACCAACAACTTAAAATAGGAAAGCTGTAGCTGTCGTATACGCATTGAGATGGGTTATGCTTTTCCATGAAAATGTTCATTGAATTGGATGGAATTTTTTTTCACATTGACCTTCTACTCAGGAAGTGAGTTATAGATATTTATCATGTCCAATCGATAGAAAGGAAAATATGAAAACGATAAGAGGTTGAATTTCTATAAAGAGATTAGAAATACATTGTACTTTTTTTATTTATTCTTTATTGCATCATGTACTTATGTGTAGAACTGATTGATCTGAACTACCATCTCTACAAATTCCTTCCATCTCTCCGATGTTTTAGATGTGACGCACAAATTAAGGCTTGAATGTATAGAAAGTCCGATTTTCAACCACTTCATCAAGCAGCTGGTGCCCTAGTAATGGTAAAAACATTTATTGCGAAATCACATTTTAAATGTCAGCTATCAGATTTAAGGGTAGTAGAAATTGTTCTGCTAATTTAAAACAAATGGCGAAAGAACTAGCACATTTTAATTTTTGGCTGTCAAATTTACTGTGACTGTTCATAGTGACATAATATACTGAACACACATGTTATCTGACAGCTGTCATATTAACTGTTACTAGAAGCATTTTTAATAAACTGTTTTAAAACCTACATACATTCCATATGTAGATAAAAACAAATATGGTGATACAATTAACTGAGCACAAATTATGTGTTAGCTGTCAGATTTACTATTTATATTAATTCATTCAATGTTAATTATTTGTGCTTATAGAATTTGATATAAAAACAATTATGTAACTTACTTGTGTTTCAGGTATTTGACGTGTAGAAAATCTCTTAAGAAAAGAATCCTCTCGCTTAAGCGGTGGTTTCTTTTGGATTGCTGATGAAATTTGTACTGTGGTCCGCAGTTTCATCCATCGTTGATTCGACTTATTCCTAATGAAATTAAATTGAGATAATAATATAAATTAGTTTATTATGTTTAAAAATTTAAGAATTTTACACAACATTGTAAAATATTCAATTTACACATAAATATTAAACACACTAAGACAATTATATTATCTAATTTTATAAAATTTTGTTTAAATACGATATACATATGAATGTGAGTTAAACAATGTAGAACGGTGTCATAATACGAACAAAAAACATCAAAACACAGCAGTTATATTAATATATGTAGTTTTTTTTTTGTTAAATATAAAAGCCAAACGTTAAATTGTCAGATAAAAATTAACACATGCATTTTCAGAACGAAATAATTCTTTTTGGAAGAATATACGTATATAAAACTAATCTACATACATCATTGAGTCGCTGCCGTTCAAGATGACTTTGAATTTATGATCTGAAAGTTTTTAATATACTTCACAATATTCAGATGAATTGAAAAGAAAACAGAAAATTTTTAAACCTACGTAAGTTAGAGATATTTGAGTTGTATCTTTTGAACGCCGACTTCATTTCCATTAGTTTTAAAATTCAAGTTTTATAGTATTTACATCTGTATGATAATGTGCATGGCATGAAAGAAATATTAAATTAAAACTATTTATGAACCTTTGCATGTTTTCAATTATTATGAACATCAAATTACTTTGATAGGTATCAAATTCAAAACCTGACGATTAATTTGAGGTGTGAAAATTAAAGACTCAGAAGAACTGCATTTTGCAAAACAAATAAAAATTAATTTGCCTTAATTTAATTGAACTACCTTTTCAATAAAATATTTTTCCATCTATGTAACTCGAATTCAAATGGATAACAACTATTAGAAAATTGAAATACATGTCACAATATCCATATGATTGGCTGAATGCATCCACTTTCTCTAAACATTTTTATAGGTTCAATGAGTCAGCGTTAACTGCCTTTGGACACGTCTTTTGGCAACCTGTTCGGATCTGGATCAAGGGCATCTTATCATCAGCTGAAGTTAAATACTGCGGTGAATATATGCATCCAGAAATCTACATTGATCGCGTGCTGAAGTTTTTCGGTGACATAATATTTAACGTTTAACAGTCAATATTACTCAATACAAATACAAACTAAATTACTTTTGGGATTTTTCAGCATATTTTAGATTCTTTTTTTTGAAAAAGTATTCTTTTACTGTGAAGTTCTTTCCTAGAGTTTACAACGCATTCGTTCAAAACCGAAACCCTTTAAATTGAATGCATTCAACACTTTCTACAAACACCATTTACTTCATGTATTGACTTAATTTTACGTCTTCTGTCAATGTATTTGTTCAAAAAAAATCTGCACTCTACGTCAGTGTTAAATTCAAATAAACAGAATAGAATTGGAATTGAAAAAGAAAACTGGAAAATTCAGCATTAAATGGATTTATTTTCCATTTCTGTGTTTTATAGTATTTTTTTTCAATGATAAGTGGAGAATTGATATTTTTTTCTATAAAAAAAGGTACAGGATAAATGAAACAAGCATTCTTTTTGAAAGCTGAATACACAGCACAGTCGATATGAAATTTGACAGTAAGAATATGGAAAAAGTATTGAAAAACATTTTATTTTATTTTATTTATTTTAAATTATGGTTATAAATTTATCAGTTTATTATTTACTTTATTTCTTTGTTCTTATTAAGTTAATGTTTATGAATCAAACCATAAATGTTCAGTTCTGTTCTGAATGAAAACAAAAACATGTGTACGTGTCGACTTATTTTCATGAGCATGACGGACGTAACCAAACCAAGTCGTAGATCGTCAAATGCTTTATATTAGCTGGCAAAGCAAGGACTTTGGTGAACTAATGAGTTTAAATTAATACTATGAAGGGTTCCGATGTGTAGGGATGTGATTGAACAACATTTAAGTGTTTCGATATGGAAGTCGAAATTTTGACAGTATTTTATACTGTTTATTAATCTACATCTGTACAATAATTTGAGATTCATATATTGAAAAAATATTTTTCTTTATAATATTAATAAATATTCACAAACAAATTTTCTTTTTTTTTTATTACGAAAAATAATTGTCTTGCTTCCTATATAATATAATAAACTTTGCTAGTTTTAAGAAACTTTTGTATTCATACATTGCGCCCATAAATATTTATAATTGTAATTTGGTTCTCTTTCCGTTATTATATATTTTTTACTGAAATAATATTATTCTTTATATCCGATTCTCAATCAACCCTTTTAAACAGTTCGATCCTAAACCTGGAAAAATGGATGGAGTAACCACATTTTTACTTAATATTTCATTATAACAATGAACTATGTTTTTCAATTACATGTAGCGGGAAATATGAAAAGAGTGTAGTGTAATGTGTATACATGTTCTGCATATTTCTATAGTATGCATAAACATTTACATGCTAGAGTTAAATATATTTAACCTCTAGTCGGTTAACTAAAACTGATATAACATTTTCTTATCAATCAACTAATTTGCCTTATGATATCTTTAGTGTTATTAAGCATTGAGACTGACGAAAAAGTAACTTTGTGCCTTAGCGTGTTATATTTCAAATAGCAAATAAAAGTCTCAAATGCCAAACAACATACCCGTACTGCATGTTCCCCAATGCGTAGTTAGAGGAAATCATAAGCAGGACGAATGATCATCTTATAAATACCGACATGGACGTCTGAAATTTTAACACCAAACGGTCTGGAAAATATTACAATAATATATTATCAAAATAAAAATTTAAAATTACATGGTTTTTTTCTTACTATTAAAAATATAAATGTATATTATTTTCAAATGTATCTCGGTCTGATTAAAAAGTTAATTTTAAATTGTATGTGTGTACTTGTGTTGTAAGGGTCAAATATTATTTGATCACGAAATTTGTAAGTAGTCATTTTCTAACTAAAATTGAACTTCAATTGAAATTTGATAAATTTAGATGAAACACCAAAATTGACTTCCACTCATTCTGTTTCTTTTATTCTTTTGAATAATTCGCATTATTTTTAAGTCTTCTGGGAATCATTTGCTGAATACACTTACAGGTAATTTATTTATTTGCATTCTTAGAATTCTATGTAAATAGAAAGAATTTACTTATGTAAAAAAGTTTATATTATTTGCATTATCTTTGCATACTTTTTTTTATTTTGAATATTTCCTCATTCAATTACAAAATAAAACTGGAAAGAACGCAAACGATTCCATGGAACGTAAATGTGTGCAAAGAAGCAAATGCGTGCAAAAATATTAGAATTTATATATGAATTCAATTGAAAATTAATTGCTTTAGAAATATCTACAATCATTTGGTATAATTATTTTCTTCTCTATAAATTGAATCAATTGTGTCTAACTCGTACCCGTCCTTTCATCTCCGAAAAAATTGGTTTCCCCTCGGTGAATAGGAAAGTATTCATAAAAAAATGGTGATTTGATTGAATCTAATGAATGAACATATAAATATATGTGATATGTGATATGTGAACATACATATATGTAAGTTTTTAATTATTTAAAAGTTTGAAGGCTAAATTTGTTGAGTTTCCTTAAGGCGATGCTTATTTATTTCTTATTATATGGTCTGAAATTGATCAAATATATATGTTTGTTAATAAAATACAAACAGGCAAAAGAATTTTTTCAAGTGTCATTTCATCCACGTCAAAAATAAACTACAAGATAATACAACATGTCTTATTTTCTACTGTCACATTCTAATGGAGAGATTCTCAGAACCTTATCAGACAAATCAATAAGCAACCATTACACGGTCAGTCAAATGACATCAGTCATCATAAACAATAATCTGTCATCATTTCAGTCAAACGAATGCAAGCATACATCCTTGTTTTTACTATATTATTGATTGATGTCAAATGATTGATAAATTTGTGTCACTTGAACACCGCCGAAATGTTTCTTGACTCTCTTTATTTTTTGATTAAAATCGGATGGTATGTAATAAAAAATAAAAAAAGGGTAATTCCCTAATTAATAATTGACCTGAGCAGGTCAAATTTGGGAAAACCAAAAAAAAAGTGTTTTTCTTGCAAAAAAATACTTCTAGTTTTTCTTAATTTCTCAAAAACTAAGATACATTTTGGCATCCGGTTTTCTGTTTTTGACTAAAAATTAATTAGAGCATTGAATTTTAAAAATAAAAATAATAGTTAATTACATAAAATTTTGAAAAAAATTAGTTTAAACATTTTTTTTTATTTTTTTTTTTTTTAAATTTTGAGTTTGAAAATTAATTTTTTTAAAACTGTTCACTTAAACAAATTAATTTAAAAATTAAATAAAAGAGTAGTATTCTGGCTTTCCAAAAAAATATAACAAGGCTTTGTATCATTCACCGTTGTTTTTAAATATTTTTTTTCTGATTTAAGTCAATATCTTAGAAAATTGCATCTCCCGCCTAAACGGGGGGAAATAGACCCCCCCTCCCATACAATTTTTTCTTGTCTTAACTCCACCTACACGCTCAAGCTTTTTGGTGCATCTTATTCCAATCACCCTGTATAAGGATCCAAACGATAATATAAATACAAAGAATACATCATTCATTAGTTTTCATAAATTGAAATTTGTATTAAGGCAGGAAGTTATTTTTTGTCTGGCAATGCTATTTTGAGAACCTGTATATGTATTGTATACTATATATAAATTACTCACGAAAACTATGTGTTCTCGAAGAAATTTTTTTGTGCCACCTCGCAAACCTTAAACTTATAAGAACTAAGTGCTGCCAAAGCTGGCAGCACATAATTAGGAATCTACAAATAAAAAATTCTTATTACTAGTTTAAGTTATAAAATCTCGACGAAAGATGATGCCAGTTCGACCACCGTCTTATCTTATCTTATCTTATTTCTGTAGCAACGTGTCTGATTGGAGCCGCAAATACTACCAATAAATTAAGAAAAAACTGTCTGCCTTAATTAAATCCGCGACTATACTGATTATACATTTTTTGTAACGCCAAATTAATAAGAATATTTCTAAAATCTCAAAATAAATGTTTAACTATGATATAAGTAATTATATAAATCTACTTTTGTGTCTCTTTACTTGGTAAACACCGGTAAAAACAGCGTATTTTTAAACTATTTCTTGTAACAACTAGCAAATTTTATAAACTCAAATTGTAAATTTATTTTTTTTACAAATCTTTTACAACTGTGCCAGTTTGTTTTTAACTCAATCAAACATTTTCTAGAAAAATTCATTTATCAGCTTCAATAGCAAATTCACAATAAAGAGCGCGCTCATGCTGGGTAGCTTTTTTTACAAATGTCTATTTAAAAATTACTTACCAATCACTATCTGGGTCTGCATCACCATCTGTCACTTCTGATTTCCTGGATATATCCAAACAAACAAAAATTAGCTAACCGACCTTATTTTGTTATAAATTGTATATCTTTTTTTTTTTTTTGAATAGAATAATTCCTATTGTGTTATTTCCATCAAATACAATTGATTGAGAAAGTCATGTTTTTCTACAATCGGAAATGTTTACATAGAATTCGTTTGCCTGACGTTGGATTCGAATACATATTTTCTTTATTTGTAATAAAACAATTTTCTGTGCATCTAGAAAACGGATTTACGGTGTGCTTTTTGGAAAATATTAATATATAATTGATATACCTACATTTATGTATGTATATCTTTGTTTGAGTTTTCAAGATCAAAAACTATATGTATTTTTAATTTAAATCTCTATTTTCTGTAATCGAAAATAGCTTTTATTGTAATATTATTTATTCATAATTTCAATAAGCTAATTTTATATTTCTACACTGACACTGCAGCTGATTCTGATACCATTGACACTGACACTCTGTTTATTTATTTCAAGTAGGTACCCGTCAGCAATTCTGTGTGGTATTGAATGGATTTCCAGTTTTTCGCAATTGTCAGATTTGTAAACGCATAATATACTTTATTTTTACCTACGACAATTTTGTACCGCAGAAAAATGTTTTTACTTAATTATTTTGTCATAAGATAAATATTAGTTAATCAAATCGATTATATCGTGACGTGATTTAAATGTTAGTTTTTAAAGTTCGAGTTTTTTGGTAGTATGTAATAATAATAATAAAGTACCGAAATATTCGAAAGGTTACAAACTTTTTGTGGACCTCGATTTAGCTGGAAACATGATTTTTAGTTAGTTCAATATCCCAAGTTAACTCAAAGTCGGAGTAAACTTATTACTTGTTTGAGTTAAATTTGTATTAAAAATAAATGAAAATTTTGACACTATACTGAAATTTGTTATAATAAGTATATTTATGGAAATACTTATTACAATGAACCGTGACCGCGAAAAAAAAAGTTTGAAATTTCAACTTCATAGATCTGGCTGGAAACTGGTTGTATACAACCAGTGCGCCACTACAACTGCAGCTCGAACGTTCGAAAATGATTGAATGTTATTTAACTAGTGGCTCTTACTTTTGACACATTCAGGATTTTAATCATTCAAACTAACTGTTGGTATCAGTTCTAAGAATTTACTAAAAATAAGAATGGACACAAAACGTACTGATATCGTAAGAATGTAGAGTAAATACTATAAACCTGAAGGATTTATTCGTCTGCAGCCGTACTATAAAGCGTTTTTCTTTTTAAGCTCGGAGCAATGCACTGAGCTGTCAAAAACAGATCTGTGTATGTGTAGTTTTTTTTAGCTCAGAGCGCTCAACTTTGTTTCTTATTATTCGATCACTCTATGAGTTCAGGATAAAATGATAGAATAGACCGAGCAAGAAGTTTAGCGCGGCCAACTTCATGTAGTTCTCATGTTATTTAATAGATTGTGATTTGATTTCCACTTTTATGACAGTAAAGTGCTCAAGCGTGTTTTATATTAAATCAGAGCACTCGGAGCGTACTCTGCTCATGGCTTACTCCACAAGCTCAGGCTCTAATCCTTTCTCTGCTCAGAACCAAAAAACAAGGCTTAGTAAAGTGCTTATAGAATATTAATTAATTAATAAAAGTTGACCAACTAATACCAGATACAGGCTTGATGGTTATTCTCTTGAAACGAATTTTAATGTATTTTAACTTGGACTTGGCTTTTCGGCAGCGATTCCTTTGTATTCAGCAATATTGTTTATTATTACATTTTGAGGTTTAGACTATTGACGTTCATGTAACAACGTATTACTTAAGTGCCTAACATACGATTGTCGTTTCCTCAACGAATGTGGAGATTCTCTAACTTTAACAAGTATCATTATATCTTGAAAACTTATATTGACGTTTATCAATTACAAAAGCTAGTTTCCTTTATAAGAAGAAGTTAAAGATTATAGAGATAATAAGTAATTATAAATTAGAAAAGGATCTACAGATATATTGGAGAAAGAAAGAAAGAACTAACACTTATTTTGACTTTCATGCGACTATTCCTTAAGAGTTAACTTACGTATTAAATGCATGTTCATTACGCTTTTAAGAAGGAAGTATAGGCAGATTACATACACTTAAATACGTTTTAAATTTCAATATACATATTGAATTACTGCCTATGTAGTAAAAAAAAAGAAAACACCAAGAGCTGTTATACGTTTACACATTACAAAATGCAAAACTATTGCTAAAGTCATAATGATGAATTAATGTTTTATTGTAAAAATTAGTATTAGTATATCAAGAAAACAACACAGTTAAAAGATGTTTTACAAAAAAAATGTATTCCGAAACTCATTTAAAAAAAAATATTATTATAAATATTGTTTAACAGCTGTTAGGAGAAGAGTTATTAATATTAACTCGTATAAACACTGAATTTATAGTTAGTTGATAAAAGAAAAAAAGTAAAATAATTAAATAATAATGCTACGTTGCAATATTAAAACACAGAAAATTAAATTAAATATTTGGCACCGTTCCTTTTAATTCTTCTTAAGGTGCAATAGTATAGCATAACGGCTCTTAGGTTTCGCCAACCCTGAACACCCTTGGTTTGGGATGAGGTACTAGGACGATGAGAACTGGATGGGTTCTCTGGGGCGGCAACGCTGTTGTTCGAATTTGAATTTATGGTGTTGGATTCGGAGTAATAATGTTGGTACTGGGGCTCTTGGTTAAGCCTGTCTCTTTCTGTAAAGTCAGGTCTTGAGTTTCGGATAGCATTTAATTTTTGAGCATCTGATGTGTTTCGTTTAATTGAATTATAATTGACTGTGTCGTTAGCTTGAGAACATGTGGATGATGAGGGTGAACCTAGTGTCTTTACCGGTGGTTGACGGTGATTTGACTTACGCAATTTTCTTTTCCTAAATATAATTATCAGGTATATATGTATATATATTTTGCACGGATAAAAAATTGTATACAAATCTAATAATTTAATATTAAATTAAAATATTGTAAGATATCAAAGATTTCATGAATTATGCGTATATACAAAAAAAGGGGTTTGTCAATTGTTTTTGCTATTATCCCTTTGGATTGTTTTTGTTTTAATATTTACAATTTTTTTTTTACAATATTTTCTTCTAAAACTCACCTTTGGCATGGGCTTTTATTATCTGGTGAAATGAGAGTATTGCTGCTGTCGTTATCTTCTTTGGGGGGAGAACTTTCGCCTGTATTTAGCTCGTTAGGAGAGCCGACTGTAAATGTTGCACTGACATTATCTTCGATAGCGCTGTCATCTCTATTTGAACCACACTGTGAAGTCTTCATCTGGAATTTAAATTTAAAAAGTATAATTAATAGAAAACGTCGTCTGTTTGAATAACAAAAACACTAACATTTCCGCAATAATTGTTTAAATACACTATTTAATTCAACTTAACAGAAACAAGTATATAAAATAATAGTTTTATGTGAGCGAGAACATGATTTTTTCATGGATACACATCTTCAATAATCACACTACATAATAACTAAAATGATAAAAAGAAGGTGAATATTGCATTTCTTTGACACATAAACAAGGTTAGAATCCAGAAAGCCTTAAAAAGTGTGATTCCAAAGTTCTTGATACAGTTTTCGAAATTCCACAAATTTTGAACTTTGCTCTTATATGCCTATACAGGTTAGAATACTTTACTAGCTCTTCAAAATCATATATGTATGTTTGGAGTATGGCAGCAGAATTATCCTGTCGTTTGCAACTTTATTATGATAATCAGGAAAAAATATGTTTTTACAGGGAAAGTAGAACCATTTTTGTAATTGGTGATCGGGTCAGAATACGTATATCCAGATCAGCTATATTTGATGAACAGCGCAGCGATGAGAAAAAATGCAACGCTCACAAAATTGTTAATAAGATACTCCCAGCGAAGGCTATGTCGACCACGAGCATATATGCTCAAAGCAGAAACTAATAGTCACGGTATATTATATGAAATAAACCTTGATTAGCTTTGACCATTTTTATTATCAACTAGCTGTTACCCGGCGCGTTGCTGCCGCAGAAAAAATAAAGGAAGAAAGTATTGATTTCGAAAAAGTAACTATAATCAGATTGGTCCAACATTTTGCCAAAGGCTTTTAAGCTCATATAAGAGTTTTCAAAAAATCTACCCGAGCGAAATCTTTGGGATAATTTACTTCTTAAGTTACTTCCTATGGAGTAAATGAAATAGCCTAAGTACCACGCTACAGCGTGAAAGTACCATCAAAATTGGTCCAGCCGTTCTGGAGATTAGCCAGGACAAACAGACAGACAGACAAAAATTTTAAAAATGTGTGTTTTGTTATGCTTTCATAATATGCTTGTACTAAAATACCGTTATTTTGACATTACAAACAGACACTTAATTTTTACTTGCGTACTATAAGGCAAGTTATGCATTCGTAAACAAAAAAATTTTGAGATAACAATCAAACATGACATTACGATGATATAGAAGTCGAAAAAAATGGGTCCGGCAATTCTGTCTGTCTGTCTGTCTGTATGTATGTATCGACACCTGCAGCCAAAACGGTTGGGCCGATTTTTTTCAAACTTGGTAAAAAGTGTTTTTTGAGTAATATATCCGGATTTTTTTTTTTATTTTTGACCTAGGTACAAAAATAACGGTACCTACCATATAAGCGCAACCATAATTCCATTTTTCTCGAAAAAAAAGAACGACATTTTTCTCGAAAAAAAAATATGATTAAGGGATAAAATTTTATATGAGTTATTTGTTGTCTACGATTATTAACGGTATCTACCTGCCATAACCGATTTCTATTACACCGTCAATCTTTTGAACGATTAGACCGATTTTGACGAAATTTTATATTCTAAGACTACTGCTAAATTTGAATAATACTGAATTTTTTAAAAAAAAAAAACGATAATTTTATTTTTTTCGAAAATAATACGATCAGTTTAAATTGTTGCCTTAGGTGATATCTTTCATTTTTAGTTTTATTTCAAAATATCAAATACAGAAGACCATTTTTCCAAAAAGAACTGGTCAATTGAATTTTCCAGTCATCAACGAAAGTAACTTGCCACAAATGCAAGTTTGTGCGCCCCAGCCGTGCCTTTTTTCTTCTACATACCTATTTTTTTTTTTTTTTGTTATTTTGATATCTACTCCTGACTATACTATAACTGAACAATATCCAATCACAAAATTGGATGAGTAATCTGTAAAAAATAAAATGAATTTATTTGCTTAAAATAACATTCATTTTATTCCTCTTTTTTCGAATCTGTCAAACCAAGCAAATCTATATTAAACAATGACTAAAATCCATAGCAAAAAAAATACTCCTTGAGGTGGAGAAGAGCCACGAATTTTTAGTCAAAATTGCAACAAAGCTACATTTTTAACAGCGAATGTAATAGAATAGGTAATAGAGTAGAACACTAGTTAGTATAAGAGACGTCTTTATCTTGGTTTCTGATAAACACAAAAATTAACCCGGTTTTAACCCGTATTTAGCGATTGGTTTAAAGTTACCTACAGATTTTCTTTCAACTTCCAATAATTTTTTTAATTTCTAAATATTGTTTTCCATCACTAGGAATCATTATACCTATGTACGTCTAAATAAGTTGATCACTTTTGTTTAATAACAATCTTCTGAAATAATTCATATCTTTTCATTCTAAAAAAAAAGATTAAGCTTTGTTTCCTTGACATATGTAAGTAGCTATATTTTCGTAATACAGCTATTTTTGGATTAAAATTGATTTTTATTTCTTTAAATAAAGAAAATCTCGTTTCAATTTCAAACGTAAGAACTTTAGTTTTTATTTTAGACATAATTCTCGGAAATAATTATATTGCAATAAAAAAGGAGATAATTTCAAGTAGATAATAATTCAAATTATGAAAAACAGTCATTCAACTAAACAAACCTATGTGTATTTGTTTGGATTGGATGCTGAAACATAATATCTAGGATACGTGATTCTAAAAAAAATTATTAAGCTCTGTTTCCTTCACTTTTGTAAGTAGCTATATTTTCGTAATACAGCTATTTTTGGATTAAAATTGATTTTTTTTTCTTTAAATAAAAAAATCTCGTTTCAATTTCAAACGCAAGAACTTTAGTTTTAATTTTATACATAATTCTCGGAAATAATTATATTGCAATAATAAAGGGGATAATTTCAAGTAGATACTAATTTAAATTATGAAAAACAGTCATTCAACTAAACAAACCTATACCTATAAGGTTGCTATGAATTTGAGGCTTACCTAATACCATAACGTTGTTAAATCGCAGTTATAATTTATACACAAGCAACACTAATCTCTGTAAAGCAATTGCCGCAGCTGTTACCACGCATCTTAAAATTAACGAGCATCTTTCTTCTATGACGTACAAACGATTTAATTCATACTACAATCCTTGCTGTAGGCACAAAATTGTTTACTTTCAAACTTTGAGGACTTATTTTCACATAGATATTTTATTTTTGAAAAACGCTTTTGTGTACACGCTTAATTTAATTTTACCTTTCCATTCACTCTCCATATAACTAAGATGGAAATGACACTTTTATAACCGTTAATGGTATTTAAGTTTAAGCACTTTAGGGAATTTTTCAATCGTATTTTTAGTCAGTAAAATAAAATCACACAAACAATTCCCTTAACTGAAACTCCAGAACTGATGTTTGTCTTTTTCCAGAGTTCAAAAGTCAAATGTTATTATCCTGTGTAAACTTTTTTTTACTTGCGCTCTGCCAAAAATTTGAAAGAACGACAAAAAAAAAAAAAAACATCGTCGTAGACTGTCCTGGGTTAATCTGAAAAGGTATATTATATTCATCCCCATGGGTCTGTCTCGATTACATGGAATTAAGTTATAAAACATCCCATAAAATACCAACTACACGATCGTAGGTAATGCAAATAAAATAAATTAGTAAATCAACTCGTCTAACACAAACAAATTAATTTATACACTCACGATAGAACATGCACATAAAATCGAAAGTATCTTTTGGATACTCTTACCGTAAAAAAGGTATTTGGTGTAGATGTTGATGCTGCTGATGTACTGCCGTAGTTGTGTTGCGAATGATAGCTGTTGGATAGAATTTTCTTATGTGCGGATGCATGTGCGCGATACGCGCTAACACTAAGTTTCATTGTTGAAATGATTTCGAAGTCATCCAATATATTATTCTTAGATTCTTTTTTTTTTTGTTTTATTTTGGGTCAGTTCATCAGAATATAAAAATGGTCTCTCAATGTAAACAATGAAATTCCTTCCGGTTGGAAACTGGAAAGATATATTTATGTAGTGAAAATCAATAAACATAATATTCAAAAATTATATTTTTTCATGGTTTTCTTAATTGTGTATTTGTTTGGATTAGATGCTGAAACATAATATCTAGGATACGTGAGATCACATCTGCCAAATAAAGCTTAAGTTGTATGCGAAACATGTTTGAACGATTGTAACAATTAAGACACTCATTTGCCATATAAGTGATTATTATTTATCTTCATATCTAGTTACATCTGATGTTTGTTATATGTTTGGTTTATGTATGAGTTGATATATAAATATATCATTACCACAACAGCTTAAAGGACTTTCAGCTGATAAACAAAATGAGAATATGAATCAGACGTCACGTCTGAGAACTTTGTGTTCATGAAGATGGTTTGAGTTAGTGATCAAGGTTGTCTCCACATTTAGTTTAAGTAAGTGTGCGTGGACCGTGCATTTAAATGGGACAGTGGTCGCATTTCTGTTAAATAAAATTCAAAAAGAAAGGTGG
Source organism: Baccha elongata (assembly GCA_951217065.1). NCBI lineage: Eukaryota > Metazoa > Arthropoda > Insecta > Diptera > Syrphidae > Baccha > Baccha elongata. Next base: position 19,404,657 of record OX578272.1, on the reverse strand, counting down.
TTGCAGTCACAGTTATTCAAGGATAGAAAAAAAAAAACTATTTAGAGGGGCTCGGCAACATGGGTGCAAGTCGGCCATGGTTAATGAGTCAACTGATGGCGCTCAACTAACAAGAGGCTGCCATGTGATCTTAAACTTTAGATTGAAATGTTGGTACATACTTTAATTCATGGATGAGTCAAGTAGTAAGAGGACAATTATTATTAAATTAAAGGTCAACTCACGAACTTTGCTTTGTGAACGTTTTGCAAAAATTTCATTTAGCAAATTTCACAACACTAGCAGTGACTAGAGTGTTCTGGCCTGGCAGTTCGGCGGGTTTTGAACTTTAGGGAATGGTGCTTTTCAGTGTAGAATTTAAAATGGTCATGAAAGGTTAATGGTTGGACTTTTTTATGAGTATGGGGTTGAAATTCCGTAAACGTAAAAAAAGTAAAATTTTGAGTTCCGAATGTTTATTTTGAAATTTAAAAAATGTAGATTTTGTGTTTTGAAGGCAAATTTTATGTCCTGAGCGTGAATTTTAAAAGCGAAAAACGTTAACCCGAAACTTGCTTTTTTTAAGTTTAAAATTTAAGTTCGGAACCAGAAATTTGCATTTGGAACCCAAAATTTACGGTTTTTACGTTTACAAAAACTTAAAAATGCTGCTGAAAATACCCAGAAACCAAAAACACCGGTTGATACTAATACACAAACCAAAACTGCTTTCGATTTAGATGATTTGTGGGCGCGTATTGATAAACGTTTTACATTATTTGAGGAGACTATTTACAATGAAATCTCCCTCTTAAAAGCAAAGCAAAAAAGTGAGTGCAATAGTTTGTCCTCTATAAATTGGCAGTACAAGCCTTATGGGGAAGCTTTTTCAAAATCAGTAGCGCGCCTTATTTGTGCACCATACTGAATTGAAAGAAACCCCATTTAAAAAATGTTTACCCGCCAATGATTTTTCGATCGCATCCGACATAGAACCCACAACGACCTGCCTGGCGTACAGTTGAATACGCACTGATTGGCTAATGCATTTCAACCCTCTTTTAACATCCATTCGAACAGAGATACCTTTGTCAATTGGGTAACTCGTTTCGTATTTTTTTATATGGAGTTTCTGTTGGGAACTTTTGATTTTAGAGCTTAAAAAATACCTTTTATTGATGAAATGATAATGAGATATTGAGATGAGCATATTACTAGTACAAAAGTGTTATCGTGCAGTGTTTTTGTTGATCATGTTTGTGTTTTTTATGTGGGGAAAATCTTAAAATGCAGTTTAAAAAATGTAGGTAAGCTGTTGTCTTTAAAGAATTTATTTGCGTAGATTCTGGTGCCGGTCGGTCGGTTGATATTTCGTGTATATTTTTTCTTATTTGCGTAGATTTTTAAAGCGCGCGGGCGGTCGGTATTGATGTTTCGTGTACCTATTTTTGTGATTAGTGTTTTGAAATTAATGTGAAGTGAAGTGTTGTAAATATTACTTTTTTTAAAAACGTAAATTTTTTGAGAAGTTTGCTACTGTTGTGCTCCTTCATCTAGTTTATAATGGATTCAAAAACATCGAAAGACTTAAGCCCCCAAAAAAAAAAAGAAATTGTAGAAGTGACAAAAAAGATTTACAAGAACCTGCAAAATAAAACGGAAACTGTGAAGCAAGTAGCAGGCATTTTTTCGGTGTCTATGAGAACAGTCTACAGACTTCTCAGCGAAAATGATACCAAAGGCCACAACTTACCACCAAAAGAGAAAAACCAATCTGGCCCCAGAAGGAAAATAGATGATTTTGATAAGTGCGCCATCAGACAAATCGTGCATCAGTTTTTTTCAAATAATGAACTTCCAACGCTTGATAAAATACTGCATGAGGTAAGACTCAATTATTTAAAAGGGATTAGGCCTCCTGAGGATACCCTTCAAAAACGCACCTACTATCTTAAATCTTGGTGGTGTGGAAAAAGATAAATTTCATTTCATTTTTATAAATAAAAATTAAGAAAATAATTTTAATTAAAAAAGAATCATTTTTATAAATAAAAATTAAGAAAATAATTTTAATTAAAAAAGAAGAAAGGTAACCCTAGATCATATTTTTTCAGTTTTTTCCAATTCAAAATGCTTACGGCAACCCTGTTAGAGCTTTTGAAAGAAGATAACCTTATGGAAAGCAAAGAAGTGCGAATGAGAGACAAACATCCCTATCTTTCCTGTACTGCCAATTTTTAGTGGACAGACTATAGTGGGTGTACCAGCCGCACAAGCTGAAGATCTTAAATCCGTGTTTGCAAAAATATGCACGGCAGTAAAATGCAATTCAATACCTTTGAAATCAATATTCAGAGTAAAAAAACAAATTGTGGGTGGGAACAATTCTTCGTATGATGGCACTATAACAATAAAATTCACCGATCCACATGACAAAAATAATTTAAAGCTGCGCTATCTCTCCGCGATATCAACATACCTTCTGATAAGAGAATCTACTTAAATGAGAGTCTAACTAAATGCAACTATCTCTTGCAACGGAATGCCCTTAAAATGAAACAAACAAAAAATAGTTCCTTTTGTACTTATTCTTTATATAAATGTCACAAATTCAAAACAGTTTTATAGGAGGGAATTACCAACCACTGGGGAATAGCATTGACAATACAAAGCTGCTTCTGGACATAGTATGTAAAGATAAGATGGGCATTAGGATCTCTCATTTAAATACACAAAGTATAGTAAACAAAATTGATGAGATGTGTTTATTGTTTGAACATGGGTCTATGGATTTCATTGGAATTTCGGAAACCTGGACTAAACCTGAAATGAGTAATAAATTATTTAAAATTAAAGGCTATGTTTTGTTTCGTGGTGATCGATTTTCAAAGCGCGGTATGGGAGCAGCGATTTATATTAAAGATTGTTACAAGAGTAAAATAGTGAAATGTTCAAATGAAGAAGATAAATCGGAATTTATTTTTGTTGAGGTCATGTCTGGTCCACATAAATTATTGGGAGGCACAATATATTCAACACCAAATATAGCGTGTTACAGTGAAATAAGAGATATACTTGAAGATTTGGACCAAAGTTATTCAAAATTGATTGTATGTGGTGATTTAAATATGGACATCTTAGGTAACAAAATTTGTGAATACGTCAAATCCCACACATTTTTTTCCGATGAATCTTGATGAGCTAAACCACAAGTTGGTTGGGTCAGCTCCTATGACTCAAGAACAATTCGACCCAATTGCAATCAATACCACAGCGATACTCTTTGCAATGTGTGAATCCAGTTTATGTGGGAGAGGTCATACTTTCTTTTTAGTCTAGGGCAGTGGGATTGGATGGAGTTTACCCAAATATTATAAAAATATTTCTTCCTTTAATAGGCAGACATGTTACACACATTTATTATACTATAATAACAACTTGTGTATTCCCTGATAGTTGGAAAAGTGCAAAAGTATTACCAGTTCCTAAATCACTGTCACCTACTAATACTGACTATAGGCCAATTGCTATTCTCCTTTTTCTGAGTAGTTTTTGAAAAAATTGTCCATCTTCAAATTAAATTCTATTTGGATGAGAATAAACTCTTGACAGATTTTCAATCAGGATTTAGATGCAAACATAGTTGTATTATAGCACTCCTTAAAGTAAGTGATGATATTCGTGCAGGGTTTGATGAAGATTTGATGTCATTAATGGATTTCTTGGATTTTTCGAAGACATTCGATTCGGTAAACCATTCAACTTTAATCTATAAATTAAAGTCAATTTGCTTTCGAAGATTCCGTATGCAAACTTTTGGAATCGTATCTTACCAATCGAACACAGGCAGTTTACCACAATAATGATTGTTCAAGCCTGCTACTAGTGCCTAATGGGGTGCCTCAAGGTTCAGTCTTAGGCCCTCTTTTATTCACACTCTATCTAAATGACTTTACGGAATGCATTAAAAAATGTGAATTTCACTTTTTTGCTGATGATGCACAGCTAATCATCAAATTTAAAAAAGTCAAACCAATCGCTTGCTGTTCAGCACATGAATAGCGACTTAGATAATATTTTCATTTGGTCGTAAAAAAATAAAATTGCCCTAAATACTTCCAAGACTAAAGCCATGGAATTATGGAAGTCACAACAAACTAAAATGTAACCCTCCCAATTAAATATAAATAACGCTTGTATCGAACTTGTAAGCAAAGCAAAACATCTTGGTATATATATTTTAATCAGCACCTTAGTTGAAAAGATCGTGTCAATCATGTAGGACCGGGCCTTAGAATATTAAACTTCGTGATAAGAATATTAATTAAGAATTGTCAAGAAAATCGAACCTTTTTTTTACAAACGCATAACTTTATTTAGAGTACCTATAATCGCAAGGCCACTTATCGTCCCGGTGCATTACTAAAGATGGATGAAAACAATTTAGGCTGTTTTGAAAGACAAAAATGGAGACGAAGACAACGATGTTTATAGAATTTGTTTAGTTGTTCATATTGCCTTTGATCTTAAGATGGCAGCTGCAAAAAACAGCTCTTTCGCGGGAGATACAATCGTTGAAGACGAAAACCAAATTCTCTTATAACTTTCCTAATGTTATCCCTTTTTTAGCCTGGACATTATCCAACATTATCTCTTTCTAAAATTGGTATCCCCTAATAAAAAAAAAACTTTCGTTAAAAATTCTACTCACACGTAAAGTTTTGATTATTCAACTAAAGGTGATTTTTAACACACTAAATCAGATGTAAATTACTTATCGGGCTATAAAATAGATACATACCTAAACAAGACAAATCACTTTCTATACGAGTTTGACCTTAATGCCAAAAGTACTCCCATTTTTATTGTTATTTTTATATTTTTGTTTTTAGGTGCTAGATTTGGGATAACGGCATTAGGCTTCGGGCAATAAACGCTAATTGTGAAACAAACAAACATTTAGCTGCCTGTGGGAAAGTCACTTCTTTACTATACCAGTCGTTTCAAAAGTCACTTTAAACTGACTGCCCTTGTTAGTTTAAGTTAATGGCCATTGAAAAATACACCATCATATACACCTCGCTTGATGCAGAGCTCCAGGGAAAACATAACCCTCTTGAATTTAAAAAGGGTACTCAAATGGAATGAGTTAGATGCGTGCAATATGAAAACAGAGACAACGATGTGAACAAAATCACCTCGATGAAATTTTTATGTATAGGGTCTAAAAACACTGGCAGTCTGCATGCTGCCATGCTATGTTGTTGAAGATGGTAGGGATATGGCTTTGAATTTCGCACATCAGCACAAAAGTAGAGAGGGACAGATTTAAGGACAATCTCTTGAGGGTTATAAAATGTTCATGTTTAACATGGAGTCAATGGAAGTTTACACCATTGAATATAATAGAAGGATGTCGAATAATGTGGGTATACTTTGGTTATTATTTTAAGTAGGGAATCTTAGTTAATTTATTTATATATACTAACGACTTAATACTAAATGAGTTTAGGACTAGCTCTTTAACACAATTTGACCGAAAGTGTTTATTTATTTCAGTGACATATTAATTAAAATATTTAAGGAAAAGTTTTCTGATATATATTCAAAAGTGTATTTATACTTAATTGAGGTAAACTTATGCATTCACTGTGACTTTGTTTAAATTTTAAACAATTTGCGATATAATTGTTAGAAAAAATGTACATATATAAAGTAAGCTTGTTAACTCTCAAATGAATTTCAAAAGATAGAGTTACGTTTCTGTTGACCGTAAATACCGAAAACCATAATTTTACATTTTAATTGTAATATTGTTCTATGAACAATTCCTACCAACAATCTGTTTCATTACAGTACGCAAATTTATTACGAACATTTTGCCATCTTTGAAAAAGTAGACTCATTTAAAAACAACCTGGCAATATTTAACTCAATTCTATGCTAATTTTTAATAGTAGGTATGGAATAAAAAATATTTTGTTCAAATAAAAATAACATGTATAAGTAAATTAATGCAATTGCATATTTCGTTTTTCTCATAAACAAATTCAATGGGATTTCTTTTTAGCTAGACAAAATATTCTTTTGACATTTGCCTTAAACAAATTGAAATGAAAGAAAAATGAATTTTGATTAGGTTTTTTTTTTTATATATGTATATGTATATACAAATCTGCCCTTTTTGTCTGAATATCAAACGCTCTCTGTCGAAATATTCAACACTTTAGTGTACATTCAACTTTTCACATTTACTTTCATTTTCATATTCCCTTTTATAAATTTGCATTTTAACTTTCTTTTTTTTTATTTTGAGGTAATTTTCACAAAGTACTTTCTTTTCTATATATGTGTGTGTGTATAGATAATATGCTACTTGTTCTACTTAAGCTTACGAAAATAAAATCTGCATTTGTGTTTGTTCTTAAAGCAATTTTTACAGACAGTGAAAATTATTTTCTTTTTTCAGCGAAAAGGGATTTTATAATAAATTTAGCTTAGACATTTCTTTTTTAATCATATTTAACATTTCATGCATTTACATACGAAATGTATTATACATACATATTCACATGACACATAAACAAATACATTGTTTAATTAAGATAGCAAAATAAATATATCTTACATTTATTGTGGAAAGGTGTTGTTAATAATAAGGACTAGCGAATATACCATATACATACATAGGTACTAAGGCAAGTTATGCACTCGTAAAAAAAAAATTGAGATAACAATTAAACATGACATTACGATTATAGAAAACACGAAAAAAGTAGGTCCAACAATTATGTCTGGCTGTCAGTCTGGATGAATCGATACCTACAGCCTAGTCGGTTGGGTCGATTTTCTTCAAACTTGGTACTCTGTATTTTTAAAGTAATATGCCCAGGAGTATTTTCGATTTTTATCCTATGTCTGAAAATAACATATAAGCAGCTTACAGATAATTCAACTTTTCTCGAAAAAAATATGATCGATTTGATAACATTTCGTATGACTGATTTATTGCCAACGGTAATGTTTCTCGTCAAAAAAAAAAATTCAGACATAGCTTTTGTCTGTAACGCTTGTATGGCAGGTACCGTTAACCTGCCACATAAGCGTTACAATTCCATTTTATTTGAAGAAAAATACGATTGATTTTGATAACATTTTGTATAATGGATTAGTAGCCAACGGTTATGTCTTTCATATTTTTATAATAAGTTTACATAATAACGGTACCTACCAAATAAACCTTTACAATTTTTCTCGAAAAATGTACGATCGATTTTGATAAAATTTTGTGTGACTGATTTTTTGCCAACGATGAAACTTTTAGTGATTTTTTTTTGTAATTACCTTATTAACGGTACCTGCGATATAATAGTTATAGAAAATCCGATTTTTCTCGACAAAAATAGTTTCGATTTTGATAAAATTTTGTGTGACTGAGTTTCTTGTTTAGTATCCCTAGCCAAAGGGTTACAAGAGCAAGTTTGTACGACCCAGTCGTGCCTTTTATTTCTTTTGTACTTGCAGTTGCATGAGTTAAAAAAAGAAGGCTGAAAATATCGAATGTATCGACACCTTCAGCTTTCACGTAGGGCTGGTTTTCCCCAAACTTAAGAACTATTCTTCGCGTAGACGATAAAAATATTTTATATTGATCTGCAATATCTGAGGCCAACTGAATGCTGGCGTCGTTGCAATTGATTTTTTGTTTTCAGGAGTTCTTAGCATGTCTTTTAAGATTTTAATCTCGAATTATACTGCCTTTTGGATTTTTTAACTAAACTGGGTTCTCAGCGTCTCTCTTTAGTATATGACAGTACGCCAGTTGTATTTTGTCAACGACATTTTTTTTGACGTGAATGGGTCTTCCGCGATCTTTTCACATCTATGTACATAATTCGATCAAGCTTTGTTACTTCTGCTGCCATGTCATGCATAGCATCTTTGTCTCAGCTTTTTGTTAAACATTGGTAACCGCGTCTGTATGTATGTATAAGTAGGTACTGGAAGATTTTTCTGGAAGCAGGATTTGTCGACTATTGCATTTTGAATTGAACATAAAATTTCCCATTTTATTTGGTAAATGGTAAATGTAAAAAAAAAATAGAAAGACGTGTTTTTGATTTTGGGAGATTTTTTTTTTCAAATCTGAAATCTATGTATGTACATTACATATGTACATATGCAGGTTATTTTTTGTTTTGGTTTTTTGAGTTTTGTTTTTTGTCATTTTGTGTGGTGTATTCTTAGTTATAACTATAAGTAATATAACTGTCATCAGCCAGCACTAAATTGATAATTTGTAGTTTGACAGATTTCTACTAATTTTGACATTTGCTGAGTATTGATACCTAAATGTCATCACAAAGCAATAAATAAATTTTTGACACTTAATGAGTTGCTAAATATCATAACTTTTTGGTTTTACTGAATATGGAGAACAAAGTAGAAAACTGTTTTTGGGAACGGAATCAAAAATGGGTGTGTTCTTGAGTAAATTAATTAATAATTCGTTCATAATTTTGATATAGAAGCCGATTCAGCTGCGGAGGATTTGTTTTTTTTTTTTTGCTCTGATTTTTTAGAAATCAAAAACTAGTGCGTTTCGAAAAGATTGAATTTTAACGTGAGACCAGGCTTTTCGATGTGAAAAAGCTGTAGGTAAATGTATCTTTTCACATTTTGTTGTGAAGCTTTACATAAAGTTTACCACAACAGCAATAAGTTGCGAAAAGCTTATTCGGACCAAATGTTTATTATAACATTAAATTTTCATTAAGTGGATATAAATAATTCAATTTCTTTCTTCATATTAAACAAATCATGCCTGTCTTCAGCAGTTAACATTTAAAGAGGCTGACAAGCCGAAGAGTGTCGAAGAACCTTCAGTCCGTTTTGAAGAAACCTAAAATTAATAATGAATTTATTATTTTTTTAGTACCTGCGGTGTCATGTTCGTGTTACACGAATAAATTCCATCTGATGAGCAGTCAATAAAAAAATTTTATAAGCATATATTCACGAACGCCACTTATAGCTCCATATCCGCCCAGAATGGGTAAACACGTATAAGGACCAAGAGGCTAAGAAAAAATAAAACAACAGCTACATTGGCCATATAACATTGCATCAGAAATAATTAGAAATTTATTCTCGGTTGGTCTCTATACGATATGGTTTCCGATTTTATTTTATTTTGGTACAACAACAACAACAACAACAACAATAAAAACACATATTCCACATCCTCATCATCACACACACAATGTGGCTCCGGGCTATTCCCAAAATGAAGGTACCTACACCGATGAATGGAAATCATGTTATGTGTACTGTATTTTTGTAAGGAACATTGAATAGGCTGCTTCAAAGGGCTAAAAGAAAACGATGGCGTTGGTTTGAAGAGTCACATTGAATATATACTATATGTAAGTATGCCTTCTTATTTAGGGGCGGTGGCAGGCCGTTTACATTTATGTAGGAAGGAAGGTATACATAATATGTAATTTGTGTGAATTTTATTCGCCCCTAAATGTATACTCCATCAAACCATTACCTACACTAAATTAATATCGACTTATTGCCACTTTATAAGAGGATGATTCATTGGGTATTGAATTTTGTTTAAAAAAATAAAGCTTCGAAATCTTCATGATTAAATTTTTCAGAAAATAAAACCGAACTTCTTGAAGATGTAACCAATAATGTAACCTTTAAGAAAAGCTTTTTATGACTATTATTCTTTTTTTTTAAACTTTTATAATGCCTTTTGCATTATAAAAAGGGAATATATTGCCTTGTTATATTCACAGGAAGGAGAATTAACAATAAGAAAAAAAAACCAGGTCAATCGTTTTACTTTTTCCTTAAAGCAAAACTACAGTAAATTTTTCATTCGAAAGCTATTGAAAAGGGTGTGTGTGTATTCTATTACCTTAGAGAATGAAAGCAATCGTTTTTGGCCCAGCAGAGTTGTCTGTTTTCTTTTCTTGGTTGTCGGAAAATTTAGTTAAAGTTGTGTACACATATATGTATGTACGTTTTCTCTGACAGACATGAATTGTATTTTTTTTTGTTTGTTTTACATTTGAGAAAGATGGAATGAGATTGATTAAAAAAGAAATCTTAGGAGAAGTTTCCCAAATTGAAAAAATACAAAAAATAATAATAATTCTTAAGAAATAGCAAATGGACAACTATATTGAAAAAAAAAAATAGAATCAATATAAACCCTTTATATGCCATTGTTATTTTAGGTCACGTCGGTTATTATATGGACACAAAAAGTCGTTTAACACACCTGTGTGTCGTTGGATTTTATTGTGAAATATCTTGATTGTAATCAAAATGATGAAGAGTATCTATAATCATAATGCATAACCTTAAGCTTAAAAAAAAGGAGAATATTTTAATAATTACATTGACCTTTGGTCTGCATAAATAGAATAAATCTTTTGTTATCGTTCAGAAAAGAATAGCAACAAAATTTAATATCGTTGTCATTTCATCTGATTTTTAGGGCGATGCGGACTAAACACAATGATCAATATAGTAATGTTATTTTGTCAAATAGTAAGTAAATATTTTCTATATGTATAGATAATAAAAATTAAAGAATACATTGATCAGAAAAAGATCTCGGGGATAACAATTAATCATAACATGACGAGAGGAAATTAAATAAAGGGCACGACTTGGTCGCACAAACTTGCTCTTGAGAAAAGTTACTTTCATGTACACGACTGAAAAATTTATTTGATCAGGGGCTGAATTACGGTATCAGTGAGTATGTGAGTAACTTTCATACGTTATCGAGCTATCGAATAACGTATCGAATGCAGCATTTATTGTACTAGAATTATTCTACCACATCTCTATTAAGTGTCAACTCGTGGTTCTTCATTGGTCTATTTGTCACAGCTGTTTGTGTTTATAATATTTAGTTTTTGCATTTAAGAAATTAAATTCTTGTAATTTTGTTAGATGTTTTGCTTTTTATTGGGTATTTTAAATAAAAGAAAATTGACAAATACTAAAATAAATGTAAGGAAAACCCTTCTGCATTTTTATTAATTTGTTGACAAATATTAAAGAAGCATAATTCGGCTACCAAAAGTGGTGCTGGCGCATTAAAACAGCATAAAATCCTCCTCAAAAACTTTTAATTAATATTTAAAAAACATTAGTGAAAAAGCCAAGTACCTAAACATTTTTCCTGCAAGGATTGTAAATAAAAATTTACCATATGTCTGCTTCGCATCTAAGGTATGAAAAATCATGCGTTCACTGACAAAGAAATGCCACAAATTAAATTCGATTTTCGATACCCTGCTTGATATCGTAAGACGTAATGCCAATCGCATATATTTCAGTGACGTATTGGCTGGTCACTTATGCGGTAATTCGGCCCCAGTTTTTTTTTTTCTTAATTCAGTTTTTATATTTCGAGGAAGGTACCGTTAATAAGCTGATTCTGAAAAAAAAACCTGAGACGAGATTCTCGAGTCAGAAGATGATCGGGATGAAGATCACGAAAATATCATGAAATAAATGAAAGCACTAAATATGATTTGGAGGATGAAAAACCTCTGTCTAATTTTACCCTTGTCTAACTTTGCACTTTCGTTTCAAACACAAATAAAACAAATACATTTTTTTATCAAAACCATAACAGTTGTTGTCGAGAAATTTCCCAGAATAACGATCAGCACATCACTTAACGGTCATAAATTGAAACACCTGCTAATGCCCCACGAATGTGCAATCCGTGTTTGCAATCATAAGTCCGTGATATTAACATAAAGGTTGTCTGTTATTTTTAGTGTTTTTAAATATATGTATGTTTTTTAATCAAAATCGTTAGAACGAATTCGAAAAAAAACGTTTGCCTATAGAAAAAAATAAAAAAAAAATCATGACGGTCTTCCTTAAAATTCTAGACATTTAGTTTGAAGGATGTCGTCCTTACCCTTTAGACTGTAGGTGCAGCTAACGACAGACTAGCAGACTGAAAGACAGAATTTTTAAACGAATCCAAGACTTGCCTTATAGTACCTAATCGAAAGTAAAAATGATGTGTCACTGTTTTAAAAATCATTTTAAAAAACGAAAATCAAAATAAATATTTGAAAAATAAAAACAATAACACAAGCAACTCAAACAACTATTTAGTTGTGTCTATAATGTTTCACATACCACCACTATTGTAAAAAAAAAATATTTAATTAAAGTAAGTACCTTTATAGCATAATAGAAACTTTTATGATTTATTTTTTAATACATTTTGTTTCGTTAAGCATAAAACATAAGTATATAAGATATACCTGGCTAAACATTCAACTACAAATTGTAAGAAAAAAAAATATATAAATTCCAAGGTTACTCGTACCTTAGACAGGAAAAATATCTATATATAGGAACAATTCATTGTATATTATGCACTTGAACTAAAATACATACATACGTATATGTATGTACTTTATTGTCAATAAATATGTACGCATACCATGTAATTATAATAAGCTGTGGTAATAATTAGTCCTTCATAAAATTAAATGCTTGTTGAATAATTCAAGAAGGGCGGTTCCATACAGATTTCAAAAGATTTAATATTGTGGTTCAAAACAAGAATATATAATTAGAATATTTGTAAGGGTTGAAACGAAAAGAAGGTAGTATCAGTCAGGCCCGTGCGCAGGAATTGCTCATGGGGGGGGGGTTGCATTTTGTTTGGTTATAAAGTTCATTAAACACGACAAGAAATTTTGAATTTTTCATAAATAAAAGTTTCATTTTACATGGAGCATGCATTTAAAAGTATAGGTAGGCGTACAGTATCCCAAGAAATATGGATAATTGCCATTTGTAAAAATAAGAAAACATCTTTAATTTGATTAATTTGATTTGATTAACATCGCCATTAAAGTGCCTTGCACATGAGCCGCGAACTGTGAATGCGAATAAATGTTTTAAAACAATTTCAGGAGCAAATATCGATTTATTTTTACTTTCACTTATTGGTAAATTTAATAAATTATCCAATATATACATATTTCAATAGAAAACACCACAAAAAATAGTTTTAAATTAGATAAATGATCATTTTTATATTTTCTATGCGACGAACAACATCATTCAGCGAATTGTCAAACTTAAATTCGCAATCCACTACATCGAGACGCGTTTCACACATCGGCGAATGAAAAATTCGATCGAGTCTAACCTCAAATTTATCTGTTTGTTTATTAACGATTCGCAGTTACCGGCGACTTTTCATGTGAATAAAATGTCAAAACGCGCGACCATTCGCAATTCGCTGGTCGCGTCTCATGTGTAAGGCACTTATAACACCCTATAACTATTTCCCCAGTCAAACAAAAAGTCGAAGTTAGTGATGTCGACAAAAGAAATAGAAATTAGTGTCAGCTATTCAATACCTTTTAGCTCTATTGGACGTCATCCATTTTAGATAGCCATTTTAACGATTAAAGTCGATGTCAAAAAAAGTAATGCAAATACACCATGTAACTGTTTGCCCAGTCAAGGACAAAAATCGGGTTTAGTATCAGCCTGTAGGACTGTGGCTATTATCGTTAATATTGTTCTCTAAAATCGGATGATGTCCGGCGATTTGGCTGAAATAAGTTTCAGCGAATAGATAGGCCTTAAATAGGCCTACATTCTGACTTCAACCCCGATTTTATTGATTGACTGGAAAAAATTAACCTGGTTTCAATGTGCATCGCTTTTTCTCACATTGGCTTTAATCGTTCGAATGGCTCTCAAAAAGCAGGGTGATGTCCTTCGAATGGGTCTTAAATAGATATGCCTACACACGGGCAATTACTTCTATTTCTTTAACACCTACGTTGATTTGTTGGTGCACTAATGCGAAGTTACAGGTAGTTAGTATGTGCATTAATTTTTGCAAATTCCTCAAGTTGACCTTTAGTTAGTTTGAATTAATTTTTAATAAGAAACACAAAACACCAAAGAGTAAGTAAAAATTACAGCCTATTATACCACGCTTAGAACCTTCAATCCGCCATTTTGTTTTGGATTTTTTGAGGTGCTCCCATGGTCAAACTTTGTCTGCTTTTATTAAAGTTGTTTAGGAATGAATAAATTTCAATTTAAAAACCTTCTCTGTGCATTTTGCCCACATTCATTGAAACATCGCCTGGTTTCTATACGAACATATATTGAAAAAGACCGGTCGTTTTTTTTTCAGTTTTTCACAGGCAAATTGACAGAACGTTAAGTATTTGATTGAAATTTGAAAAATGGAAAATGGAAACCCATCTTTGTTGCAAACGCTAAAGTTGAACTTGGTTTATCCAGAAGTCACGAGAATCATCATGTATAATTGAAGAGCATGGTGCAAATAGTTCACTTTTCATTGAAAATTTTCATTCTGTTGAGGAAAGGTATATACTTCAGTATGCTTATTATTCCCATGGAGGGGGTTAGAACCCCCAAACCTCCCCCCCTGCGGAGGCCTGGATCAGAAGTGAAATTTTAATTTTCATTTTAACGCATTAAGAAGGGAGCATGGAAACTTTCATTTAGAAGTTCAAATGAAATTTATAAAACACATTTAAAAATAGGAGCTTTGATAGCTTATTCTTAGAAGAGGTCGTTTATCCACCACTGGAAGTAATTGCAATAAAACTGATTTGATTTAAAAAACTGGTACCTGCAGAACTTCGAGGGAAAAATAAGCAATAAGCGAAATTTAGTTTAAGTTATTAATTTTACAAAATTCCAAAAGGCAAGGCAAACAAATTATGGTCGACGCATTAATATTATATCATATTTGGTTCGTGCCAAAGGAATAAATATAAACATAATTATTAAGGAAGAGCGTTATGTCGAAGCAGCTATTAGCAATTATAATCCGGATAAGAGAAAATTTACATAATATCAAAGAATTAATATAAAAAAATTGGTGCAGTTTTAACAAATTAAATTGCTCATGATTAAGTTTCAATTGTCGGTCGATTTGCACTCACAGGTTCAACATAAATCCACTTTTCAACTAAAGTAAAGACAATGATGGAAAGTTTGTCGATTTCTGCAATACACGTCAATGTGGTTTGGTTAGGTTTCTGATGTCTAAACGAGATTTTCCGACAAAATACCTTGCTTCTCACTTATTATTGATATTATAAGTAACTAGAGTTGTTAATAATATAAATATCTTTTCAAAAAATTCAAGGGACATGCCAATTACAAAATAGAGTAAACTCGACGATTTTTTTTTTATTTCACATTAATCATTTTGCAATTTTTTAATTGTTTTTTTCTTGATATGTAAATGAATTTCCCACTAAATAAAAATAAAATTTGTCACATTTATATTTATCTTTCCAATTGATCAAACATTTTCTAATCCGATCTTAACCATTTCCCCGCGTCTGTAGGCCATAGAGAATAATTGAGATGACCAGGGTATAAAAAGTTAAATTCGCCGAATGAGGACTTTCATCATTAACCATAGTGGGTACTTCGTTTGATTTCATTGAATTTGTAGAAAAAAACTGGACTTTCATCATTAACCATAGTGGGTACTTCGTTTGATTTCAAAGCTGTGGTCAATATGGAAAATTAAATCAGAGCCAATTCCAATTCATCTCTGTTTTTAAGAAACTCAACTGGTAAGCCATCAGTTCCAGCTGTTCTATATTATTCAACTTTGTTTTGATATTTTCATTTCTTTAAAATCAGCTGAACGGGATTGGTGTCTGCCATCATCTTTTTTGATTGCTTCATTAGGTATCAGGTCTCAGCATCATTTTGTTTGCCATCACTGCATAAAGGCATGCACAAATAATTATTCCATATACTACGGATTGACTTCGACTTAAGGGCTTTGTACTCCCTTGGGATGATCTTTTTACTCTCAATGAAACATTTCTGATGGGCTTCATTCTTTTTTCTTTGAATTTTTTCCTGTGCTCTTCTCATTTCTTCTGCTTGTAGAGTTCAGTATCAACTGTAATTTAAACTTGTAGTATTGCTTCACAAGTTTCCTGTGAACACATTGGCATTTGTTTTTTCGGTAGTGTGATGGTGAAACAGTATACATGGTTTTCCAACTCAAGGCTAGTGGAATTATATGCTTATTATAGGGATACGAATACGATCCGTGTAGGCTTCGATGCTAATTTCCTCGTTTAGGGTCTTCGCATTGAATTCATACTTTTACTTCAAGAAGATAGTGGTCAATGTCAAAGTCAATGTTTGCTTTTTGAAAGGTTTGGATGTCAAATATGTTTTTCGAGTGTCTCTTATCGATCTTCAATATAGATGACGGTTGATTGAGGCGTTAAACGCCATGCTTTTTTATTCTGAAATAATAAATTGGCGTGCACAATGTTAGAGATTTCATTGCTCTGAATGTAGCACCCATAATACGCATAATTTATTTTTCTATATCCCTACTGACATTTCAAATATACTTCATTATTTTAAAATGTTAACCACAATTTAATAATAAGCAACTAATATCTGCCACACACATACGAAAAAAAATTAAATATTTATAAGTTTCTAATTAATCCAATGGTTCATATTATTATTATTAAAACTAAATAAAATCGAATTCAATTCTATTACAAAAATTTAACTTTCCAATCAATGACATTCACACTCACTAAACACGTATCGAAAGTGCTTAAACAAAATTTAATCACCATATCAGTACAGTATGTTGAAATCGCCATTTCGTGATTTTCATAGCACAAAGGGATTAAAATGTGATTTCGCTCTTGTGTACGAAAAGCATACAAGAGGCGATTATATCATGGTAGCTTATGATAGATATGAAAATGAAAAATGCAGCTTTTATAGGATGTTTCAATTTGTAGCAAATTATAATAGAAGATGATATTAAGAGTATGCTATCGATTTACTGTCCCGCCTTTTGGAACGTGCTCAAAATATAATATGGATAGAGCTTTTGGATTATTTTTTGTTTGAAAGATGCTGTGATTTTGCCAATTTGTTTTAATATGCATTGAATTTGTAGAAAAAAACTGGCCAACAATGTAATTATTATTTCCACTTAAGTGACGTGGAGACCAGTTAACAAAACTGAAATGATATAAAAATGTGTTTTGTTTCGCAATCGGATTTAACTACATCAACATGCTGGTAACGTAATGCCGATACAAAACTAAAACGCACACTCAGCTCGTAACATAGAAATCGTACACACATCATATATCCTTTTCTATCATTATCAAATTTAACATTTTATTTTAATTAAATTCAGCATAAACTTTAGTTTACAGTTGTGAAAGAAGTTATTTATAATTTAATTTTATTTAAAACAATATACTTATTTAAAATTTTTGGTAGAAAGATTGCATGCTTATTAATTATCCCATTCATAACATACTTCCTGAAAAAATAATACTCATACGCCACAGTGCACGCACGTATTTTGTCGAATATATTTCTGAGAAGTAAATGTATTAAATTTAAGAATATGTATGGTGTGCTGACATATAATGGTAGGGTACTGTGATAAAATATTAACTCATTTTAACGCCTCAATAATTGCAAAAGTTGACGGATTTGACACTTCAATTAATTTCAATTAAATTGTCTCAGATTTGTTGTTTTTTCAATATTATATATGTATGAATTTTGTGACTTGCGTTGTCTTTCCTAGAGTAATGAAGTCTGTGAGCTAAGGTCATATATGTTTTTTGTTTTCTTTGTTTGCAAAAAATACTGTACAAAGTGAAAAACCTTCATTGGAAAAACACGTTTTATCATAGTATTTAATTGCTATACTTTTTTGATATTTCGAGAAAGATGGTGTAATTTTGAAAAGTGATTACTTATTTAGAAAAAAGGTTTTTAAATGTTTATCTTATTTAAAAGTCAAAGGAAGTGTTCTTAAAATTGAAAATGAAAATTCTATAATTCTACGAGTATAATTCATTGGCTTCATTTTCCAGAGTATCATTGTCATGAAAAGTGCTTCTCACCTTAGTCGTTCGGATTCGACGTAAAATTGTATATCCCCTCCAATCCTGTAGAACTAACAACGCAAAAAAATGGATTGGTTGTGAGTTGTAAGTCACTAAGCCGTGGTTCTTCGGAGCTGTCAGTGCCATAAGATTTATTTATAGAAAGAAAGTGAAATAAAAAGTCAAACAAAATATATTTAATCAATTTCACTTTTGAAATTCCAATTGTAAAAACACCTAAATTCACTTTCAAGATGTGAATTCACTTGAAGTCGAATACAGAACATATATCAAGTTTGAATTCAAAATGCAAATCATTAGTGTGAATGAAACTCTATGCATGTATTATAGTTAAATTATAACGTATTATAAGAAACAAGAAACAATTTTTACTTTTATTAAATTTGGAAAAACCAGCTAGATATTGTTATATTACAAAACTATTAAGAAAAAGTTTTTTTCAACAGTCGGCCATATAAATATGGGGAGTACAATTTTGATTATAATACAAATCTGGAACAATTGTTGTCTCATAATTTTCAGCACTCATAATTTAACGCTTAAAAGTCTATTAAAAAATTCCTTCCAATTATCTAAGTTCTGAGTTATCTATATGTACGATCTCAAAGTCAATCTTGTGATATGTTCATTATCACAAAAGCCACCCACCGTATGTATGTAGCATTTGCTCCATGCATATTTTCTGACATCAAAGGTCTCGGTGAGCTCTTTCTCTTTACCATCTTGATGCACACATTTTCTAGCACCATCTTGAACTCTTAGTTGTGTATTTAACAAAAGAATATAAACCTCAACTATGTCTTTCACCTTCATATGATTTCAATGCAAAAATGTGGTAAAAAGTGAATTTTTATTCTTTCTAAGTGTTGCCTTTAATATATCATCAGAAAATATTCTAACCATATTACAAACGAACTTAAACTGAATAAACAAACACTGAATCACTCAAAAACCTCAAATGTCATCTCGGTTTAGTAACCTTATACCGGAATGGTTGCATATATACATATATAAATTGTATCAAATCTCAGGATGTTGTTATATATTCTGACATTTTTGTTTACCAAAAGAACTTGAAAAAAAAAATTAAAGAAAAAGCTTTTTCAAGGTAAAAATAATGTTTCCGTGTGGTATTCTTTTTCTTGTCTGTAGAATCTGCTCTTTATTTTTTTGTGAGTCAGTATTTTCCATACAGAATTATTGCACTTGTCATGTGATGATTTGAAAAGCCTCATTCACAAACGTATAATCTGTGTCAAGGGGACGAAGAAGAATTTCCAAGGTGCTTTCATTGATGCAATTCAATGTGCCGTACACTGAACTTTTGAAATGTAATCAACTATTTTCTATTCTATTTGTATTAATTAGTCATTGGATTATTTGCGTTAAGTTGGGAAGATTCTTTAAGAAGAAAATATAGTGTGACCAGAGGATTGTTTATTTTTGTATGTTTTTTGATACGTTTATACATTATATATTTGTGATGACTTACAGAGGTTAAACCATCTATCGACCAAATTGCTTAAAAGCACAATAAACTGGTTTCTTGTCAATTTTTTAATTTAATACTGAATAAAATTCTGTTGAATATGCCACTTTTAGCTTTTAGACCGAAAATTGGCAAATCATAATTTAGGGGGGGAGTTCATACTCATCACTCAAATCGAGGAAATGCTTAAGTCCCAACTACACTTGGACTTGAGTTTCAATTTTGCCTAAGAAAAGCGAGAGAAAACTAAGCTTGAGAAAAATTTCGACTTGAGTGACGAATATGAATTTTGCTCATACTCTAAGCAAAGCGGTGTAAGGGGCCACTTATAGCTCAGAAAAACAGAATAGCAAAATTTTTCAGGTCGGTATTGTAGTTATTATGTTTTTATTCGATTTAAAACACAAATGTTTCACTTATCGATGACAAATAGGTAACTCAAAGAAGTTTTTGTGATGATTATATTTTGAGTTAAACAAACATTTTATTTTCCTGATCGAATTTCATTTTTCGTACGGAAATTCCAGGGAAAATAATTAAATTTTTTTCCAAAATATATTTTTGTAATTGAAAATTTAATTATCAGGAAAAATTCTGTGTGTTATTTGTCATCGATAGTTGCAGCATTTTTGTTTGAAATAAAATGAGAACATACTTAATTATGGATTAGAAAAGTTTTTCCTGTTTCGTTTTCCCGATCGCAATAACCAGCCCCTAAAAATGCTATGTAAGTGGCAGTTACTGGGTGGCTCCAAAGTGGTTGTGTGTTGGAACGCGACATATAATCAAATTGGCTTAGTGTCAGTTTGCATAAGTGACATACTATGGCATGCAATTTTCTCTTACCTATGTCACATTCTAAAAGTTAAGAACAAATTTCACAATTTGGCCTTATGACACTTCACGCGGTTATGACACTTCACCACCCCAGCAGAGGAATTGCAGTGGGTAGCATCCTCCTCCCATACCTTCTTTAATTTTTATATTTGTATATACGGCAAAAAAAATCACAACGAACTGAAATCGATATTATTTATTTTATTTATTCATTACACTCAATTTTTAAAGTTAAGTTTAATTTAATTATTTAAATTTAATAAATTTAAAGCTATGACATTGCCGTCAGCTCAAATTGATATTAAAAACACCGGGCTTTTGAGAACGATAGAATTTTGTATTCAAACGTTGAAATTCGGCGTTATTTCACTTCGGTAAGTGTTATAAGGCCGCATTCCGAAAGTAGGCGTTATTTCGTTCGTCAAACTGTTCATTCATTCATACATTAATGTATCATTCCGCATCGTTTTTTTTTCATTTTTCGTTGCTCTTTGATTCTTGAAAATATTCACAAAACGAATGCTACAGACATAGACCAAGTTATTTAATTCCATGTATCTCAAATGCTCCTACAGTTGCAGCCAGCTTTTTCGCCAGTTAAAAAATATCCTACCTGTCGTATTACAGCCACGCTTGCATTGTAGGTCAGACAAATTAACCCGAATTCATATTATTCCTTTAATTTATTTTGCAACCATGCTGATTCATAAATTAAAAATTTAAATTTTTAAATCAAGGCTGCGAAATTCATCCAACCAAATTTTATTGGTCTCTTAATTATTTAATCTACGGTATTTAACTTATAGGTTTTTGTAAGTCAATGTCATTATTGTTGAACTTTCTCTTTGGGTATTTCAATTCAAAATCCAGATATTGATCTGGATCACATAAATACAAAATGGAAACTAAACAAGGTTATCATTCCTAGGACTCATCCTTTACGAAAAATTGCATTTGGTTTAAATCAATGTTTGTATTTTAAATTTAAAAAAAAAAATGTTACTTTCAATACGAAAATTTATTTTGTTTAATAAAATAAATATTTTTAATACCAACGAATATGGTTACACTAAACAATTATTTTTGTGATTCACATTACCGAGATCTTTCAATGAAGATAATATTGATTGAAGATTTTCTTACCAATAAACTAGGCATCTTGATAGACACAATCGTTTACTTTGTCTAGTCTTTTTTTTAAATGTATGAGCTGTTCATAAGAAGGGATAATCGATTTTATCGGTTTATAATGTATGCATGTAAGTTTTATCTTTTGTTATTATTAATATTAAATGGATTATTCTTTGGATACAATTTTTCTCATTGAAATTTATTAAACAACATTTTGTATGATGTAGAAATAATTCCGAATCGATAAAATCATGCTGTATAGAAAAGGACAATACATATTAATAAAATAGGTAGATACCTACCAAATACAGTATCCTTATGGCTTTATAGTTGTTGGTATTGTTGTTTAGGGTATTTTCACTTTAAAGTGACCCTTTTATTAAATAAGATTAGATAAGATCTAGGAGAGAGGGAATTTATGTAACTCTGAGACTATAGGGGTTTGTTTACACGAGCTAACAGAAGTTGGATTTAGAAAACAGATATTTTGACCTCAATAGAGAAAACAAGTTAATAATCTTTCTGAGATGGAGGGTTTTAAAGTTTTTCTTGGAGAAGGATTTTATTTTTAAACAACCACTTATAAAGGCGGATATATGGTAGTCATTTTGTAAGAATGTGCAAGGATATTATTTCTTTACTTTCTAGACAAAATCTACTGAGAGGATCTTCTGCAAGTTTCACTCAGATGTTTTTTCTTAAATGACCAGTTAAATAATATCGGTTAGTATTAATAGGGTATTTCTATCTACTTTAATTAGGAATTTGTGTGGGAAATCTATCGTCGGAGGCTTTTTCATTTTGAAATAACAAGGTAGACAGTAGACATTCCGGTTGGCAGATAATCAATTGGTTTTTTTTGTAAACAAATAACATTCTTCTATTTTGAATGTTAATAATATTGAATGAGACCACTACTCTCTTTTCTATGAGCTTTTAAGTCTGCTTCTCTTACTCAGCGTTTCTTACCATAGCCTGGCGGGGTTTGTCCCCCAGCTTTTCGCTTTGTTCCTGAATCACCTACCGGCAAGATTTATTTATTTTAGTGGTCCTGGTGTACATCTGTGTAGAGCGCTTTTTTAATCAGTTAAAAATGTACCTTGTTTGCCTATTTCTTGTGATATTACTGGACATTCTTTTTATCACTGGATTGGAAAGTCTAGTCTGGGAAACTGTTGATTTAAAAGTCCTTTGCAATACTGTCGCCACTGGAAAATGTTGTTTTCATCCACAAGAAGTTGCGGCCTTCAGCATTATCATGAATTTGAGGAAGGCATTTCGCCTTCATTGAGCGGCAATTTTAAAAATAGTTGCGCCGTTGTTAATATTGGCATATCGCAAGTTCTGAAGAGCCTGGTTTGCATCAGCAACCGTAGCATATATTTCTTCCAACTCTCGATACATGCTTTACATACTTTAAAGTTGGGCAAACTTCTTCTTCACTTTTTTCTCGAAAGACCTCTAGACCACTTCAAGGCGTGCTTCATCCATATTAGCAGATGGACACATTGACTTTGAAAACCGATTTTTTCTTAGCCATCACTACCATGTTTCTTTGTCCCGTTAATAGTAGTGTCCTTTTGCAGTTAATACCGATGATTTCGTTGCAGAGAATCCCAAATCCACATACTTATATTGTGCATTACATAACTCTTCATTTCTAGCTCTATTGATGCGATTAAGCACAGAGCATTTTTCATGCTATAGAGATAAATAAAGCTTCTCAATTAGCTTTGTTCAGATAGTACCAAGTCTATGTTTGTTTGCTTTTCCTCTTCTGCCACTACGAGACAGCGATGTTGAGCAATAGCTTCTTGCAAGTCTTTCACATGTGGTTTCATTAAACTATTTACCAAATTATAGTCAATTTGAGTTTCATTCCCTCCACTGCTGTAGTTGATCAGGTGTCGGTTGTGTTTGATGAACATTTGTAATTTTTCACCTGCGCATGCTTAGGATGTATAAACGTTCGGCCACCATAGCAGAACTTAGCCCACAAAAGTTCTTATTTTGAGTTTCGACATGTACTTAAGAATTTTGTGGAATCTAATCAGAACTTTTATATATATATATATATAGATAGATATATATATATATATATATAGACTTTGAAATAGCCAAAAGGCAATTCTTTGGTAAGGATGATACCGATACCGTTTTTACTTTGCCAATTTTCTAATTCATAATAAATAGAACATCTTGTATATATTTTCGTTCTGACATCCAGAAAACGGACACTGTTTCACCATTGTATTTCTTGGACGCACCAGTCCAATCACTTTCTCTTCATCATCTTTTCTGGCTTGTAACGTTGCAGTCCCTTCGTACTTCCAACGTTCCAACTAGCTGCTTTCAGATTTCGACTAATCTGTTACATTACTTTGCCATCCTCCGGAATCCGTCTAGCTTTGACCCGTTCGTTTTTGCTCGATATAAGATGAGTACCTTGCGTAGCAATACCATTGCATGGTGGGATAGTGCCTATTTTATTAGCAAGACTTTCCATAATGCTCGAAATTTTTCAAAATTCCGCGGAACGTTTACGCAAGCAAGTTTTTTGTCGGAGATAAAAGAAAGTAAAACAAACCGAAGGAAGAACAATGTTAATTGGTCAAACCAATTTTTAAAAAGTAAATTAAGTTTAAAATTAAAGAATCGAAAAAAAAATAAAACCCCAACTTTGTCAATAAAGTCGATAGGAAATTTATATACTTAAATTAAATAGAGAGTTTTGGGATAGTTAAAAAATTAGTTCTTGTATTTAGTTAAACTGAAATTACTTTAAACTATTAATATCGGAGAAATAAAGACAATTATTGAATTTTAAATAAAGTCATATGTTAATAATGTTGCACGAACAGTGGGATTTTAAATAATTTTAAAATTTATCCTTTAAAGTCCACTCTAAAATGCTTTGTATCAAACAAGAGAAACAACGTAAAAGAAAAGCTTGAACCTTTCCAATTTTCTTAATTATTGATTTTGTTTGTTTCCACGCTTTGCTTTTGATAATTCTTTTTATAATAAATGATTATAATCAAAAACAAAAATATTCATTCAAACATAAACTTAAAGTTAAAAAATTATGTAGATATATTGTAGATATGTCTATCTTCTTTGTCAAAAAAAAAAGATCTTTTTTTTATTACAATCTCTACTCTGTGTCTCATTCAGCACACACAAAAAGTACCCTTAACATTATCAAAACAATACTATATATTCCCAAAGCGAACATTACTTAACACTGAAAACCGTAACAAACCAACCGTAATGACCACCATTGCTATAACATTCACAACACACAAAATGCTAATTCAAATTATCAAAACCTCTTTATTGTCGCAGTAAAAAGCGTATCTTGATTGAACCTTCTTTTCTCATCAACCAATGATAGAAACAGTACACACAAAGTGATATCCATTAAAGTTGAACAAGACAAGAAAAAAAAAAAAAAAAGGATCCACACCGCATAACAACGTTGTCGTCGTGGACGGACGCAGGATGCAATAAAATCGAGGCCTAACTGACTATACTTATTCCAAAATTAATTTTCAAGGAATTTCATTAAATAAAGATGAAAGAATTGCCAAATGAAATTTTGGCACTCTTTTGAGGTGAGAAGACAAAAAATGGTTACTCTCCTATATAAATAAAATAATTTTAATGAAGGACTTAATTATTAATGTACAAGACATAAGTTGATCGACCCTTATAAGAGACTGAAAAAAGTATACCCTAATTGACCATGAAAAATTAATGTTTAATTGAATCTTTCTCAAACTTTGTTTTTGTAAGAGCCTTCAGGTACATCCTCAACCTTCAGCACAGTAAAGCCCACAAAATTAACGTTAATTGGATTTGAATTTTTGTGTTTCTTTTTTTTTGACAGCTAGACATACATAATATGTAACTATTAAATTATTTTGTTTTTGGTATTGTGTTTTGTGTGTCACATTTGTGTAAAAAAAATAAAAATATATAAAATTAGGTACATACCAGAAGAAGAAGAAAATCGAAGAGTGTCACTATCCAAAAAGATGTTACATAACGTGTTTAAGTAAAACACGAACCAAAGAAAGAAAGCACATTTCTCCAAATAAAACAACAACAAAAAACACTTATTTTTACATACACTACTGAAACGTACTGCTCATGTATGCACATATGAACATTACTATAAATATTTGGATGTAATATACACTTTTTTTTTAAGTAAACTTTATTCCATTTTTATCATTACATAAGATGGATTAATTACCATCGCACCGCACTGTGTGGATGTATATAAATAAATATGATTTAAATTATTGCGCGCATTTATTATTCTACACACTGACATTGAATGTAGTACTATCAAAGCACTTGAATGTTTAAATACCCTCTTGGGATTTTAAAAACAAAATATCCTTGCAGTGATATGGAACAATTATTTTAATTATTTTTTTTTGTCACAGACATCGCAGACACCCTGCGAGTAATCGAGAAAAAAAATGAAATATAATAATCACACAATCATTTTTCTGCGTAACAAAAAGATATTAGATACATCTCTGCAATCGAATTTAGAGAGTGATGAAAAATCTCAAAACTCTAGATTTCCTTTATACATACACTGAGATATTTTTTTTTTTTTTTTGAAAAGGGAAACTATTCAATTACAGAGCAAAAAAAATGAATGACTAAAGTGCGAAACGAGAAACGGCCCATTGCGGGCAGATCTATTACCGCACATTACGATTTGTTATTTGGCACTGAACTTATCAGCTTGTTATACTAACTATACAGTCCTGTTTGTAAAGAGGATGTCCATATCAGATTCATGCAATGAATTGCTTTATCTATCTTCTGGAGACATCAAGAAAAGCTCATCGGTAGCGCGTCGCGTCGCGCGCTGCCATTGCCTCAATTGAGAGCAGTTCTAGCTGAAACGCGCTGAAGAAGCACACAAAAAAAATCTTTTCGTATATTTTATTTGATACAAAAAAAAAACAATTATTTCATTCATGGAATGCGCATGCTAGAAGAGCATCCACAAAACATCTCCTTAGCAATACTTTGACAAGTCATAACATAACACAATAAAGGAAGACGAAACGTTTGAAAGGAAGGAACGAGGACATGCATTTAATGTACACACAATACACGCGGATATTGTGCACTTTGACTTGATAAATCAGATTGAAAGGCTGTTCACCATCGTCGTCGTACTCGCTCCACTCGTCCTCGTCCTCGTTCCTCGTTGTCGTGACTTCGTGAGAAAATCAGGTGAATGTTAAGTTCAAAAGGAAATGAACAATATAGGGAACAAGAGAGCGCTCAACTGTGTGTAATTAGAAAATTTGCTTTATCACTATATAAGCGAGAGTAACTGTGTGATGGGTGGGTGTCATGTTGGGTGACATCCTTTTCATCGTAAAAGCTCTCGGTAGGTATAGGTAGGATTTTTTTTTTCAATAAAAAATGTGTTTTTTATTTGTCGGAGGTGATTGGGGAGGTTGGTGGAATGTTTTTAGATATAAATTTTTGGATAGTTGTTCAATGACTGTAACAATATAAGAAGCAAAATGAAGAGGATTCAAAAATTAATTAAATTTTTTTTTACTGTAGATTCCTACTGATTTAAAATTTAAATTATTGGATATATATTAGTCATGTCCTCATGAATGGTAGATAGACGGTAATTTTTTATTATATTATCACTCTTTCTTACACACTTTTCCTATTGTATAAATTGTTTTTATAAAACACACAGAAAAACTATGATAAGTTGCGAATTTTTTGGATGACACCTTATAAGTTTTAAAATAAAGAATTTGAAATAAGATTAATTTTTGTTGGTTACCTACCTACTTTTACAAAAAAAAAATACATAGATAGTTTAATTTTAATTAAAGTCGAAAAAGTAGATAGGTCAGGAAATTCTGTCTGGCTGGGTGTATGTCTATGCACCTACAGTCGTACTGGTCATTATTGTTTTTAGGGTAAATCACCGTGGTATCATTGTTTATACAATGCTAAAGAATTTTTGTCTCATTCGCTCTTTATGACCTTAACAAGAGAACGGTTGATTATTTATAGGTATCCTTCTGGTTAAATCGATGTCACTGTACAATGTATAAACCTCGTAAATCTCCTCGCAGACGAATATCAATCAAAATATTCTTAGCTTAGATTGACGAAGCACTTCATCTGATCTTTGAATGCGATAAATTGTAGGGGCGTGTTTTCAGATGGAAAAGTATTTGATTTTCTGGTTGGGTTAATTTTTTTTTGTTTAACAATATTGATAGTCTAATTTTGAGTTTTTAAAAACCACTTGAAAATGTATTAGTATATAGATAAATATGTTACATTATTGATGGATGCGAACAGCGAACGCAAGCAACTTCCAAGTTTTTTTTTTAGCTGGCAGTCAAATTTATCCACGCAAACTGCGGTATGGAGCGCTCTTTATACTTTCGGAGGCAAAAGTCAACGGAAGCTCAACGAACCTGAGCAATTCGACATTATGGGTGCTCTGTTTCGACTATGGTTGAGCTTTAAGTAGTAGGGGACGAACGAGTCGATAAGAAACAAAAACAAAGACACCAACATTCAGTTTGCATGCTAACCTGAATGTTACTTTACTCCGAGTCCCCGGCCACAGTGGCATTCAGGGAAATTAATTAGCTGAGGACCTGTCGCGGCAATGGTCGCCGCTTTAAAGATCACTTGCTGGAAGCTGTAAAGGGCAGTATGATATCTCCTTATCTATTTGAATCCAATTGTTGTTGGAAGGGTTTGACTAGTCGTGCCACCTTCAAGGAAGTTGTAGCTCACCTATGACAAATCCCGTTCAAATGAACTCTTACTCGACCATGACATAGCCAAAATCATACAGTTAACACTCAATATCTTCTTAACTTTCACTGCTAGAAAAAAAATTGATGTCTTGTAGCTTAAACAATTTTCTCAATCCCCCTGGCCTGTGGTTGCTCCTCATCACAGGATTACTCGCTGGGTTTAACTGTAGACTGCCTTCAAATTTCATCAAAATCGGTTCAGCCGTTTTGGAAACCATAGCGAAAATCTATACACAGATCGATTTCTATATATAGGGTGATTCACATAAGTTATGCGAAATCACCCTGTATATAGAAGGTTGGGTCAAGACAAGAAAAAAATCGTATGGGAGGGGTCTATCTCCCCCCATTTAGGCGGAAGGGGCAACTTAATAAAATATTGACTTAAAACGAAAAAATATTATTAAAAAAAACATAAACACAAAATGTACTCTTTTCCACGCTACCTTCGAGGTATAGTACAAGCACAAGGTGAGACAAGGTGTCCCCAATAGGCCTACTCCACGTGATTTTTTTTTTGTTTGCTTTTAATTTTTCATATATATGTAGATATTTGTTTATAAT
Organism: Baccha elongata; assembly: GCA_951217065.1. Taxonomy (NCBI): domain Eukaryota; kingdom Metazoa; phylum Arthropoda; class Insecta; order Diptera; family Syrphidae; genus Baccha; species Baccha elongata. The sequence continues at coordinate 19,375,816 of OX578272.1, read as the reverse complement.
GTACATTACCTAAAATTCTTCACAATCGGCTTCAAACTTTTCTTCATTATCATCTTCTTGTAATTGTTGTTCTCCTTCTTCAGTCGAAACAGGCAATGAATCAATTTAATTTGAGACCTTGTCTAAATCAATGCATGCGTTATTACAAGATTGGCCTTTGCAATTTCCACAGACCGATGAACAATTTGACCCAACTTTGCTGCCAACTGCAGTTCAAAGTACAACCCTTAGTGCAGTTGCAAAATATAGAGTTTAAGAGTATGTCCGGAGCAGGTTGTGTCAATGTTTTAACTGGCTCTAAAATGTTATTGTTAAGCATCCATCCCTGTTCTTCAGGATTGAGCTCGTTACCTAGCCAAACCTGATATACCCTATATAGATGTTGCCGAGCAGCACTTGACAGTGGCGGAAGATTAGTAAGTTGAACAGATTTCTTTTGCTGTGCAGATCTTATAAAAGTTGAATATCTGAGTTTATCGATTGATTTTTCATTGTCTGGAGGTTTATACAAAGCCAATAAAAATGGAATTCCTCTTTCAAAAATCATGTCTGGGGAACAAAACTACTGTAAAAGTGTGCATTGCTTACTAAGTCTTTACTTTTTTCAAGCAACTTGAAAATATTAATTTTTCCTTTTTGAAAAATTGCAGAGGTTGTACCACAATCTGTCATAGCGTGTAAAAATAAAATGTGGTCTCGGCAACTTGTACATATGCCATCAAACTTTTTGTATATATATGTAGCTTTGACCAAGTTGATAATTATATGAATATTTGAGAATATTTACATTGATTCTCTTCGGCTGTGTTGGTCGTGTTAATGTTTTAAATGAAAACAATTTTCATTTGTATTTTTTCCCAACGTTTCGACGGTATTTACAAAATCAAAAATAAATTATTTTAACATTATATAATTACATAATAGGTGGACAAATATAACTATTTTTGTTATATATCGAACTCGATGTAAGTTATTTTTGTCCACCTATTATGTAATTATATATGTTAAAATAATTTTTTTTTGATTTTGTAAATAAAGCTCCCCTGAAGAAGTCGGCAACCACCGTCAAAACGTTGGGAAAAATACAAATGAAAATTGTTTTCATTTAAAACATTAATACGACCAACACAGCCCAAGGGAATCAATGTAAACATTCTCAAATATTCATATCAAACTTTTTGAAGAATATGTTTTTGTTTCGACTTTGCGCTTTCCTGGTTTCAAAAAATAAATTGTTTGATTAATAGGTGTACGAGCAATTAAAAAAACAAAGAAATCAATATCTTCACTATAATAATAATTTTCTTTTTTCGTTTTAAGTCAATTTTTTATTAAGCTGCCCCTCCCCCATAAATTGGGGGAGATAGACCCCCTTTCCATACGATTTTTGTCGACCCAACCTACTAGCTCTATCTTTTTCGCATGACTTTTATGTGAATCACCCTATATATAGTAATTTATATGTGTATGGATTTTTGCTATGGATTCCGAAACGGCCGGACCGATTTTGATGAAATTTGGCGGCAGTCTTCAGATGAGCCCAGCGAGTAATACTGTGAAATTTGGTAGCGATAGAATAAGAGATGAAGAGCAACCACAGGCCAGGGGGAGGGAGTTTCACATAAAAAATCGTACCTAGCGATCGATTTATTTTGAAAACGGTTAAAAGATTGTCATCATTTTTTTTTCTAGCAGTGATAGTTAGGGAGATATTGAGGAAAAAAGTTTTTGGGGGCCTTTGACCCCCCGTAAAATCGCTAGCGGCACTCATATCGATGAGGACTTTTCACAGTTTCCTTAGAACAACATAAGGAAGCTATATACTAAAACTCAGCTTTCCCGCATTTTTTTCCAAGTTTAGCTGTTTTTTCCGTTTTATTGACTGGACTATATTTATTTTTGCTAAGAAGATTTAGTTTTTTTTTTTTTTGCATTTTATCTTGCTCTAGCTAAAACTTCCACAGGACATTTATACAATATTTATTATCATTTGATTGTGCTAAAATAAGACACATATTCTCTTTGAATTTTAAAACTAAAATTGTATTGTGAATTTTTTTTTTGAAAAACTTAAGTTTTTTACTCAAAAAAGCTAAAGAAAAGTAATAAAAAAATATTTAATATTGGATTTGTTTCTAAGTTTATATACATAGTTAAAATTAAATTATTTTTGTTTTAATTAAAATTAAATCAGAAACCTTACCTTCCAAACTTTAACGGTGTGTGGTGGTCATACCCACCACCGGACGATTGGCAAACTTCCGAATTAATTATCACATGGTTTAAGAGATAATAATACCTAATGATCTTTGTTATCCAATGACGTAAGTATTCATGTCGCTGGCTCTCCGTCTAAAAGCAAAATTAAAAAAAAAATCATAAACCGATTAAAAAAAAACATAAAGGTTATAAAAAAATATATAAAAAATAATATACCATTTTAATTTAACTTTAGGAATAATATAATTCGATTGACATTTCTTTTGATATTAAAAAAAAAACCTTAAACTATTTTTTAGAAATTTCACCTGAAAGTTATTTAATGCCATATCAATCATATCAATCAAGTTTTCTTAATGGTTACATGGCAAAGGTATTATTAGCGCAAAGTTAAAGTCAGTCTATGTACGTATATTAACGTGACGCCTCATTATTTCAACTTTAGAAACGTTGTCTAACTTTTACACAATTGCAGAATTAGTTTCCAGGACCTAGACAATGGCAACTGAATGTAAATCGTCAAAGTAAAGATAATCAGCACTATTCATTTCAACGTTCACGTGAATATTTGTATTCTGCAATCCGACGGAAAAAACGGATCGTTCCAAACAGTATATAAATTTCGATCAAAAATAAATTTTAACAATTAGATTCTTTAACTTAAGAATCTTAAAAACAACTATTGGTAAAGCTTTGAGCTAAATTAATAGAAGATTTTTGAAAATAAATAGGGAACAATTATGTGAAACAAGTGATCGAATAGCAGAATAGGGCTTAATGATTTTTTTTCCAAATCGTAAATATCCATAACGTTTGAGATACCCTGTACGCCAGACTGATAAGACGCTTCTTCTCTTCTATTCAATCTAAAGAAGTTTGACCGGTAGCTTTTATCAAAAACTAGCAATTTGTCCTCTTTATTGGGATTATGAGCGATGTGTATTTTCTTGTATAGATGTTTTTTTTTTATCTCTGATATTTTTTTTTAATTTGTCCTCTTTCCTTCGATCCTAGATTTGGCCACCCTACATGTACCTTTATGTATTTCATGAGAATTAAACTTTTTGTTATGAAAAATCAATAGTTTCTTGTCGTTTATAATGAACTTTATAACCATGAGTATATATTCAGCTCCAAGCACCTCCAAACTTAGCCTTTAGTTCGAGAAATCCTGTCTTTAAACAAACCATGCTTAAACAAATAATAATAAAATAAATAATGCTTCAACACATTTCTACGCAAATTAAGTCAGATAAGAATAAAGAATGTAAGCTATGACATATTTTTTAAATTTACTTTTACTTTGCAGGAAACAATATTGAATTAAGTCGATTGAAACCTAAATTGACTTGGTGAACCATCCTCCTCCGTCCCTCGGTTTATATGACTCAAAACATTTGCTTTGACAATTGAATTCAATCTATAATACATCACTGACAATTTCGGAATGAACAATACCGAAACTTTGTGCTACAGAAATAAAAAAAAACAGTAAAAATTAAATTTTCAGTTCCATATACATATGTAAAGTGAAATAAATTATAATTTGAATTAAATTTATCAAAAATTTTCATTTTCCATTATCATATCATTTTTTTGAGGCAAAACTCATCTTTTCAAATTTCATTTAACCCTCTTTTTTTTATTTTTAGCTAAATAAATTAAAATTTCTTACTGCGTTCACTGTGGCGAATACGTTTTTTTTTAAGAAAATAATTTGTTAAATTTTGCCGTGATTAGTATATCGTACAACAAAATGCTAGAGCGAGTAGGTTGAGTTAAGACAGGAAACAAATCGTATAGGGGGGCTCCGTTTAGGCAGTAGGGGCGGGATTTTCTAAAAATGAGTTAAAACAAACAAAATATTATTAAAAGACAACGGTAAAACTTACAATGCATGCTATTATAAGTTCCGAATATTTTCCAGGTTAAAGTACATATCGACTGGACTATGTTTGAATTCGATAAATCGGAAACATCGAACACAATAGAACTGCGACGTCTCACATAAAACACTTTGGTGCTTATTAAGGAATACCCAGAGTTGCACCAGTGTGAACATCAAACAAACCTATGAAGTTAATTTTTAATCAGTTTAATAGGTTAAAGTAAAACATTGAATATTTTTTAATACAGACTAATGTATTTTAGTACGTTTTTTTTTTTTGATAATGGATTACAATGGAACATAAATTATAATAATATGTAATCTAACACAACATATAAATTGATTTTATAGAATGTTTCTGTTTGTATTCATTTTATAAATAATATATTATTATCCTATAATAGTTTATATTCATAACGAAATTTAAAAAAAAATGTGTATACTTTAGATATATATATTTTGTTTTATAAATAAACTCTGAAATTTTGGACGCCAAATTTTGAGAAAGTAATGCAATGCAAAAAAAACATATGTACTTTAAAAGTTATGTAGGTGAAGCTTATTAAGGTTTTATTTGCATAATTTTTCAATAGACACTTAAACCGATAAATCTTTTCTTAAATCGACAAAAATAAACAAAGACACTCATACATGATACTATGTTTTTCTTCTTAGTATTTATATTATGCAAGTCAAGGACGTATTTTTAAATAATAATAGTTAAAATTTCAGTTTATGTTTAGTTTTATCGTTAAGAATGTATTTTTGCCTTTCGATTCGTTCATAGGCAAAATAATAATGTTTTTTTAAATCTTATTAAGTTCAATATCGGTTGGTGCCAAATTGCGAGTTAACAGCTGAATTCATGGCTGAAGCCGTGGCTTGCTGAACATTTTGGTTGCGCATAAACTCGGTCGCAAACTCAACTTGTGCTTTGGCCATGCTAGCGCCGGTACTTCTATAGATCGTATGAATCTATAAATAGAAAAAAAATTCCAATTACACAAATATTTTATCAAAAACATATTGTTTACTTGCTTTGGTAATCATCATGACATTAGCTGCAGCTGTAGTTGCAAAGCAGAAAGCAATTATGAGCAACAACAAGCCAACTATAATTCCTTCTGCACTTGAATTAAACTGTTCGATGGCCACAATAAAGCCACAATAACCAGTTCCGGGTATGCCGATGGCTTGGAAAACAGTCATTACTGTTTGGAAAAAGTACACGAAAAAGAAGACCATAAAGTTGAAACTTGAGTCATTCTTGAAAGCCTTATATGCTGGGCGAAACCTATAATATATTAATAATTAATAAACAAAACAAAATTATTTATTTAAATTTTACTTACCAGCATATGTATGACGCAGGAGTAAATAGAAAGGCATAAAAGATCGACAGACCGAAATTTGTAAATTCCCCACTATGCAACAGAATTAAGAGCCCACCAAAGATATTAGCCATCATTGTAAGAGTGTACACTATTCACATAAATGTTTGTAATAGTTTGTGGAAATAAATTTAACTATTAAGAAATACATACTCATCCATGCATAGTAGAGATGTTTAACAAGTCGTTGAAATTCTGATGGAATTTCCAAATTGAAATCCTGGTAGAAACATGGTTTAACGCAAAAATTGTCAGGCAGAGGTGGCCAATTGTTTAACTGAGGCACATTAACGCCTTTAAGCTGTTGTTCTCGTCTGTCTAATTCAGCTGCCTTTTTATCTAACTCTTCCTGACGCCGCTGTAAATGAAGTAAGTAATACAAAAAAGTAAAATCTTATTCTATCAATCTTTTTGACAACCAAATTATTGAATATCATCGAAAGGAAAATAAAAAAAAAACAAAAACTTTTAATTGCTCTTAGCTATTTGGTTAAGGATAACAAAACAATATTTTCTTGGGTTGCACTTGGCCGAGCCAAGAAACACTTGATATCCTTGTTAGAAATCCTGAAAGCTGCTTAGGACACATACAACAAGGTTCATGGAGCACTTCTTAAACAACACTTGAATCAGAACGGATTATCTCAGAGCAGAAGATTGTTTGGGCAATAAACTCGACCAATACCTATATCAGCAGGACATGACAAGATTATTCCGGCTTTTTTTCAAATTGCTTCTCTGATAATCCCTTATGGCTCAGGATAATCTTTAAAAGTTGTATTACACTAAGAAGAAACCAATACACTCGACCGCAAAAGATTATAGACCGACAAGTTTCTCTTCGTTTCTTATTAGAACGCTGGAGTCATCGATTTGTAAGAGAGAGATATTCTTAATGACTTTAGGGAAAATCAGCTGAAATCGCATTGCACGTGTTTAATAACGTGTACATAGTCTGTTGATAGCTTTGGAAGAAGTTGGAATTGAGACTGCTATTGTAGATCGGATTAACGAAATGTTCAAAAACAAAATGATAAACTCGCCGCTAGGATATACATACTATCGTTAAGAAAACGTTTACAAGAGGAATGTTAAAAGGGGGAGGTACCTTACCTCTTTTGTGGCTGCTAGTATAACTAAATACGAACGATACTTAAATCAAAGGCATTAGAGTTGGATTATAAAAAGTAATTCTGATATCTATAAATATCTTACTACAATGAAAGACAATATGGAATCCGCACTTGATGATGGTCTATCTTTTTAGACAGCGCAAAATGGCATTGTGGCTAACCGTGGAAACACCAAGCTTGTGCTATTCAGTTCAGGAGGAAAAGAAAAATGGAGAAATAAATTGCCCCTTACTTAAGAATCTTTTCTGCAAACTCCCCATAAAAATAATGAAAAAAGCATTGTGGGCGTTCTATACATGCAAAAAAAAACCTAGTGAATATATACAGCGATCATCACTTGGGGATCAATTGTTTGGTGGAAAGCATTAGAAAAAGTTAGCCATATCAACAACCTGACCAAGGACAAGCACTTGGGATTAATTGTCAGTGTTGTTGAAAAATCGTAAATATTTCCATGCACGAATTTGCGATTTTTCAGTCTCATGTGCGCGTGTGCTCTCATTTAAAACAATTTGTTAAATTTGTTTGTACCTGTTTAATGATGCACTGCTGTCTGCTGCCAAAAGCGCACTTTACCAAAAAACCATGGATAAGTCTTGCACAGATATAATGGTCCAATTTCAGAACTCAACGAGACCACAGCACCGCATGTAGATTTTAACAAGAATTTTACCATTAAAATGCTTGAACTACTAGAATGGTAAATTCAACTCCTGATCAGTGAACAGCACAGGCTACTTTTTTATATACATATTATATATATTGATATAAAATGGAAAAAGGTACATTATAAAGGTACCGAGGTTTTCTGCGAAACTCTTAATATAAGAAAATCCTTAAAACTCACGGATGAGTGTAGTGTCTTTATAGTTAACATCTACTCCATATTCAGCGGAAGAACTGATTTCTTCAGAAATTAAATTTGTCATATACAGCTAAACTAACGGCAATATCCACCGATATAACAATATAGAAGGGCATCAGGTAGCAGATGAACTGGCTAGGTTTGGATCATCTTTAAATAATAAAAGAGGAAAAACAAGAGAGGGACCAGATTTCTCTATTGGCGTAATTAAAAGAAAGATAGGTCAGAGGATTATATTTTATCGTTGGGTAAAAAGGAAATTAAAATCCTCATAGGGCATAATTCCGGTTTGCTATTTAAATAGATGTTATGGTTCAGATTGGAAAATGATGTTCTGAACTTGATTCATGTTATAACAGATGTGTCAGAAGTGTCAAATTTTTCTTGTTGGCTGCATTAGGTTAAACTATTATCTGATAAGAAGGATCCAGTAACAGTGTGAGAAAGGCACATTTTTCTATATCAATATTCCAAACATATTCTAGCATACCTTATGAATCAATTCTCTATTGTGCTGTTCTGGATTAATTATACTACATATTTTCTCCGTGATTTGAATAACTTTTCTAATCTAAAATCATTTTTATCGATTTTTTCAATACTTTTTAATTTTTTGTTAATTACGAAATAACTTAGTTAAGTTATTTTTCTCTGATAAAGATGCTCTGATTCAGATGACTTTATATACTTTAGCTTCAATGAATACTAAAAGAGAATACCCACCACACCAAAAACCTACAGTTCTCGTACTGTAGATTAAACACATTTGGAGGCCCACGCATTTGTGGGTTGTTTTATTTTATTCTCTTACATGAGTTCTTTTACATGGTTAATTTCTATATAACTTTACTTCAAATAATAAACCAAAAATTATAAGATAGTGATTCATATTCAAAATAACTTTCAGAAACTATTCAAATATATTCTACCTAACAGACATAAATAGCAAGTGAATATGTACAACGCATAGTCTGTGTTTTTGAGTGTGTTTTGTTGTTTCTTTAAATCTGTTATTACTTTTCAAGTATAGTCATTCTTTTCTGAGCCAAATAATGTAAACAACTTATGATGCAAGCATATGCTTATCAAATGTCATTAAGTTTTTTTTCTTCAATTTCATATCAGTTTTAAGTAATAGGAATGATTTTTGTAACCTTTTGAGCTCTAATTATTGTTTATATATTTTTAAAAGATTAAAACATCCCCATTATTCTGCTTGATGTTTATCTCCCGACCAAGTGAACAGAAAACAATATTTTGTAGTTATGTAGGAATATTATGTATATTTTTAGAGTAACTAAAAATTATGAAATTAATTTGATTAAGTAGGTCAACAAACTTTACTTATGGCTTCTCATTCATTTTCATAGATTCCAATAAAAAAAATGTACTTCAATATGTTTTCGTAGTTCTTTATTTACGCTTCATTTGCCCTTATTGTATCTTAACAGGTAAAGTATACATGAAAATCTACAGCGATGTGAAGAGCCGCAATCAGAAGATGAAATATGAAACCCTATAGCGAAGATATACCTAGAGAATTGTTAGGCTTTGCGCAAACTATTGCTATTCCTTTTCGTACTATAATCTAATGAATGCATGAATGCAACTACTACGGCTGATCACACTCCAATATTATCTGTCTACTAATAATGTAAGTTGTCATCCAATGATGGATATATATTTTTTTAAAGGTCTTTTTTTCTTCTTTGTTAATAAAGATATATATACAAAGAGCAAAAAATTAAATTACCTGTAGCTCCTCTGTGGTTATCTGTACACTCGTACTTGCACCAGTTCTACTGTTGGAGAAGGGTGGTGGTGCCACTAAGGGTGGCATATTTTGTGAGGATGGCTGAACAACGGCTGCATTATTCGCAGAGTTAATTTGTAATTTAGGTTTGTTTTGTTCATCCTCGAAGGGATTAAAGTCCTCCAGTGTTGTTTGAATATTTGGTACCTGCCTGGTTGTTGGTTGAACAGTTGGATTCTAAAAAAGTTTGATTGAACATAATACCAAAATGAGTCATGGTTTTTGTAATTATTGTTTGCTATCAATTTCATTTTTATATGATAACACACAAAATCTGTTGCAAGTTAACGTACTTCGAAAGGATCATCTATATCAACCAAGGGTTCTCCAAATGGGTTGTCCGTAAAGCTTGTCATGTTTTTTTTTCTCTCTCAGATTATTTTACACGTAGTGGGTGGTTTTTGGTTGCAAAGAAGCTTGTTATAAGTATTTGATTAGCTTACTTCAATGATAATGAGTTTTGTTTATTTGATTGCGTTTAAATAATGGCAGAAATTATTTATCTAGAAAACTGAATACGTATTTTTTTCTGAAAACTGAACCGTTCACCCACCAATAAATTGGAAAATTTATTTTTTGGTCAGAAAATTCGAAGTTTGTGCACTGACAGCTAGCTCGAAGATAAGAAAAGTGATGCCAATAATATTTTTTCAAAAGGTCGAACTTGATGACTCAGTATAAAGGGGATGCCACTTTACCATGATTGTATGGTATGATACGCGCTAAGGGCCAATCTTTTCTGCTCTGGTTAAATCTCTGGTTTGGTCACCATAGACTTTTCTTAACCAGTTTTGAAACTCGGTTAACCACAGGTCGCAATTAAACCTCCAAAGGGTACATATGGTGGTCATCGTACCACCTCAAACATTTTATTAAAAAATACGAAAAAGTAAAAAAAAATGTAACTCAGTTATGGCAAGTTTCTCCAAACACTTTTATATATTTATTGGGTTGTTAAATCTTAAAATGACATTTTTCAATTTCACCAACCATTTTCATTTTTAAAAGGGCCAATAAACTAAACTCCCATTTTGTTCCAATAAAATTTTAAAGGCGTCTTAAAAATGCAAGACAAAGAGAACATTGAAATTTTTCGATCGATATGCTCTCCTCTCGCTTGCTCTAATGAAAGAGATCCCCGAGTGGTGAATAAAAATCCAGGGTTGTCGTCAAGTTTCCTCATTTTTAAAAATTCACCTCTTTATGTTGGTGCAAACCATTTTAAGCTAAAATGCCAATAAATTTTATTATTCCGTTAACTAAAATGCTTTTAGGTGTATTTTGGTGAAACTGGGCATTACAAAGTTTAATCAGGTGGCTTGCCCACCAGCAATCGGGCTGTCTCAGGCAGCAGTTAAACTTTTTAGATGTTTTATATTAAAGAATGGCCCATCCACAAGAGCAACCAAGTGTTTCGCGACAGGGACTTGATTCCCAGCAATTAGGTTGCTTTTAAGCAGCAGTGATAAAACCGGGGTGTCCACGACAACCCAGCATTTACCATAGTATAGCTATACACCGTAGTAATAAAACTTTTTAACCCAGCTCCATTTCACCATTCTTTTTTCATTAATATTCTTTAAATTAATGCCCAGTTTCACCAAAATACACCTAAAAGCATTTAAGGTAACGGAGTAATAACATTTATTGGCATTTTAGCTTAAAATGCACCAACATAGGGACGTGAATTTTTAAAAATGAGGAAACTTGATGCCAACCCCGTATTTTTATTCACCACTCATATGGCTCTCTTTCATTAGAGCAAGCGAGAGGAAAGCATATCAATAGAACAATTTCAACATTCTCTTTGTCTTGCATTTTTAAGATGCCTTTAAAATTTATTTGGAACAAAATGGGATTTTAGTTTATTGACCCTTTTAAAAATGAAAATAGTTGGTGAAATTGAAAAATGTCATTTTAAGATTTAACAACCCAATAAATATTTAAAAGTGTTTGGAGAAACTGGCCATAAGTTTTATTGCGGATTGAGCAGTTAAAATAGTATATTTTTCTGAAAAATGGACGTGTCAAAAATATAATAAAAAAAATAGGCTACATCCGAAAATTTTTGAATCTGTGATTTTTAGGGGTTATATGAGCTAGAATCAAGAGGAAACATTAAAATTACATTTTTTAAAAGGGCCAATAAACTAAAGTCTCATTTTGTTCCAAATAAATTTTAAAGTCATTTTGAAATGCAAGACAAAGAACGTTGAAATTTTTCGATTGATATGCTCTCCCCTTGTTTACTCTGAAAAGGCCCGCATTTGTTTGACGACGTTTGGGTGTTTGAAACTATATTCAAACTTTCTCATCTCGGCAAAATAGCTGAATCGCTTTTGGCAAAGAAGTGAGATGAGAAAGTGATTCAGGTGAGTTATCTCTCTTCACTCGTCAAAATAGCTGAATCTCGGCACAGAAATTTGAGTAGCAGAAGGTTGCAATTTTTCCAATGGAGGAGAAATGTTTCTCTCCGATTTATTCTCTTTTTTTTGCAACTTTTTTGAGTTAACAATCGCGAAATCAAGAAACGTTTTACGACGCCGCACAACCTTGTTCGACGAATCTAGTTAAGAAACATACCTATAATATGAAAATCGTTTTAAAATTGCCCTTAAAATGACTTATCATTAGATCTTCAGGAACTGTTGAAGTACCCTGTACTGAATTATGTTTATTGCGAAATTGAACAGGCTATAAAGATGCCATGCGATGAAATTGAGATTAATTCTTAATGGCTTGGATAAATTCTCCGCTGGAGCAAATTGTCCTCCTCATCATCGATACCCTGCCTAAGATGTGATGTGAACTCACACTAATAAGTCAACACGTTATCGAAACTTGCTGAGCTCTGCCATTTCTTCTCCTCAATTCTATCGAAATTTTATTGATATCGAAAATGGCGTCTGAGAAACATGAACAACTTCAAGTCTTTCCGCCCATTGACGTCTAGAGGTAATGTTGATTAACTTTATTCAATTCACAAATAAATTACATTTCATTTTTATCTGAAGCAATCTGAGGACTTATTCAATGATTTTTCTCTTAAAAGTAGTTTAACCATTTATTTAAACATTAAATAATTATTTTTAATAAATATTTTTTTCTTTACTTGTTACAGCACAATGGCTGTTCGCTACGAACTTTGTATTGGTCTCAACCGGGGACATAAAACAAGCAAAATAAAGAATGTTAAATACACCGGTGACAAGAAAGTCAAGGGTCTTCGTGGTTCTCGTCTAAAGAACGTAAGTATAATAAATTATCTTAAGTTTTTAAGTAATAAAAAAAAGAAAATATTCCAATGATGAGACATAAACCATTCACAGACAACCATTACAGTTTTTATCTCTAGGTGGCTGCTTTTCAATATTCTTTTGAAGAGTTTAAGCCTTTTGATAAAACTATGGCCACTGGTTATATACTGGCACTGAGAAAATTTTGCATTTAATCATTTTATTTTGTGTTTTCAATACATTCAGAGCATTCAATATGTTTGTTTTCTTGATTTGTTACAGATCCAAACACGTCACACTCGTTTCATGAGGGATCTTGTTCGGGAGGTGGTTGGACATGCTCCTTATGAAAAGAGAACTATGGAGTTGTTGAAAGTGTCAAAGGATAAGCGTGCTTTGAAATTCTTGAAGCGACGATTGGGAACACACATCCGCGCCAAGAGGAAGCGTGAAGAACTCTCCAACATCCTCACTCAAATGAGGAAGACCCAAGCTCATGCTAAGTAATTTTTTTTTTAAACCTGGACATAGAAATAAAAGAGTTAAAAATTAACTTAATGATTTGTCTTTAATTTTGAGGAGACAGTTTTGGTCGTTGATTTGTTAGGTGGGAAAAGAAACTATCGTTATCTTGTTCCTAGTGTTAAGCTCGTTTTAGATGAGACTGTGATGCAATGTAGCGTCTCTCTCATGTCAGTCGATTATTGAAGCTCCCTTTTGTCTGCCAGGAGGGGGCTGGGAACTTTTTCTATCCAAAATATTAGACGAAAGCAAAAACAGGCAATACCAAACCTCATTTCCGCCACCAAAAATGTCGTTTCGTATTCCCTTAATAGGGCCAGGCCACTTGTTTACGGGACAACAGTTAGATTTAATAATTATGTTCAGCAGGGGCAATTTTCGATTCTTAGTGGAAAGTGTGAAGAGTTTATTTTTCATCTTGACAACAATGAGTCTTTTCATATTGAAGGTCTCGAATGGGACGACAAATCTTTCACTTCACAGTAAGGATCTGTCTATAGGATTTTTTAATTAATGGTCATAATAGGCCAATGGGCACCTTGACCATTTATCATATTTAAGGATCTTGTCCAAGAAGAAAATGGGATGATCTTGAGAATGAGGGAAATGCGGAAGCAGTGTAATTGGAACAATTCAAACAGTCGTTTTTTTCGACAAATGTTAATTCCAATTCACTGCTTCGCGCTTAAAATTTGCATGCATCTTTCAAAAGTTGAAATCGGAATATTTCCGGTAAGTCTCGTCGAATTGGATCGTTCCTCATCTAATGCTAGTAACGTATTGACGTGAAGAGTTTTGTGCATTCTCTGCAAATACATGCATAACAAATATCAACAGTCAGACTTGGTATATTTTGTTCGTGAATCGTGATGGTGGGTATTTCTTACGTAAAGCCTTATTCCGAGCTTCTCACATCTAATTGTCAAGATTCGTGGCTGCTGACATGCGAATCTTCTTCAGAGTCGAGAGATTTTTAGATATTTTTCGTTGACCGGAAGATAGTTCTTCCACCGCTTTATCCAGCAATATGTATGCATAACAAGCTTTGCTCTTGATCATACATCTAAATTCAAATATGATGCACCAAGAAATAGCAGCATCATTTTAAATACCAGTGTAAATAAACAAAGATAAAAAATAAATATCAGAGCTGCAGCTTAATACGCCATATCCTATAATACGACGGATTCTTTTTATGAACAAAATAACACAAGATTACGGCGTCGTGTCCTATTTTTCGATATAATCACTGGATGTTTATTTATTTTAAGATCTCTCAAATTGTCAAGGTGGGAAGAATTGGTGAAAGCAAACTTTATTCTGGAACAGAAAAGTTGATTGCCAAAAACGTTCAACTAAAGGAGTTCGATTGACTACTCATGTCACAACAGAAACAGAAAACACAATAATTCCTATATATGGAAACTTATTTTATTTGTTTTTTTTAAATCAAGCGGTAAAAATGCACTACTTCTTCTCGCTGGAAACAGAGCTCTTTGATTCTCTGATTGAAGCTGAACGCCTCCTCTTGGCTTCGTCCCTCTTCACCTTGGATTCCTTCTTCCTTTGAGCCAACAACTTAGCGTAATCGGCAGCGGCTTCCTTGGATGCAGTTTGACGTTTCTTCTTGAGTGCTAAACGTCTGCGCTTCCTTTGCAAAACAACGGGTGTAACCAAACGTTGAATTTTGGGTGCCTTAGATGTTGCCTTCTTGTTGTCCTTGGCGGGCAATGGACGACGTACAACAAAGCGACGTACATCATCTTCCTTGGTCAAATTGTAGAGCTTGCGGATTTTGCTTGCCCTCTTTGGACCTAAACGACGTGGAACACTGCTGTCGGTTAATCCGGGAATTTCTTTTACTCCCTTACGTACAATGACCAAGGCCAAAACTGACATATTGGCATCAACAATGCATCCGCGGACTGATTTCCTTTTACGTTCACCAGTACGACGGGGGCGGTAACAAGAATGTCCCTTTTTCAAGAGCAAACGTACACGACCTGTATAAACAATAAAAACACTTTTCTAATTATTCTGCTTTTCAAATTTATAATACAATTTTGAAAACATACCATGGGTAAGGACTCCCTGCTTCATGGGGAAACCTTGTTTGTCGTTACCTCCAGAGATACGAAGGATGTATCCAGCCCATTCTTCACCGAGAACATCGGCTTCAACTTGACTTCCCATGCGCTTTTCATAGAAAATACGCAATTTATGTTCATCGACAACTTCGAAAAGTTTCTGGCATCCCGTAACCGGGTATGAAATATTCAACTAGAAAAGAAAAAAGTTTTTCAGTATCACTTGATTTTGATTCCATCACAATTTTAATCTAAGAAAATTTCAGCCATCACTTCATTAAATCGCGTTAAAAGTATTTAAATCAATTTATGAAACATTTATAATATTATTTTTAAGGCTATTTGTAACATTTTTTAGATTATTTTATATAAAATTAAAGAATTTCGTACACACCTTCATTTTGCAAGTCTAGTCCCGTAGAACACCAAATCAAAAGGAATCGGAGACATTTCGCGTTCAGGCGACAAACATATGTGTGGTGAAAAATTATTTTCTTTATGGCACGCTTACACTATGTGGTAAGTTATGTAGTTTTTCATTGGATGCAGATAGTGGTTTTATTTGATAGGTTCCTTTTTTCTTTTTTTCAGATATTGCATATAAAATCTAGATTTGAAGCGAAATTTCACATCTATTATCACAAAATGTGTAGGCAGTGAAGGTGAAATTCGAGGGACCCAAACAGCTTCGAATAAAGACGAAATGTTTAACATGCGGTGTAGGTGTCTTCAAGTGGCTGGATTGGATTTTAGGCAATTCCAAAATCCTTTGAGACCAATCTTAAATGACAGTTCAAAAGGTGGGAAAAGATTATATATTCTCACCGTATTCATGTTCTTTATTTTTGTACGTCAAAATATTTTGGATCGGTGAATCAATAGTGTGGTGTTTAAAATGAACGGAGTTCAAAAAAGTCTGTAAAATAAAAACGATTGTCGTTTTACAGATGCTGCCCCTATCATATCTTTATAAAAACATAGAGAGAGCAACAGTGAAACGATGATCGTTCAATTGTTTTAATTTTGAGCGATCTGTCCTCTAAACACAGATTATTCACGAAATATAAAAAAGAAATGAGTCTTCATCCTTACCATTTACTAAATAGGCTCATTGATATTCCCAATCAAAATATTCGTTTAAAAAAATTGGGCTCTCGTTTTGTAAACCAATTAATTTGAACAGATGTAAAAATGGTGTTCCGAATTTCGTACAAATAAAACAAATCTTCCGTAAACCTTACACAGTCAATAAGGGGTTCATGCCGCTTTAACAAGCAGTTTGTCAAGCAGCATGATTGTTGTCAAAATATTTTGCTATTTTAGCAAGTTCGACTAGAGAAGTGAACGCAAATGAATGAAAGCTCATCATAATATGCAGCGCAACATAATGTCGAATACCTTTCATTTTGCCAGATTTGATAGGAAAAGTTGACTTTTTTCCTTTCTATGAATCTTGAATAAAAAAGTTGATTTTTTTCTTTGATTGTATTGTCTATATTTCTGTAGAAGCGTTTTTAATCATTAACTATACTTCACTTTATTGACAAATTGCACAATTCACAACAAAATTCCACACAATATATTGTTTTCAATCATTTTAATTCTGCAAATTCCTATTAAAATAAACCACTCTACACAATTTATGTCAAATTCCTTTCACTAAGGAAAAAATATCGAATAATCATGATCTCAGATCAGTCTTTTTCCGAAAAAAAAATCAACTTTAGTCCGAAAAAAGTCAACTTTTTATTTGAAAGGAATTCGAACTTAAGACTGTTGACTTAAGTTTAATAAATACGTTATTTTTTTTATTCAGATGTTTCTTCTTGGCTGTTAATTTTCTGTTCGTGGATAAATATTCATGTGTATGTGGATTTATCGATATTCGATATCAATCGATACCCTGATTTAAGGATCCAGAAACACATCGCAAAAGCATATAACATGACACTGACAGAAGAGCCGACAAAAGCAAACAAACCTACTGCAACAGATCTGTTGCAAATTCATTTTCTGTTTTTTGCTTTTGGAAAATTGAAAATTTTATTTGTTTTTTAAAGTTTTACCAATCTAATAAATTTTTAAATAAATAAATTTATTATCACAATGCCGAATTTCACTAACACAGAAAAGAAGTCTATACCACGACCTTTGATTGTGACTAAACCAATGAAGAAAACAACTACGAGAGTTGTAAAAAAAACACCGAGTCCCAAAAAGGTTGCATTGAAATCTTTAAATTTGTTCTGTTCTAGTTTAAAATGTATGTTTTTAGTTGAATATTTGTTGCAGTTGGAAAAAATGCACTGAAAGTTTCAGTACCATTATAGAACTTGATAACCACATAACAAAACATTTGGAAAATATTCGCAGTAAAGGTAAAACGAAAAATTAATTTGTTTTTGAACAAAATAACAAATCTTTGGTCTCTAAATAGCGCCTTATAAATGCCATTGGAACTCTTGTGATTTCTCCTGTACATGCCTAACTGAATTAGAACGACATGCTTGCTACCATGGCTATCATTCGTTTTTGTTAAATGCTGGACGGGCAGAATGCCAAAAAGCAAATATTCCTGATTGTGCATTGAGCGACAAAAACTTATTTCCAGAACTCAAACAAAACTTTGAATGCCTTTGGCAGAATTGTAAGCGTAGCTTTGTGTCCATTGTTGAGTTCCAAGAGCATGTTTCCCTCCATACCTCGTTCGACTATGACATGATGAAGACACATGAAGATAGCATGCCAAAAGCAAAATGCAACTGGCAATATTGTAAGAAAACCTTTCCCAACAAGTATCGGCTGTTGGAACACATTCGAATGCATTCCAATCAAAAACTTTTCGGATGCTTTCAATGCGAAGAACTTTTCCGCACAAAGACAACATTGTTTGATCACTGTAGAAGACAGGAAAGCAACAATAGTACGTTCGATAAATTGACCAATAAGATGACGAACTAACACTTTTTTTACTTTTCAGCTCACAAATATCAGTGTGGCCAATGCTTTAAATTCTATGCCACTGAAAAGCTATTACGGAACCATGTAGTCGTTCATGTAAACTGTTTAAAATGCTCCATGTGTGACATGACTTGTAATTCTTCCAACACCCTCGCCATTCATATTCGCCATCGACATTTAAAAGAACGCCCGATAAGGTGTCCTGAGTGCGAATACACCTGTGTGACTAAATCCGATTTGGCTAAGCACAAACGCCACGTCCACCTCAAATGTTCTGAGCGCTGTGGAGAACCTGGTTGCAATTACAGAGTTAAATCATATTATTCCCTGCGAAGGGTAAGTAATAAATTGTAAGACAAAGAAAACCCATTTGTATGTTTTATATTTTCTTATAGCATTATATGGAAGTTCACGCCAACAGTCCTTTCATCTATCTTTGCCACTGTTGTGACAAGCTCTTCAAATACGGTACTCTTCTGTCAAAGCATTTGATTGCTAAACATAATTTTCAGTTACCTTCGGGGCACAAACGTTTTACCTATCGTATTGATGAAAATGGCTTTTATAGTTTGGAAACAACTCGCATAGAAAGCTTAGAAGTTACCAGACAAATTCTTTCTCCTGTTATGTTTGATATGTCAGAAGTCACTGAGGATAGCAATTATGAAGTGGTTTCTATAACCAATGGAAACAATGAAATAACATCGAAAAATAGCTCGGAATCACTTCAACAAATAACAATTACTTTAGATAACGAAGAATAATAATTTCTGTTAAAAATGTATAGCTATTAAAAAACGGAGGGGGACTTGTTACCTGTACATTTTTGTTCCATGTCATGTATGATCATCATTTAAATTTCTGATTACTTAAATTGCATTGCATTAATTTTTTCAAAATTTCTAATTTTTCACTTGTTTCATAATTGAAAATAAAAATAAAAGACCCAGTCAACATAGAGAATTGTATGAGTAGTAACTGACTTTTTTTCTAAAAACGTTTTCAAAATTTTCAGTGATGCGCGAAATTATCACTTTGCAAATCGGCAGATGTGGCAATCTTGTCGGTGATGCAGTAAGTTCATCAATTGATTGCTTTTTCAATTATAATTTATCTTTGCCTCCTTGCACTTACATTATAGTTCTGGGATGTAATCTCTCGAGAGCATGGAATAAAATCCAGCGGTGAATTCGCAGGCACTTCTCACCTTCAACTTGAGCGTATGAATGTTTACTTTAACGAAACGGATCGAGGAACTTTCTATGCACGCGCTGTTGCTGTGGACACAGATCGCTCTAGTCTAGATCATATACGACATGGTCTTAATTCGGGAATTTATAATCCAGATTTGTTTGTAGCCGGCACAGAAGGTACTGGTAATAACTTTGCTAGGGGATACTACACTGAGGGTGCTGAGATAATGGACAGAGTGCTTGATGTCACACGATTGCAAGCAGAATCCGTAGACTCATTGCAAGGTTTTCAGGTAATTCACTCATTAGGTGGTGGAACAGGTTCAGGATTTGGTTCGTTGCTTATGAGACACCTATCAGAAGAGTACCCTGATAACTTGGTTTGTACATTCAGTGTGATTCCATCTCAAAGGATTTCTGATGTTGTTGTGGAGCCGTACAATTCGGTGTTGTGTTTGCCTCACCTAACGGAAAACACTCAATTGACTTTTTGCATTGACAATGAAGCTTTGTACGATATTTGCCACTGTAGACTTCAGCTTAATATGGCTTCCTTGGAAAACCTTAATCACATCATAGCACACACTATGTCTGGAGTAACGACTTGTTTGCGATTCCCTGGTCAGTTAAATTCTGGTTTGAGAAAGCTTTACGTTAATATGGTGCCGTTCCCAAATTTGCATTTCTTAGTTCCTGGATTTGCACCATTAACCTCAATGGGGACAGCAAAATACGCTAAGCAATCTGTGGGCGAACTGGTAAGTCAGATATTTAGTTCGAACAATTTATTGGCGGCAATCGATTTGAGAGCTGGTAAGCTACTAACAGTTGCTGCAATATTTCGCGGGCGAATGTCACCCAAGGAGGTGGACACTCTAATGACCAGTGCCAGAAATAAAAACATTCAAAATTTCGTTGATTGGATTCCGAATAATGTGAAGACAGCCATATGTGATATTCCACCGAGAGGGCTGAAGATGTCATCGACTTTTATTGGCAACACAACTGCAATTCGTCAGCTTTTTGGACGTGTTTCTGATGCATTCGTGACAATGTCCAAGAGAAGGGCACATCTGCATTGGTATACTGGCGAGGGAATGGATGAACAAGAATTTACTGATGCTCAACAGGCTTTAGAGAGTCTATTAGAAGAATACGAGAGTTGTCTAAAAGAAGTCGGGGACAAAAAACAAGAAACTAGATGTAATTGGTGTTCTAAAGAGAATTTATTAACATAAAAATAAACACATATAAACATCGCTCTATCAGCTCCAGTTTAAAGAAAAACAAAAAATAACGAAATCTTAATCTTGTGCTTTCTTTATGGCATCAAGGATAACATCGGAAGATGGAAACTTCAGACGTCGCGGTGGACCTTTTTTTATCCCTGTCCATACCAGCTTCATAGCATCGACATCATCAGTGGGTTCCTTGGCAAAAGACAATTCAAATGCACCGCGACGTGGAGGTCCTGACGAATTAAGGATTAGTTTGATATTCGGTATATGCTCGATGATTTGGCTATGTAAATCAACAGCACGTCGTTTGTATGTTGTGCAGCTTCGACAGTGCTCCACATACAGAACTGGTCCAGTTGTGCTATCAACTTCTGTTTCGGCGACTTCTTCTGGAGGCTGCTCTTCATCCGCTTTAGACTTTTTTGCAGCCGCCTACAAGTTTTGTCATTTGGTAAATTCGATATCAAATCTTAATAAAAATAGAATAAATTACTTTGCTAGCTGTTGCTGGATTTTTTCTTTTACGTTTTGGTGGCATTTTATACTGATTTTAAATTAATAAAATTAAAATTAATGCTTTTTCTTGAACAACAAACAAATAACAAAAGTTTGGCGGTTTTTTGCTTTAGTTTGTTTGGAAGAATGAAATTTTTTTGTAACACATTTTGAATTTCTGAACGGTTACTAAAAGTAATGCCATTAAATTAATAATGGGCCTTCACACACGAGAATTAAATCAAATGGTTGATCCTGGGGCAGATCCATAGAATAATAAATAAATAGAACATCAACTCAGGAGGCTCCACCCACTTTTACCTACAAACTTTCAAATCGGCACTGCTAAACTTCTGTGTGCGTGCGCCCTTGCATTTCAAATGGGCCTGTCAAGTTTGGCCTACCACTACATTCATGAAATACTGCCGATTGGTGAAAAAGTAAAAAGGCTCCATTTTGTGTTGAATTTTTCAAATAAAATTTTCAAAATAATCCGTTGGCATCCGTTGGAGCGGGAAATAAACTGGAAATAAACATTTTTCTTCTTAAAATCATTTTTCTAACTACGATTTTAATAAGAATTGATGTAAAACATCACGAAATTGTTTTTGAACTTATTTTAGGTGTTTATTTATCTAACTACAAATCAAAATAAAAATTAGCACATAGTGTGAACGCACCATCGCAAGTGTTTCACCACAAGTCACCCCCTTAAGTCTTTTTTTTACTGTGGGCAGTTAACACTGACATATATAATCTGACATTTCAATGACAGTTTGAAATTTTGTATTTGGTTTGCAAATTTTTGCAACCTTTGCCTGAAAAGTATCCGACTGGCAAATTTTATCTTTTTTAATATTAAATATAAAGTCTTTTATCAGTGTTTAAAACAAATATAATTAACAGTTCTATTGGTACTACAAGGAAAACTGTCCTTCAGAAGTGCTTTTCCTGGGAAAATTCGCATTGGTCTGTTTCTGTGTACAACTAGTCAAGTATGCCATGCTGTTAAGTTCCTGTTTTGTGCATTAAAATTTAAATCACAAACTATGAATAAACTAGCTAATCCAAACTACATTATCCGGGTCGAAGGAACAACCGCCTTTAATCGTGTTGATACATTTGATAATTTCGACCAAGTTGCTGAACGCTTGCGGACACACACTCAAGAATCTCTTGTCTACTATTGTATACGTGATAGTCGTCTTGTAAAATTTGCTCATCGCAAGGTTTCTCGAAAGATAAACGAAGCTCTACAATACTACAGCATTAGGTTTTCATGTATATTTGGTAATCAACGTTTCAATTCAAAGGCCAACAGTATGCGTCCTTGCAAACGACAAACACGACAGATTAATTGTCCAGCATTTATCTCATTGCGAGCTACAAAATGCGGCCGAAAATTGGAAGTCATTGATGTTTGCAATGACCATACTCATGAAATTACCGAGCAAGCTGTAAAAACATAGCCACAAAAGCGAAGACCACCGCAGATGTTGCTGGAGGAGGTATGAAGTGCTTTTGAAAAACAAACAAGGTGTTTCTAATGTTTTTGTTTTCATTATAGATTCAGAGACTACTTTCCTTAAACGTTGACAAACAAATGATAATTGATTATGTCAAACAAAAAGAGAACTAGAATATATTAAAGAAGGATCTCTTTAACATGGCAACTCATTTGAGATTGTCGAGGACTCGAAATGAAGACGAGCAAAAACTGATTTTCAAAAGTATTAACCGTATGAAATGTAGTCCATATATAAAAAATTAACTGTAAATCTTATAATTTTAGAGACTGCAACACAAGATGCAATCCAGCATGCTGTCATAAACAGATTCTTTCAACTTGATTCAAATTGTTCGATAAATTCGAATGAAGTTTATGATAGTGATTTAAAACCATCTACCCTCTATATTTTCGTCAGGAACACTTTTCCCTTGCCGTTGGATTTTCCATCAACAATAACACAAATCAAGAGTATGATGAACTTTTGAGCAATCGCATTGTTGTTGATTACGAAGAGGAGGAAGCTGAAACGCTAGAACAATAATTGGTCTAATATTCTTTCTTCAGTAAATTTATTCAAACAAATTAACAAAAATGAGGAATAAGTTATGCAGTGCACCATTCCGTACATCTGTCAGTTGCTGCTACAACCATTGGTCAGTTTGAACATGGTTGTTGAATTTTTTTATTAACATTAACTTATTTCTTTTTTTTTTTAGATTGCTCTTCTTTTAAATGGAAAGCATATGGGATTATCTAAAAGACAATGTACCAACACCTGCTTTTCTACCTGCGACAACAATGCATTGCATTGGCGTAGTCCAATTTTTTAAATTAGAGTAGTGGAGACTTGAACCGGTTATCTACCATTTCACTGTGGAGCTGCGTACCACAAAACGAAAAGAAGGACGAAAAGAAGACAATTTCCCAAACTTTGTAGCTGGTCAGGTTATGCCATGATGTTTTTTTTTCATTCTTGATTTACAAGGAAATTCCGAAAATTGCCCATCGTTTGAGCGGTCAAAACCACAACAGTTTTTCGTAAACATCTCTAAAACTTTTACTTTAAGAGAAAAAACGTTGTAGGGAAACTTTTAGCTTAGACAGGTTGGATCGAATTCAAAATATACGATATTATTTTTAATGATTTATTTATAATTTAATTCCAACATAAAGATTTTCATAATAATACATAATTAAATTAATAAAACTAATAAAATTGTATTGCAATAATTTTTGTTTCTTTTGTATCTTTTTCTTAATAAAGAATCTTAAATATGTGAAATAGAAATAGATCCTGTTTCCATTCGGTTTAAATTTTTCTTTCCAAATTTGAAAAGACTAATATTTTCAAAAGGATAATATAATATTTTTTGTTCATAAAAGGTACTATAATTATTATTACTTACAACTACATAGGTAAGTAAATAATAGACAATTTTAATAAGCTGTTAATAAACCGAAGTATGTACATAAACAAATTGGAAAATTCATTCAGATTCAAAAATTTACAAATTATTTTTTTTTATGAAATAACGATTACAACTTTGATATTTTACAAAAAAAAAGTACGTTTTAGGACCAAAGGCCATTTTGGAGTTCGCGTATATAAAAAAAACAACTCCATCATCTTTAATAAGTAATTTAACGTTACAATGACGTTAACAATGTAAGCCTATATCAAGAGTACAAAATACTACCCAATTATGAATTGGTTAAGTCAAAATCGTGCAGTTTTGTGCACGTCGTCATCATCAATCACAGAAAGAATTTTCGTCCTGGTCTTACCCATCATTCTTAAATCCTCAATAGAACCATCATTCTAAAATAAGAAAAAAACATTTCAGTTCAGTTCGACTTCATCTATTTGAATAAGTTTGGTCTTACAATTACACCATTCTTTTGATATGCAGAAAACAACTTATCTATGCAATCAAGTTCCATATTGGTATACCATTTAGATTCATCAAGTTCACTTCACACTGTTCCTTGTACTTTGGCATCAGGAAGTTTTGATCGATTGAAACTTTTCAACGGGTTAGCGGGCTGTGGCACATTTTTCTTGGCAACCTCAATTTTTGGCACATGTGGAGCTATATGGGAAAAAAATTCGATATTATATTGAAAATTGGAATGAACAAAATATAGTTTACATACCCTGTGTAACCATTGGCGGTGGTGGAGCACCAGCCATTGGGGGTTGTGGAGGTGGTATAACCTTTGGCGCTGGTGGTGACGGTGGTGATACAGCTCCATTACATCCAGTCAGTCCAGCAACCTTCTGATCGTCTGGTATACTACCTCGTCACGAGTCTTTCCAATCTTATTCTCTCCTGCTGTTCATTCAAAAGGCTATGTTGCCAGTCTTCGGCCTTCAGTTCAACATTTTGGGCGCTTTGCACAGCTTGTGAATGATTGGCACTTTCTTTTTCTAAACGCTCACCCATGCGGGCTAGACTAGTTTTTTCTGTTCTTGCACTCGCAAGTCTAGTTCTTGTTCCTTCTTTGCTAAGCATGCCTGAACTTCAAAATTTTCACGTTCTAGCTCATCGGTTTTCGTTTTGATTTAGGTGGGTGGAGGAAGGTAATCCATGGGTTTGTATTGTATATGTTTAATAGCCTTTTAGGAACAAGCGAAGAAACTTGGTATCGAACAAACAGAAAAAAAATAGTTTTCGAAGATACAAACATTTAAAAAAAACTATGTAAATCACACACACTTCTGTTATGAGAAAGTTTGCGAAAACAATTATAATAAATATGAAAGACCGGTTAAAATGATTGCAAACATTTTATTAAAAAGATTATACAAATATTTTCTTCGCATTGTTTCAAAATATTTTAAGTGTCAATTCATTTGACATTCTTGTCAAACAAACTGACCACTCACACGTATTCACAGATAGGAAAGCCTGGTGAAAAATTTTTTTTTACGGGAGGGGACGGACGAACTGGAAGTGGATGACCTGTGGGCAGATCGCTTAAAATTAAACGATCGTCTTTTCACCATTGCTATTTCTAACTGTCTTTAAAGATTGGTAGAGACAGCATCTGGAATGCGACCGACGATCGATTGATGGTTTTTATTTAACGTCCTCAGGTTTTATACTTTATTTTAAGCACTATCAGCCGTATTTATTAGATTTTCTAGGTCTCAGACGTCATTTAGTTATTTTTGCTGAATATTTAAGTTACATTTGAGCAACCCTTTGAAATTTCTTATTTATAATCCATTTTTCATTGATACTTAAGTAAGTGATGTTTGTGTCATGGAACAAAATAGAATCCACAAATCAGATGTTTTTTGACTGCAGACAAATATTCATTTTCTTAAATTTAAATCTCAAAACTTATATATTAGTCACATTTCAGTCCATTTAAATGATTTTCAAGTTTTTTGTAGCCCGATGATAGAACATGAGTTCTGAAACGCGTCGCTAGTTTTATTTATATTTATATATAAAAAAAAATTGTTTGCAACATAAAGTTTTAATAAATTGTTAATTTTTAAGAAAAATATAATCGTTTTTATTTTAAAAAATAAACATAAAAATACATAATATATTTATACAATAAAATTGGTATATTCTCCTAAAAAGCCCAGGAAAATTAGATAAAAAATGCAAAAATGCTGGATTTTGTTGGAGACCTTTATTTTGATAAACTTTTTGGAAAAAATGTTTCGGGAAAAGTTGTAGGTGTAGCACTTTATATCGTTAAATGAATCAATTACGACAAAAACGTGTTGAATTGAAAAAAATATCTTTTTTTTATCAACAGTCCAGTTTTTCACTTGTATTTAACGCTTTATGTGTTTTATTTTCAATGTTTTCCCATTTCCTTATTGACAAATTAAAATCAAATGTGCTTTAATTTTGGTCAATCAGAATTTATAGAAAGAATTCAAGGAGACTTCATGCATTTTAATACAAACTATATAATCTAGAGTGATGCGGTAAGGGGGATTACAAAATGTTACGCTTTTCAGATCAATGAATACCCCTATACAACTTTAATTTACCTTTAAATGAGGTAAATTTAAGATAAGTTGAACTTACGGGACGTTGTTTAAATATGAAAAATGATTTTAAATACCGATTTTCATTTAAGTATGACTTAAAGTTAAGTTTCCTTTGAGATTTTATTATAAATACGGCTGGATGATTTTAGGATGAATTAAGTCTGGGGGAAATATGTATGCATGATTCTCTTTCTATTGTGTGAGCATTATAATTTTGCAAGACACAAATGTAGACATTTGTGTGTGTATTAGTTTTCAACTTCATTTTACATAGTACGTTTTATATTGCACACAGTTCACTTCCCTACCCTAAAATACCGGTTTTCCCACGGATGAGTTCAAAAAAATCGAATTACAATACAAATATAAGGAAAATAATGCTGAAGCAGTGACTCTACCACATCATTATTTCTGATAAAAAGTTTGACCAAAATTGATAATTCGAAAACCCAAATCATTTAGCGACATCTGCTGCGGTGAGTTTGAAGCCATCTTATAATTCCTCTATGTGTATAAACTCAATTATTGTACCTATGGTTATAAAATTTTCCAAAGTGGATATTTTGTGGTGTGACAAATAGAATAATCAATAAATAAAACATCGTCTCAGGAAGCTCCACCCACTTAAGCCTACAAACTTTCAAAACTGCAAAATTTTAATTCTCTGTGCCCATACATTTTAAATGGGACTGTCGAATTTGGCTAAACAATACATTCTTAAACGAGCCTTACACGGTCAATCAGAGGAAGTGAGTCATCTACAAATATAAAGCGACCTTTACATGGTCAGTCGAGGACGTCAGTCATCTACACATATAATCTGTCATCAGGCAAAATAAAAAGGGTTTTAATTTTTCGTCAAACAAATGCACGCATACAGACTTATTTTTACAAACCCTATATTACAGATTGATGTCAAATGACTGGCCATGTGAAGCTCACTTTATAATTTTGCACACGTATTCACGTATAGAAAAGCGCGTGTAATTTTTTTTCTATGGAAGGATAGAAGGAGTACGAGTTGATGACTTGTGGTGTGTTGTCAGCCTTAGAAGTCGTTTTCTTCAAAATATAAAAAGTAACCGTTCCGAAAATACACGAATAATCACCAATTTATGACAGCTAACGTTGATTTTCAACAGCGCCAGGGCACGTGCGTGTGTGTCATTTCACACACAAGCGCAACAACAACTACCGACGACAGCTACTGTCAAAAAAATTCTCTTCTACTTTTCTTCCTTCATGAAAAAAATTTTCACCTACGGATCGAAATCGAACATTTCCAATCGCAGTGTGTTTTCTCGTCATTGTCAAAATAACAAATTAACATAAATAAATCATTACAAAACTCTCCATCATGGGCAACGTAATGGCTGCATCGAAAAATGACCCTAAACTGGGGCTTCCCGAGTCCTTGGTCGCGGCTCCAGCTCCAGCACCAGTAGCAGTTGAATCCTCATCTGCTGTCCCCAGCGAGAAAACCAACCTTGAAAATCCAGGAACAGTTGAGGAATTGCACAAAAGGACTAAAGGTAAGTTGAAAATATCTTAAATCAATAAAACATAAAAACCTCAATGATGAGGTATTGGTTAAATAAATGATAACCGCTGTGCGATAATGATGACATAACCTACTTTCTGGGTTTCATGCAAAAATAAATCTAAAAATTGAACTAAAATAGAAAAATATGCAAAAAAAAAACTACATTTGCAGATATAATGGCGATGACCTTTGAAGGCGCCAAGGTAATGCTAAACAAAGGCCTCAGCAATCACTTCCAAGTGTCGCATACGCTTAACCTTTGCAGTACACAACCAAGTGGATATCGATTCTGTGCCACATATGTAGGCACCAAGCAATTCTCTCCTTCAGAAGCATTTCCTGTGATCTTAGGTGATATTGATCCGTCGGGTAATTTAAATGCGAATTTAATTCATCAATTTCATCCGAGGGTGCGTTGCAAGTTTGCTTCACAGGTAAGAATTAACACTGAGATTTGTATGGTTTCCTTTGATTTTTTGTTATAATTTGCTTCCAGATTCAAGATAGCAAACTAACTGCTGCCCAACTTTCAACTGACTATCGTGGTGATGATTTTACTGCCACTCTAACTATAGGCAATCCGAATTTGTTGAATAATTCGGGTGTTATTGTCGGACATTACCTGCAATCTGTGACAGAAAAGCTTGCTTTGGGTGGTGAATTGGCCTATCAATATGGTCAGAATGTACCTGGTGGACAAATTGCTGTCTTGTCAGCTGTCGCAAAGTACACAAGTGGTGACTCAACATGGTCTGGCACTTTGGGACCCGGAGGTGTACATGTATGCTATTATCAGAAAGCCAGCGAACAATTACAGATTGGAGTTGAAGTTGAGACCAGTTTGAGAATGCTTGAGTCAGTTGCTACTATTGGGTATCAAGTGGACTTGCCAAAGGCTGATTTAGTTTTTAGAGGTGAGTTTAAACTAAAGAATGAATTGGGTATTGATGACTTTAAATTATATTCTTGTTTTTAGCTACACAATATTTATTTGAATACTTAATAGATTTTAAATAGAAATGATTATTTAGTAGTCCCTTTCGTATAATAGCCTTCTAACATTTCACTTCAAATGTGAGTCTTCCTTTATTTCATATTTGTGTGTTTTACTTTTAATCATTATAATATTGGCCCCACTCCCTCTTCTTCATCGTAACTGTAGCGGAACGTTGCTTCCTGCACCCTACGCTTACGCGATGAATGATGTCGTCATGATCATAGATTCATAACTGATTCACTTTTAAGAAAAAAATTAAATCTTTTATGGGTAAAATCTTTAACGACTTCAATAAAAATATTGCATTCGTTTACTTCTTTTTGAAATTTTTTTCTATTAACATTAATTTGACATCAAAAAGAGTGAAATATATTTTCTCCCATTCTAGCATGTGATTGAACATACTCACTTGATTTATTCATTATTTGCATTCGTTTGCGTTCTCTGGATTCTATTGCATTCTTTTGCACTCTTTACGAAATTTTCCATTCCATGTAATCTTTTAAATAAAAATAATCATTGTTTGGCAAATTTTGAAGTTGAATGATTTTTAAACACTGCATTCACAAATGATTGCTTTCTTTTAAAACTTTCGGGTTTGTCATCTTATTTTTAACTAGATAATCAAGAACTGTAATAACAGACATCAATTGCAATATAAATATATCCAAAAGAATTGCATTTGGGAGTAATTGATTATTTTCACTAGTATACGTTTCTTCATACTATTGCTACTACAATATTGTAGGTCCCCTCCAGTCCTATAGAACTAGCAACACCCACGAAAAGATTGATTGGGAGTGTACGTCACTAGATATGGTTCTTATTATGTAAACGTGCCAAACTATTTATTTTAATTAAAACATAGACAAATGTTAAGATATAAATTGTGCCAAATTTATTGGTTGATTATAATTAAAATATTTAATAAAAAAAATTGTTCTCGTTTAAGGTTCGTTCGATTCCAACTGGAATGTATGCGGTGTCTTAGAGAAGCGGCTACAGCCATTGCCATTTTCCTTTATGCTCAGCGGAAGGCTTAATCACACCAAAAATCAATTCAGACTTGGATGCGGACTTGTTATTGGTTAACATCCTTACTGATCCGCAATCTACAATTCCCAAATTATCATCTGCGTAGAGCGCCCTTCCGTCACCCCAAAGTCCGCTTTTGATTAAGACAAAAAGCAAACAAATTAAGCAACACAAACCAACACATGTTCGTTATTCCTTTTGAAACTTGTCTTATAGTTTACATAGAAATTTATTGTTAAGATAATTGATTTCAAAGAATAGATAAAAACAAAACAAAACAAAAAAAATCATACATATTTTGTCTA
This sequence comes from Baccha elongata, assembly GCA_951217065.1. NCBI lineage: Eukaryota > Metazoa > Arthropoda > Insecta > Diptera > Syrphidae > Baccha > Baccha elongata. Next base: position 19,345,366 of record OX578272.1, on the reverse strand, counting down.
AACCAGAGTATCTCCATCCGCAATAAAGAGAAAAGAACAAGAAACTAAATCCAACCAACAACTTGATCTTGATTGCATTTTAAAAAACAATTTGCAGCCAATACTTAAACAAAACAAATACAAAATGAAGTGCTGCTCTTTTATGTTTCGACTGCTTATAATGCATTTCGACCTTTTACCTCTTTCCTTCAACTAGCTGCCCTTGTTTTTTTTTATACAATAATTATATATTTTACGGTGTAGATCTTTTGATTATTTTAATTTTTTGTTTCGCTTAAGATTGTTTGAATTATTGAGAAACCATAATAACTTTAATATGGTTTTTACGTTTTAAGTCTTGAGCGAAATAATTTTCGTCACATAACAAAAAAAAAATATTTTATTGGCTAAATAATTTAGTATAACCAAACAAAATTTAAAGTAAACAAAAATAATGTACAGTAGAGAATATTTACTTTGATTTGTAAACAAAAAAAAAAACAATTCAAGACAGCATGTTTGAACAAAATTTAAAAATTCAAATCGAAATGATTTATGGAATAAAATTGTTAAGACTTATTTATTGGGTGTTTTATTTGTTTCTTTATAAATTTGTATTTTATATTTTGAGAAATATTTTAGAAAATTGCTTACTGTCAATGTATCATTTCTGATACGCTTCATACTATTTGTACCTGGCGCTTCACTGTACCTATACAAAGTGATAAGAACACGTACCGCGGCCAATTAATTTTTTGCAGAAAAATCATTTATGTTTATGTTTGAAACGCATAAGGTAATTTCAGCTAAAAATTTGTTTTTGTAGATAAAAAGGGTATATTTTTTGCATTTATATGCCAATTATAGTCATATTAAAAACTTTTTTTTTCAATAACTTGTGATTTTGTATCAAATATGATACATTAGGCGCTGAAAACCAGGTGATGATGATGATGATGAGGCGCTGAAAACCAGGTACAAATTGAAAAGTGTATTGAAAAAAGTATGTTTCGTCATGCCGTCCGTCGGTCTGTCTGTGTGGATGTGTGTTTGTCTGTTCATCGAGCTACAGCTTAAACGGTTCGACAGATTTTCTTCAAACTTCGTCTATAGCACTTTGGTGACTCTCTAGAGGACAAATTTGTATTTTGTATTTTATATTTTGAAATATTTTAGAAAATTGTCTTAACACGTTTGTACAGTGGTTCTCAGAGCCAGTACGTATAATTATTATTGGTACTTCTGCACAAGGCGCTTGCTTCACTGTCTCTATACAAAGTCATAAAAAACATGTCCCACGTCCAAATTTGCATAAAAATCATCGTTTGTTTCAAACGCAAAAGGTCATTTCAGCTAAAAAATTGTTTTTGTAGATAGAAGAAGGGTATATTTTGTTGCTTTATATTATTATATATATATTATATACGTAAAGTATCTTTTATATCAGCTTATTTATAGTCATGTTAAAAACTTGTTTTCAGTAACTTGTGATTTTGTATCAAAAATTATACATTAGGCGCTGAAAACCAGGTATAAATTGAATGAAGTGCATCAAAACTAATACATTGAACAGTGCAGCTATATAGTCATATTTTAATCTGGACCCAGGGGTGTGTTAAAATCAAAAAGGTCGTTACTTATTTAAATTAACTAATATGATATCCGGTACAATGATGGTATATAAATGGCTGTATTTTTGTATGTATTTGTTTCCGGTACAGTTAAAGCAAATTATTTTTCTTTTATTTAAAATGTTTTGGTTTATGTACTAGATATAGAAAAATAAATTAGTTTTGTTTTTGAAAAGTAGGTGTCTGTCTTTTATTTTGAAAATTTGAATTAAACTAAAATTATGTCGGTATCGTTTGATTAACCGGAAGTACTTTCCGATCCGGGACGTGCAGTGACCGTGCAAATTATTACAGCTGAAATTGTTTGGAACAAAGTTGTTTCTTTTCTACTTCAAGGGTTCAGAGCACAGTTTTTGTCATTTAAGTGTGATTGAAGTCAAATTGAAATTAAATTAGACAAAAATGTGTAGTTTTGAAAACTCCTGAAAGAGGGACTGGAAGAGTCACTTTACATGATAAGAAAAAGCATTATGACTTTTTTTTTGACCTGTGTAAAAAATCAAAGGAAACCTTAAGAACTCATGCATATATAATCTATTATGAACTCTCGAGCCATTTTGTCATTGAGTTTATAGACTTAGAGAAATCATGTGTACGTTTCAAATACTACTACGGGACGTCGTTATTATCGGCTAATTTTTTTTTACTATTGTAGCAATTATTCTTGAGTTAAAAGGTAAGAGAAAAAAAGCAAAGTTCTGTTCGGTTTGAGAGATTTTCGTTACAGAGGGAATTAGGGCAATAATAATTACTCGATATGCTCATTTAGCGAAATCTACTTCGGTGAGTTTGAAACCATCTTGATTCCTCTATGTGTATAAATTCAAGTATTATATGCCTTCACACAATCAAATCAAAACAAACAGAAAAGATTGTTTTTTTTTTATTTTGAAGCTTAAAAAAAAGCATAGATATACAAAATATACACAAAATGTTCCGCATAAATTTGTTGTAGCAGAATTTCCGAACATCAGCCCTTCATATATCGAGCCATTCGTTCGGAAGAAAATTTTGTCGATTCGTACAAAATCGGATTTGATTGCTAAACATTTTACATAGTTTAAATATTAAGGTTTAATATCATTCAATCTTTCTTTATGTTTCAAGGATACTCATGACATTTTTTTTACAGAATTAAAGCACTTGCAAATAGGTGAAATAAAATATTTAATTTCTCGACAATTTAAAAAAAAGTGGCAACCATGAAAAACCGCCATAACAACCTTAACGATTTTTTCCCATATTTTTACTCACCAGAAAAAAATCTAGTGCTTTCAACTTGTTACCAATTTGTGGATTTAACCCATTTTTAGTAGGTACTAATGAATACTGGTATATAATACAGCTATTTGTTTATTTACTAGGTTGCACATACTTGCTCTTGTGGCCAAGTATACTAAAAACTTAACACACAAAAATTTAAGAAAAAAATAAACGAAAAAATAATATGAAATTTGTTTAGAAACAAATTGGTAATTTTAGTAAGTCTATGTCTAATAATTTTGATTCAAACCAAAATCCAAGTCTGCAAATATATAATTTATATTGAATAAAAAAAAAGTTTTAGAAAAATTATTTAAAACTTAAAATAATTGGTGTATTTCTAACAGAAATACAGAGTTGTTATCAAAAAATTGAAATAAAAAAAAAAAAACAGTAATACGGCAAGTTTACCGTTTGAAAAAGGATTTTTCTAAACAAAATTGTTTCCACTTTCTGATAGACCTTTCATGGCTCATTAGATAGTTGTTAAAGCGGTTGCGTTCTTGAAAAAAGTAAGCTTTTCGTTAACTGTTTTATGGAATGGTTTCCAGCATATTACCCGAAAAAAATATATAGGTACAAAATTTAAACTAGGTGAATCGGCGTGCATGAGATTAGGCTGTAATAAACGAACAGACAGACAGACAGTCCTAATTTTTATGTTTAATATGAAGATATACTAAAAATCGAAAAAATACCCCATTTTTTAAAGGAGATACACATTCACATTCAATGTTTTGGCATCAGGGCGTCAATATTTAATAATGCTCGCATAGTAATTAAAATGAATCAATTCACGAGATCTTACATCATGACATGACATTAAGATCTATATGATATGAACTCAACGCAAATCATTAACAATTGTTTGACTCCATCTAATATTTATAAATTTTGTATTGTAAGTAATACGAATACCTTACTAATCAAAAAAACCTCAACTCCACAAAAGGACAAGAGCAGAAACTATACTAATATCGATCAGATATTCATCACAAAGTGATTATTAACCTTATGTTTTGTTAGTACACAATACGTTAGGAAAACTAAATGAAAACTGATTTATTCAGAACGTTTAACTGACACATTACACCTGTTAATAAATCATTCTTTTCTCAACACACACAATCCCATGTCATTTCTTCGACGGGATAGCAGAGAGAGCCTTCGGAATCCAGTCAACTACAAAAAAAAAGTCGCCAAAATAACAAAATCCTTCCAGCATTTCAATTCTAAAGAAGGGTAGACCACAAAAAAAAACTTATGCATAAATAATGGACAAAAAAGAAAAATGGCACAATGAAAACGCTTTTCCTTCAAAGTTTACCATAGGTAAAGTGTTTTTTTTTTCTTATTCTGTATCGGCCTATATGACCAACCTATATTTAGGAAGGAGAAGAAACCTTTCAACTAAATGAAGGTCGGTTTTTATATCGTCCGACCGAGCTGGCCCCGAAACAAGGACCAACGACGATAGTGTGCAGCTGCCATGAATAATCTACGCGGAACTACAAGAAAATGATTTATAGCTTTTTATTCGGGCTGTAGAAAATGTAAGAAATAATGTGACCAGCTGTATTTAACTAACATAATTATTTTAAATTAAAAAAAAAAAAATAAATAAATAAAAAAATAAAAAAAGTAGTTTAACTATAGCACAATTTAGAATGATCGAAACCTACCTGATGCAGAAATCTGCAGCAAATAGTGCTCTTAGAATAATCAAATAGAAATTCTGAAGATCTAAATATCTAACATGGGAACAAAAAATGTTCTTACATAGATTTTGAAAAGGCTCCAGATTCTCATTATTTGTCTTGAAGAAGCATTTATTCTTCAAGACAAATAATGAGAATCTGGAGCCTTTAATTCAAAGCAAAGCTTAAAAATGAACAGGCAATAGAGTTCTAAGAACACTTTATTAGGTTTCCTATTAACAGAATTACCGGTTCTACCACTAACGATGGAGTCCAGAGTGGCTTCGATGATGGAAACATCGCAGGGCGATATCTACATTTTCATTCGCAGCCAACTAATAAAAGCAATTTCTGCTGCTGAAATAAAGACCAAGCTTGTGAAAACCTATCATAAAAGAGCTTCATATTCTCGCAACACAAAAATGGGAAATAATTAAGCCAATGAAATGTGAAGAACAAGCTTAAAATATTCCAAAGATGTTAACGTATGTATAGAGGTTTCAACTATTTTTAATATGCTAAGATATTACGCCGAAAACTAAGTAGCTACGTCCAACTGAAAGCGACATTTGCAGAGGATTTCAATGATGATTGCCTTTGATGGTCTCTGTCACCAAAGAAACAGAACTAAGGTATCATCATTCGGTCGATCTTATAAGCTTAACACGTAAGCAAAGTATGGTACTTTTTACTCTTGGAGTCTTGGTACTACAACCATCATGCGTCTATTGGAAAATCGAATTGAATCCGAATCGAAAGTTTGAATTCATAAACATGAGATAATTTGAGACGATTCAGCTCGCAGAGATTAGTGGGACAAGAAATCCCATATCAATTCGATTCAGACCTTTAAGTTGAATTCGGAATCAGTTCGGAAGCACAGATTTTTTTTTAATAAACATCCCTTTATCGGTTTCGGTAAGGTAACCTCTTAAAGCTTTAAAAACGAAATCATAAAATGTAACTAAAATAACCAAGTTAACTTTAAGATATTTCTTTATCTAATATTTTATTCTTTTAATCCTTGCGTTTTCAAAATGGTCACACTAAATAAAATAATATTCGACCCATAGTTCTGAACGGAGACGATGACGATAGCATTTTTCCTAAGAGTCAGCTTTTGTTTACCTATATCAGGTAACACCATATTTAGAGACAGGATACACGGGTTCCAACATGAAAAATCTGCAGTTCTTCTTTTTGACCATAAATTTAAATAAAGACGTCTGCCACTGAACATAACACACACACTATCCTTATCATTCAAAGGGATTTAAAGATAGTTTTTACAAAGGCTCTTATTCTTATATTTTTTGTTTGCCTATAACTCAGGAGTCAGGAACCAAGCTGAGTGTCAAGAACCATTGATTTTTCGGACACTCTCTTGTGCAGAGGGTATCAAATGCTTTTTGGTCAATGTGACACTGTCCTCTTGGGAAATAATCAAGGTGGAAAAGTATTTTTTGTGGTTTTTTTTTTTATAAATATTTCGGAAAAGATGAGAAGTAAAAAAAGGGTTTGTATTTGGAAATGTACCTATATATTTCACATTGGAAAAGTTTTCCAAATGTCTGTATTGATTTATTAAAGCTGACGACATCAGAATTGGGATTGGAAAGATATATTATATGAGAATATGTCCAATAGGTATTCAAAGGTTTACTGTCTAGTCTTAAGGTTTGTTGAGAAAGGAAACGATTAGGGTACTTAAATAGAGATTTGGTGTCCCTTTTTATAATACTCGTTGAATAAAGATGATGGGGTTTGACTGTTTCTACAACTAAACGGACTATGAGTGGAAAGGAAAGTGCTTTCAAAATGAAAAATAAAAAATATGCTTGCACGACTGGAAGTAGGATAATATGTCATCAATTACGGTATTGTGTGATAAATTTGGATTAGCTTCGTTTAGAGGAACTAACATGTGTTATGTTTCTCTTATGCTCCATAAATCAACTACTAACAATGCAATAAAATGGTGTCAGGTCAGTACTAAAATTTTAAATGAGTTTTGTAGAATTCAGAATATGTTTGTATAAAATTTCGGTAAATAACGGTTAGTTTAGCCGTTCAAAAGATAGCGGGTGTAAGAAGATCGATTATATGACAAGCCTTTTCTAACAAATAAAAAAAATCCGATGAAAAACATCACCATTGGCAGCAAATCACTTACGTAACATTTTATCAAAATCGATAGTATCTTTTCGAGAAAAAATGGAATTATGGGTGTTTAAAAAAAACTTTTTCAAAACTTAAATTTTTCCAAAATTTTGTAGCCATTTAAAATTAAAAAAAATATTTTTTTTTTTCGAAATCGGTGCAGCCGTTCTTTAGATATGATAGGTACCGTTAATAAGCTTTTTCTAAAAAAAAAATTAATAAAAAACATTACCGTTTGCAGCAAATCCACTTACACAAAATTTTATCAAAATTTATGGTATATTTTTAAAGAAATATAGAAGGATCAGTTTTTCGAAAAAAAAGTTTTTCCAAAAATAATTTTTTTTCAAATTTGATTTTTGCAGTATTAATTGAGCCTAGCAAAATTTCTAGACTATTATTAAATTTTGCCAAAATTGTTTGAGCCAAAAGATAGCGGTCGTAAAAACATCGGTTCTATGACAGGTACCGTTGAAAAGCTTTTTCTAAAAAATAATGTCTATGAAAAACCTAAGCAAAAAATCACTTACATGAAGTTTTATCAAAATCATTCGAATTTTTCAAAAAAAAAAAAAATAGAATTTTTGTAAAAAAATAACCTTTTCAAGAATCAAATTTGTTCTTACAGTATTAATTGAGCTTGGCGGAATCCTCAAAATTTTGTTTATATTAGTTAAGCCGTTCAGGAGATAGTGGGTGTAAAAACATCGATTCTATGGCTGGTACCGTTAAAAATCTTTCCGTTTTAGCAACAAATAACTCATATAAAGTTTTTTCGACATTCATAGTTTTTTTCGAAAAAAAATGGAATTATCGGTAAGAATTACATGATAGGTTAGGTAGCTTTTTTTTTTCATATCTAGGTCAAAATATAAAAAAAGTTCGGGTATATTTCTTTTAAAATCTGTATTTTACAGTGGCAAACAATCTGCGCCCACATCGGGGCATCAGTTGTGCGCAATTTGAGTGTTTCGGTTTTCTTTTTTTCTTTTGATATCACACTTCTTCCTTCTCCATAATTAAACGTGCGCACACTTACCACCAACGATGGTTGGGTGTTGATTAGCAGAGCGTCTGCGGTTCAGTAGAGCTGTGCCCCTTCGGGACAAAAGGGACTTTTATAAGCAAGTTCAAAAATACTGGTGGTTGGGTGACCACCTTGATATTGATGGTTAGTCAAAGTTGTTGCCTTGGCCGACCTACGTATTTTTAAGTATTAATAGGTTTATTTTAAGTAGGACAGTGGTGGCACCAAAAAAATATAAAACACATTAAATGGCATTTGTTTGTGTGTATGTGCATTTGGCGCTGTTAAATATATATGTATATAAATATATATATATATATTTATAGGCGTGTGCACATATGCATAGGCTGCTGCGCAAAAAAAAAAAAAAAAAAAAAAAAAAAAAAAAAAAAAAAAAAAAAAAAAAAAGCTGCTGGTGGCTGTTCTAGTTTTAAGTTATTTTAAGTATTTTTTAAGTAGTTTTAAGCTAATTACGTATATTTACGTATATTTTAGTTTTATTTAGGTTAATTTAGTTTTATTTAGGTAAAGGGTAGTTTTAAGTTTTTATATAAAATAAAATAAAATGTCTTGGAAAACGAGTTTTTAAAAATTTTCTCGTTTAGTTTTAAGTAATTTTGAATTTTAATTTAAGTTAGTTTTTACGCCCAAAGGCATTTTTAATATATAGTTATAGTATAATTTAGAGCGCCCGTATGGGGCCAGTAAGTTAGTTAAGTTATTCTGTAAGCTAGTTTTTAAGGTTTTTGTCTAGCATTTAAGTAGTTATAAGTTGAATTAAAAATAAAAATTGAATTAAAATTGAAAATTGAATGGTTGGGTGTTGTAGGACGTGAGAAGTCTCTGAGTGGGATCAACATGGCGATGCCCAGTGATATAACGAATACTACACACCAATTGTGCTTATTTTAACTCCAAGTGGTAACCATCGTGTATTGGTCTCGTCCATCCGGACTTGGCTTGCTAAACTTATAAGTGCGAGTGTTGAGCAAAAGACGAAAATAGCAACACTTTAATGCTCTGTTGGAAATGACTGGTTGAATGAGTCGGCTAAAGTCTTAGACGAGCCCATCAGAAGGATGGTGTACGGCGGATGAATTCATCAGAATCAACGGTGTCACCAACAATTTTTTTTTGAACGACAGAGACCTTACGTTAGCTACTCTAGTATATTTAGAGCTGAGGTCAGTAAGGAGGGGGGGAGGAGTATTTCCACTAAGGCACTTTCTCCTTTCATTAAGACGGCAGCGGAGGAATTCCCCAGATGGAATCAACGGTGGCGTCTACAGTTCCAGTCAGATTGAACTACTTAGTGAACACCTTATACGGGCTACTACGACATATTCGAATCTCAGGCCTAAAAGGAGCGGTTTATCCGGCTCTCCGCTCTTGGAGTTCTCTAAGAGTCTGCTCCTCCAAAATGGGGGTTGTGCGTTGGGGTAACTTCCCCACCAAGGAAAAAACACATTAGTTCCGAAACACTAACAAGCCTCGGATACGGATGATGTTAATGTTGACGACCCCAGCAAACGAAACAAGGACAACGAATTTTAGATCTGGTACGTGGAATGTACTGTCGTTGTACAGACCACGTGCAGCCGAACAACTAGTGGAGACCTTGAATAGGCTAAGGGCTTATGTAACAGCTATCCAGGAAGTGCGATGGGATGGACAGGGCGTACGGAGGCTGACATAGTATGATATCTACCATGGGCCTTGCTATATAAACAAGGGTCAGCGACTGTTTGGATGCGGTTTGTGATAAGAGGAAGACTTAGGTAAGAAGTCTTGGCCTTTCGCAGTTTTAGCGAGCGCTTGAGCAAGATTCTTCGAGTGATTTTTGGTCCTGTATTTATTGAAGGGGTATGGAAAAGAAGATTCAATGATGGGCTATACGGGTTATACAGCGATATTAACCTGATCAAGAAGCTGAAAATACAGCGGCTGAGATGGCTGGGTCACGTGGAGCGTATGAACACCAACGCACCAGCCCGACGAGTCTTCGAGTTCATTCCTGATGGAGGTCGCAGCGTTGGTAGACCCCCCCATAGATGGCGAACACAAGTGGAAAACAACCTCATCCAACTTCCGGTGCAAAATCGGAAGCGGCTAGCTAGGAAACAGAGCTGGCTGGAGAGACATGTTGGTTGAGGCCGTAGTTCATCCTGGACTGTAAGCTTAGGTAAGTAAGTACACTTACCACCAATGAATCTACACATAAACGTTATAAAATATTTAAGAATTTCGTTTGCCTTGATTTAGTAGATAGTCCATAGTGGTAGGTTGGTGCCGTCCATTCCTCTAGAGTCTAGAGCTAATAACGCACACAAAATGATTTATTTCGAAATGTCAATGAGTAAGTATTATTTTATATCTATAAGGAGTATGGTCCACATAATTTACAAAGTGCATCGAATGAGTTGTTTAAACAAGGACCTCACATCCTTTAATTTCTCAACAAAAATAAATTCAAAAATTGAACGATCTTATTTCATAGACAAATCCTTAAAAAATGAACAGTAGTTTTGTTGTTTTTGTAAAATATGTACATATACAGCATCTTTATAACATTTGTGTCCATCCAAAAGTTTATTATCATAAATGTTCTTTTTGTATAAGTATCTAAGTATTATTTTATATCTATAAGGAGTATGTTCCACATAATTTACAAAGTGCATCGAATGAGTTGTTTAAACAAGGACCTCACATCCTTTAATTTCTCAACAAAAATAAATTCAAAAATTGAACGATCTTATTTCATAGACAAATCCTTAAAAAATGAACAGTAGTTTTGTTGTTTTTGTAAAATATGTACATATACAGCATCTTTATAACATTTGTGTCCATCCAAAAGTTTATTATCATAAATGTTCTTTTTGTATCGCACCCCATGAGTGGTATTCGTAATTTTGTTCATTTTAAGCTGAAGTCCACTTGAATAAAGTACACAAAGAACATATGTGTTGTATATGTATGTATAGTGAATATTTTGCCATCTCTGAGTGCACTTTTGTAAATTAAAAGTTTAATGTGTCAATGATTTGAAATGTTTTTGTTTTGGGATAAGTACTCTACCTATGCTTGGACTTTATTAATTGGAATTCTCAAAGTTTATACGAGACAACACAAAATATTCTCTGATGTGTTCAATAAATAAAACCAAAGTATTGTATTTTGAGACGGTGATTAAAAAAGTTTTCTTTTAAAATTGTTCTATGTTTTGTGAGCAGACCTTTTTTTGTATATATATAGACACAATAAATGTCCAAAAAACATGCATCCTCAAATTCAGTATATATTGAATCGGTACAACTTCCTAATTGGTTCTTATGTATGTGGTTTCAAGAGAAACTAAAATATATATTAAATGATTGCTGAAAACTTTAGGAGAATAAAAAGTTTTTTTTTTTACAACAATCCACAAATTACTCCAATTTGTCTTAAACAATCACTCATCGCCGAGTACAAAAAAAAAAAAGTGACAAAAGCACGACAAGCCATGTTCGCATCTAACAACATCAAAAAAGAAGTTGTCTCCTTATAGTTTTGGAATAAATTGCAAGCCCAAAAGTGTTTGTCTCACACAACAAGGCGCGTGTAATTGCTGAGGATTACATCACGTTTTCTTTGCCTTGCATCTGTCTATCCTATCTTTCAAGGATGCGATATAGAATCTGTAATGCATGCTTTATAGCGTTGACACGTATATGTTGAAAATGCTAGACACAACTTTTATGTAATCCTGAAGCCATAATAATTGTCTACCATATACAGATGAGTGTGGTTAAGGCGGAACCAGCTTCCTTTATTTTGCCCTTTTTTAAAATTGTTGGCATAATTTTGGCTTTGGTTAATCTAGTTCCAGAAACTCTTTCCCAGATCCGCTCTGAAAATTCTTGTCAATAATAACTACACAAATAACAAAATAAAAAGTTTTTGTTGTAAATTATAAGTGGGATACATTAAGAGGAAAAAGGAGAAGCTGGAGTAAAATAGGAAATAGGAAATAAGAAAATTTTTATCGAGTTCAAAGGCAAATAAAATAGTGATCTCAACAAATTATTTACCTTAACACAAAACAACAAATCTCAAACAAAAAAATTGCCAATTTATGAATTTATTTTCCGAATAATATTTTTACTGTCTGGGTAGAGTATTTGCAAGGCGATTCGAACGCTTATGAAAGAAAATATTCGTTTGCTGTAAATGATGGAACTTTTGTTTCAAACATATATTTTGACAGAAGCAAACAAATAGAACGTTTGGCCAAAGAATTTCTACCGTTGTAACTTGCAATGAAGAAATCATACTTTATTAGTTTTTTGTATATAAAACATAACAAAGAAACCAAGACTTAAAGGATCTGTTTAGAAAGCTTGTTTAGTTGAAATAGACCCACTGAAGTCGATTTGTATTGATTCTTTTATGGCAAAATTATTAAATAGAAGCTGATTTAGCTCAGTAAACAATATTTTCAGGCTCAGTTTTTTGACAGCATTAGTATAAAATTTCACTGAGAAATTGTGTTTATATTTCTGAGGTTACGAAGATCTCGGAGATCTCAGAAATATAAACTATACCATCCTGCAAATAGATACAAATATTTGAAGAAATTCAGTTTAAATTTCCAACAGCAGAAGCTAGCTGTAAAATAGATCTCCTCAATATATTATTATGTAGAGGTCTTACGAACATTTTTGTTCCTTAAAATCTAGTACAGCTAAGTAAAATTGTGGAACTGTCATAGTGTCATGTAACAATTTACTACCATCAATTCAATCGAAAGAGAAGTTTTTGTTGTTCACCCTATTTGCCCCATATTCCCTTTTAGTAGAAAGAGTGTATTTCAGAAAAATCTGAAAAAAAAACTAAAAAAGTTTAATTCACTTCTACTGCTGACTCGTGACTGAACAAAAAGTATAGAAAAAAAAAAAAAAAATAAACCGAGATACGCTGAGGAGCGATTCAATGCTTTGCAATCAGGGTGCAAAGTGGCACCCTGCAAAGTAGGGTGTTGGCTTTTTTGGCAGTGAAACTGTGACTATCCATTCATTGCGGAGGTCCTTTGATTTATTTAACGACGTTGTCCTAAATGGGCGGTTAAACAAGATCATTTATATATTTTTGGTTTCTATTGATTTTTTTTATCCTCTTCCATAGCTTTGCCGGGATTTTTTTTTCGTTTCAAAGTTAAATATTTAAGTCTATTGCATGCGAGAACTAACTACTTCTGTTGTGCAAACTAAAATGAAATGATGTACTTATACATAGTTTCTGGTTTTTTTTTTCGAGTGCAACACGCCTCCTGTTCTTGAAGTTATGATAAAACTGGGTGTTCCTTGTTATTATTTATCATTTTGTGTTTTTCGTCTAGTGCTTGGTAAACATGACGGTTTGGTGGCGTCTGCGGGCAGCGGTATAACACAGAAAATTCTCATTTTCATAAAAGAAAAGTTGCATCTTTTACTGGTCAGAAAAACATGTTTTTTGTCGGCAGCAAAATGAATCGAAATAACTTGAGAAAAGAAGGAGGACAACAACCTCAATCGAGAAACTGGGTTGGTACCCTTTATTTTTTTTTGGTAGCCTAATTGCATTCGGTCTTGTTTTATACTTGTTTCAGTTTTGTAAAACGTTATTAATCCTTAGTGGAGAAAGTTGAACGGAATTTGAACTCGGTGAGTGGAATGATGAGTTTTGTGTATGCAAAGACGATGAAATTCTTCTGGCAAAAAAAAAACGGAAAACAACCACAAAGCTAAAATCAAATAAGATACATGGGAGTAAGTACTATGAATATGAAGGGCTAAGTTAAACAAATTTAAGACTGTTATATAAAATCTAAAGACCACTTAAGTGTAAAATAAATAATAATATTTTTTTTTACGAAATTGCTCAGCTTTGGTTTAGTTTGCAGTTCATATTTTTATGAATTTCCTTGAAAATGTTTATTTTTTTTTGTAAAATCATTCTTCTATCAAAAATTTTAGCTAACGCTGCTTTGTGAAGCAATGCCATAGTTTTTAAGACTTTGAAAAGTTGCTTTTGGCTCCTTTTTCTAATCGAAATGGAGACGCCAACATTTTCTTTAAAAAATTCTTCAATTAATGATTGAAGATTTGTTTTAATTTAACGGTTATGACCATGAGTGATGAACGTATTTCTTCGTAACTGTATGCTAATTTGCGAACAGAGTGGGTTGAAGAAACATGTTGGTTGAGGCCGAAGTCCATCCTGAACTGTAAGCGCAATCTTAAGTAAGTAAGTAAGTATGCACAATTATTATTGCAATAATTTCTAAACTACCTGACAATAAAATATAACAAGAAAAACATATTTTTTAATTTTTGTTCAACAACCCTTTCCTATGGCCCCTTTATACCTAAGTCATAGAAGAATGCAAATGCAAAGCAATACAAAAATATTTAATTTAATTTGTTTTATTGATCATTCACTGTGGCGTAGGCGTAATAGGTACAATTCAAATTTATAAAATTATACGATTTGGCTACTACTTCCCCTTGTGACAAAAAATCAAAAGCATAACGGAACAGAGGTCAACTTCATTAATAACAAGATAACAACAAACAACTGTTAAGCCAAAGTGCGTACTTGAAGTCGCCTTTTCTTCTGTGATCAAAATAAACATAGTTTTTGCTAATAGTTTTCTGAATTTCAAAATTACTTTAATAAAAGTTCTTCACTGTAAAACGAAGTTCGTCTCTTCTTAAGCTTCTCTGCAAATTATTTTGTTTGGTTTTCATTTTCAGACTGTTCTATTTGCTGTGGTTTCGTGGCAATCGGTGCGTGTTGTGCTTGTGTCTCGTGTGACCGTTAGGTATGTAAAGATGGTCGGTAATTTTCTTGAAAATAAATAAGTTTCCCATATCCTGGTGGATCAGTGGGAATTTCTTAACATTATTCGCTAAATAACCAACTGCATTTTGTTCGTGTTTAATCTTGTTTGTATGTGACATTATGTGAAGGTGTTTGCATTATTTTGTGTTTAAATACCTATGTTAATAGAATTAAACTCATATAATTTTTGTGGTTTAAAGTAAAATAAGGTTTTTAAACGGAACTGAAGTGAAATTTAAAGTTGAAAGATTAAAAATAAGAAGAAAAGACCCTAACAAAAATTAAAACCTTATGGTAAGTTTGGTTATTATAAAAAAGTATAAAAAAATGTATTGTAAGTTATAGACAATTTTTTACAAAGTTGTTATCTTGAAATTTAATTTGTTTGTACTCTAACGTACTCGCAGAAGAAATTCATAAAATTTTAATTTTTGACACGTTTTCTTCTGATTTTGAATTCATTTAATGAAAAACAAGTTTGTAATAAATTATTAGGTCTGATCCCTTACTTTTTGAGTAGCTAAAGTTTTGCTGCCAATTTTTTCAATAGTGGCGATGATATCATTTTTTGAGAGAACTATACTGCCAAAAGGACGGGAACGCTTGAAACAAAAGTTTTGATGCAAACTTTAATGTCAAAAATATTTAAATAAACATTTATCGAAATTGAAAAATTTTAATTGGATTTGTGGTTTTGTATGCGTTGGTTGTTTTCTATTAATTTAAAAAATTTTTTGTTTGTTTAAATATCGGGACAAAAAGATTTTTTGATAGTTTCACTTTTTTTTATTTATTTCACAAAAAATATCAAAACGATTTGTGATAGCCCGAAGAAATTTATGAGACTGATGTCGATCTGGTTTAGAGAAAAATCTGACGTATTTGCACGCATACTTAAAAGACTTTATATTTTCGGTACGTTCAGTTGAGTTTTTGTGATCCCGGCTAGTTTTACTTTTAAAGGGATTTTCAAAATAATGCAAATTAAAAATTACTAGTCGCTTAATTTGTTCGTTGTTTTTTTTTTTTTAATGATTGTGTTTTTATGATGTTTGATAATCGTTATCAACAAGAATATGCGAAAAATTCAGTTCAAGTTTACACGTTTAAGAACATTTTGCATAAAATTTATTATATTGGATTAAAATATTCATTGTTTGTGATTTAATAGAAAAACATCGTCTTTATTGTTATTCCATAGAAGTATCTTTATTTTCTTGTTGGTTCGGTCAACGATTAAATCACTTTTAAAGAGCAAAAGGCATTCGACTTTCAACGTTCCTGTCAAACAGCAAGCACACAATCACAAAAAAAGATCAATTTATTTTAATACTACCCATTTACTGTCGAGAAAAATTATTTGTTGAGAAAAAAAAAATAATTTTTTTTAGATCAATTTATGGTAAAAAGAATTCGACATGAAATTAGTAGGGTGGGGAAATTTTTTTACTCTCACTTGACCTCTCTCTTCTGCGAATTTCTGTGAATGTACCATTGAATTCCGAAATGTTGCAACGGAACAATACAAGTTATTGGTTTTTAATGAAAGTAATTATGGCCTGAGATTTTCTGAACACTATGCTGCTGTTCTCGCCCAGAGCAGTTTTCAACAATTAAAAACTAGATTTTCGACTTGCTTTTGAGCTAGAACAAAAAAAGCAAAATTTCTAACAAAACATGACTAAAAGAACAAATGATTGTTGACAAGTCATTTTTTATTAATTTTAATAAGGTCGAATCAACTAAACGTCACAAACGACGTTAAGGTGATTCGACTTAATTAAAATAAAAATTTAGTCACAGCCATTCCTACATCTTTTAAAATAAATTATTTTTTCTTTTTGTCAAATGAATATTCATTTAAAATTTAAAATTTGTTCTTTTTGTCATGTTTTGTTTCTAATAACTAGCTTGTTTTAATTATTAAAGCATTTGAATCTTATGTAGTTTTAATTTTTTTTATTTGTATTCATTTTTATTAATATAACTTTTAAATATAAAATTAAATTTTATTTATTTTATCTTCATCAAAGTTCTACAAACCTGTTTTATTGATCAAGGGTTAAATCTTGTTAAATTCAACTCACAATATTATATCCGAAATTTTCTTAGGTAGGTATGCATTGTACGTGTTTAAAATTCTGATGAATGCCAGTTCCAACCGCAGTATTAACACAAAAAGACAGAAACATAAAGAGATTTCTACACCACAAGCACTATACCGCAAATATAATATTTGTTGGTCCAACTTTGGTTTCATTTTACTTCCACCCACAAAACCACAAGCAAAACAACAATGGCAACAAAAAACTATTATTACATGATTCTATCGTTGAGAGAAAGTTTGGTTGTGGAAAATAATATGCAGCAGAAATCTTCAACCGGTTGAATTTAGTTAAGCTCATGCTGTGTGTTAAGGACGAACACAAAGCAAACGAAGTGAAGTGTGGAAAACTGTGGTAATAATGCAACACAAAGCACATTATCCTTGCCAAACATAATCAAATTTATACTTGTAGACACCTACGTTTCCGTAAAATCAAAATTAGGAATATACAAACAAATTTTAAGGAGCAATAGTTTTATTTTACTTAAAATATTCAGTCTTGGAAAAGTGATTTGAAATAGATATTCCAAAACCTCCACAGTATGTAGATACCAAGTTCAATGCGAAAATCAATGCATTTTCTAAGATTCAATGTTATACAAATATTTGAACTAAACTTCTGCTAAAGGTCGTGCAAGTGGTGGGAGCGTTTATAGAATAAAAACTGCACTACTTAAAATTTATGATTTTGAAGAACATGAAGGAAATATTGTAAGACTTATAAAAAAAAAAATAACATGTATACATTGTTCCAGCTTACATCAACTACAATAAGTGGAGTGAAGATTTCGAAAGGTTAAACAATTTAATGATGCACCTATCAAGTAAAAGCGTTTTGCTGGTTGGAGATCTAACCGCTAGAATAACCACTGCAAATAACATAAACAATTCTCTTATCACACCAAACAGAACGATTTCGAAGAACGATATTTGAAACCAAAATGAATTGGATATTTTTGAGATGTTACAAATGCACGACAGTATAATTTTAAATGGATGCACTTATGGGGAAACTGAACGGCATTACACTTTTATTGGCGGGCAAGGAAAATCTGCAATTGCACAGCAATTGAACAATGGACGAATTTAATTACGAAGTTTGATGTACAATGCAAAACATACTCGGACCATATGCCGTTAGTTGTTGAGTGGACCAGTAAAACCATTTTACAACAATAACCATTAGTATTCTACCAATGCTCAAACGGAGAGAAGATAATATAGTTGCTTACCAATCTAGGTTAGATCATTATAAATCCGAAATTTCGTCATGCGATGATTCTCTAGAACTGCTCACAAATGAAATAACATGTTGCATTAGAAACTCTGCACTTGTCAGAACATCCGGTGCTAAAATAAAATTCAAACAAAAATGCTTCGATAATGAATGCATGATTGAGTGGACAAAATCGTTTTTAATTTTACAAGCCCTATGAAATTGCTACAGTGACGATCTAAAAAAGTGGTAGACTGAAACAAATACCAAATACAAACAATTATGCTACTATAAGAAAGTTGGTTTTAAAAATACTCAAGCACGCTCTTTAGGCCTGACAAAAACTTCAAAAGAGTTCTGGAAGATGGCAAAAGAAGTAAACGGATCCAGTTTCGGTATTGGTACGAATATCTCCGCAAAAGATCTCTATCTATCTCCAAAATTTATTGTGCAATAAACCAAACTTAATATTTACCTACGCAAAGCCACTAACGATTTATGAAACCTTAGATTCCGAAGTAAATATAATAGAAATAAAAATGGTAACTTGACAAAGCAAAGAATGGAAAGCACAAGGAGGATGGGATACCATATGAGTTTTTTTTAAAATGCAACACCTACTTTAATTAACAATCTGAAACTACTTTTTAATAACATTTTGTCAACAACAAATATAAGCAACCTTAACATCTTTGTAGCATAAATAATGATAAGGTTCATAACCCATGTAGACAACAATCATTTTCCGCATCCCTAAACACTACACATAAAAATATGTAAGTCCATGCAAGATTTGCTTTGAAATAATCAATCGGATTTTATGAAAACTGTGTGTACAGTTTTACTTCGAAACAAACCATAAATAATAACATCCCCATTCTTTAAATTAAAATATCACTTGACACCCACTTAATCATCTGGAAAATTGAATCACAATTCATAACTCAAGAATCGCCACAATCACTTGCCCCCAATTGAATCAAATGCTCCCAAAGATAAAGTACTTTTGTGTTATTTTCCATTTCATTTGGAAGCTTTATTTTTTCAATCTCCTTTCCTTTCTTCATATCTAAACTTCTTGTGTGCACATGCTTCCCTTCCAGATTGACCTTTAGAAAATATTAATTCTTGTAATGCTTTTTCCAATTTAATAACGATATCATACAGAAAAGATAAACTGGACAGTCAACTCAAGAGCAAGGACATTAAATTTACCAAAATGGAAAAGACAGACAAAACTTACATGTAAGGAGGGTAGACTGAAATCTTAAAAGGCACACAAAATGAGATCACTGGACATTGGACAGGGACAAATATAATTTAATAAAAATGTCTCTCTGTCTAAGACAATTTTTCAATCATATAAAAATATTTTTGAAATAAAAGCTAAAAATAAGGTCTTTCGAAAGAGCCTCCAATATAATATCAATGGAACATGTCTTTCATCCGTTTATACTTAAAGAGAGAAATAAAATTCTTTAAGGACAAACTGCCACTCCAAATAATGGACAACAGAAAGACTTCATCCGTTTGTGTATAGAAGATTGGAGTAGAGGGTTAGAAGGGGGCTTTTAAAAATATTTGCTACGATGAAAATCGAGCAAACAAAAAAAATCTTCTACACTTTTTCTACTCAAACCAATAAGTCCGAACATAAAGTTCAATATAGATTCAACTTCATGAACTATTGCCACAGGGACAGAAGGAATAAACTGTGCTGGGTGCTCTTCATATAGAAGGTGTATTAAAAACTCTTATATTCATTATTGAACGTGTCTGACTTTTAAAAAAATCCTGTCTGGAAAGAGGATGATTTCTTTTTTGCTGTCATATTTTTTTTATATCATTCTTGTCCGACTCTATTATTGAACATTTGTTGGTGACAATCTGACAATGGTTGACTCCAACAATTGACTCACTTAAATGGTTGCTTGGATGCTTGATCAATGATGAATGGATTCTAGTGTAGATTCTATACTGTCTGGTACGGACACTATGACACGATTTTTGTCAATAGTGGAGGGCTTTTAAAAATGAAATTGTTTGTTTTCTATTTGTTTTTATGTTTTTAAAAGATATTTTATAGAAAGTTGACATCATTCACTTTTTTCTTAAATGAGAAATAGTAAATGATAAAAATTTATACAAAATCGAAATTGAGATAGCAAACGAACAAGACATTACGATTACATAAATACATGGTGAGAAGTTGACAAATTTGATTCTGGAAATTTTAATAGTCTGGATTAATCGATATTTTTAAACCCTTCCAACTATGGTTTTATTAGTTTAAAATATGATGCCGAAAATTTAATGCCATTTGCTGATATAAACATCAAAGTTTTATCAGATGGTACTGTCTGCAAAATGTTCTTTCTCTTTTTACACGTTATGAAATTTCGGTATAAAATTTTATGTCACACTCACAATCCAACCATATTTTCTTGAAGAATTTATGCATGCTCCTTTTCTTACCAAATAATCTCCGGATTCTTTCAAACAGCTCAGCTGGCAAGCCACAACAGCTCCATTTTTTATCAGGTCAACCCACTAACCTGATAAAGTCGTTGTCTCAATCGAGGTCACAAACATAATCGGAAAAGAAAAAGAAAGAACTACGACAATTTTTTCCTGTTTTAAAGCGCATGCAGATGCAGATGACTTTAATGTTCGCTTACGTGATCGTAAGTCTTCTTCATGTTGTTTTTAAATATTTTCCTGACGATTTCATCGCAATTCACTTTTCAGATCGTCTGCTTTTTATGGCAGTCCTGGTCCTCCGCTATTTTTTACTTGCTCAATAGGGCAAGTATTGGTTTTGTGTAAAAAAAAATTTCCAGATTTTAATCAAACCTTCCGTCGGTCTGTCTGTGCGGATGTGCGGATGTTCGGTTGTATGTTCACCGAGGTACAGCCTAAACGGTTGGACGGATTTTCTTCAAACTTCGCGTGTAGTACATTTTGTTGATTCCCTAGAGGACAAATTTGAATTTTTATTTTGGCTCGGCTATAACGGGTACGTCCCATATAACAGTTTTAGTTATTCCAAATTTTCTCGAAAATTTTACGATTTTGATAAAACTTTGTGAATGTTATATTTGAAGTGCCTTTAATATAACTGCATTTCAGGATTTTGGCTAAAATGCACATAACGGAGATTTAGTGTTAACGGTTTTTAACAAATTAGGCCTTAAATTGACAATGGCTTAGCCGATTTCATTTAAATTTGGTATGATATATAATCTAAGCATTCAACACAAGATGGCATTTAAATTTAACCTCACATTTAGGCCACATTTCATTTTTCAACATAATTCAGCAAATTAAATTTTCCCAATCCAATAGTTTGCTACAAGAGTAAGTTCGTGCGACCCAGTCGTGCATTT
This sequence comes from Baccha elongata, assembly GCA_951217065.1. NCBI lineage: Eukaryota > Metazoa > Arthropoda > Insecta > Diptera > Syrphidae > Baccha > Baccha elongata. The sequence goes on along the minus strand of OX578272.1, from coordinate 19,324,042 downwards.
TATTTGCTGTTCTATTCAAAGTTCAAACATTCTATGTGCACATCTAAACTCGTTGTCTATAATAATTCGTAAACCCAGAGTCACTCACACTTGATACAATGCTACTTGGGTTGTTCTTGTTGTTATTTAATTTAATCCAATGCAACTTATGGGATTCTCCATTGGTTAAACAAATCAATTTATTTTCTTAATCTAGATGTGTCTAAATCTTAATTTTAACAATCTTGAATGGACGTTCATTAAACAAAATGTGGAGGACGTCGGCAATTTACAGCTCTGCCTAGGGCAGCGAAATATTCTAAAACGCTCTTACCTTACTGCGTATACCTTAACAGGAGATTATTATGGTTTTGGTATGGAAACTAACCTACAGTAGAATATGGGAGAATAATGAAATCTCACATTTTCAAATTAAAATCTTGAATACCGAAATCTCGCATTTTTTTTTATATCTCGAAAAACAAAATCTCGCAAGATTAGAAACTCGCCTTTTTATAATATTGCAATCACAAAATAATACTGCAATCTAGAAATCGAAATTTTTAACCAAAATCTCGGAAACTAAATAAATACTAAATCCAAAAGAAACTGGATACACCCAAACTCGCAGGGCAAGCAGGGGTTGCCAACCTCGCAGTTTTTACGTCGTAAACTGAAACCACTTTTTTAAGTGCGAGATTTGAATGTTCGAGATTTAAGATTGCGGATCCCTGTAATTGCGAGATTCGAGTTTATCAAAAGCGGGGTTATGTAATTGCGAGATTTCATTGTTCGAGATTTCTAATGCGAGATTTTGATTAGCAAAATTTCGAAACCATAACGTTAAACCTACAGGTATGTTAAAACTTCAAGGTTGAGAAAAAGTCATCAATTACTCTCTCGGAAAGTGCTATATTTTTTGCGAATGGCGGCGAATGTCACTACTATTTTGTTTTGACATTGTAAACAAATCATTTTGGTAAGTAAAACTTTGCCCTATACATGAGCCAATTTTACTTTGAAATTTACAGAAAAATTATTGCATTTTTCGAAAGGATGATTTATGATCAATGATTTGGTGCAACCTTCTAATAATTGTTAAGAATTAACTTACGTAATCATGTCCTAATGCAACTGGCTAGTCCAAGAATTTTTCAACACACAAAAAGCATAATAAATATATTCAGAACGTTATCTCCATATCATGTAAATGGTTATGATTGATTTGCATCCATAACATTTAGAAGATCTGGCAGACCTGATACGGCATACGAGTGTGGTTCGACAATCTAATCCTGATTAGTAATCCCATATTGATACTCACTCCCAACAGACAGTATTGGCATCTCTATCATTGCGATGAAGTTCGATTGTTCTTTTTGAGTTCCATTTATTTTACATATATGCATATTATATACGCACATATATATCACAAGTTCAAATAAGTATGTGATTTAAATCCTTAAATCACATTTATTTGCTCCAATTAAGGTCCCACATTCTCTGGTATTTTATATGCAATTTTATTCTTCAAATTAGCTCTTAGAGAAAAAACTCCATGTTTTCCCATATAGTCACGTTATTCAGATCCTTTTATTCATTCGCACCCTTATGTGCAAGTTAACCACTTATATCTACCCAGAAACCAGCTTAAACCTATTCAAACCCAACGTTCAGCCACATAATCCTCTTTTAATCCTCGTACTTGTGACTATTACGAACAAGGACTCAACAGCGAACAAAAGTGGTTTTTAATATCCAAGACTAAGTGATGCACTTGGATAATAATTTTGTTGGCTGGCGGCACTTGATGTTAATTATCATTGCTATAAGAGTGTGAAGTTTCCAATGAGAGAATAACGGTGATGTTTCTGTTTTATAATATTTTTTTTTTTTTCATTCTGCAAATATAAGGATGATGCATGCACAACTCTTGTATGTGAATATAGTACCCACATTGAAATGAGAAGGAGTCTATCTAACACACCGCATACATCCAGTATGTGGTGCAGCGATGTGTGTTCCTTATTTTCTGATGACATCCTGCTGTTGGCGGAAGCTTGACGGTTTTTGGAGTATCGTGCAGCAATGATGTTTTATGCTCTTTTAAGTGCTTCCTAGCAGATGCTCCTTTAATAAATGATGAATGTTATGTTAGGTCTATTTAAACAAAGAATGACATGGTGTGATGTTTGCTTTGAGGACACTCCTTCTCATACGGGAATAATTATTATTCGGTACACTTTGCTGAATTTAAAATGTTCAAGTTTTCCAGGAGTTCGTTTAAAGGCTCATTTTAAGTATCGTATATTCTTAGATAAATATTATAAACCACAAATATTTATTATATTTCAAATAAATGTCACACTTAAAAACCTGCACTCAATAAACATTAATTCAGTTCCAATTTTCCAAAGACGCTCCTTTATGTTATATTTTTTCGTGTTGAGATTGCATCGACAACGTTTGTCGACAAAGTTTCGTTAAAATTTTCCACCAAATGGTTTCTTTCATCCGGGAAAAGGAATCAAAGCGAAAAAGAAAAGCAGAAAATAATGCTGAAAAAATAATGTGAACTGCATAGTTAAAATGAAGGTAAAGAAAATAAAGGAGGGTGAAGGTAGAAAGGAGCTAGTCGTCGCCGGAAGGACAAGGTTGTTATTCACGTTACTATACTATTCTTAGCGTTCGTCTTTATGTTGAAAAAAAAAAAAAAAAAATTAACTTGAAGCTGGTGTGCATAAAAAGCCGATTTCTTCTTTACTTCCTTTTTTGTTACGCTGAAGCAATAAAAAGAACGATGTTCTTTGTAAAGGAAGTGGATTTATCCTGAACCATAAATTTCATTCCAATTTTCCGGTAACTGAGACTTCCGTTTCTCTCTTTCTTTAGAAAATATAATAAATATTTTGGAAACAACGTCCATTCCATGGTGAAAAGTTTATTTAAGAAAATTAAATCGATCTGTGTATAGATAACTTCAATAGCACATTGGCAAATATAGGTGACGTTTCACATGATCTCGTTAAAGGAGAAACAATTAAATGACTCTTACCAGTCATAAAATAATCATGAACCGAAACTAGTTCAAACTTACAAGTGAATAAACTCTATGTACTAAATCTACCATAGAAACTAGCATTTTAATCAAGAGTAAAAATTAAGATTTGAAGACTTCTTAAACTAACATCTTGACTCGACATGTGTGTTTTTTTGGAAAAGCTATCCGTAGTGAAGTAGGATTTTTCTTACTGCCGTAAAATGTTTTACTTTCATTCGAGTATCGAACAAATTTTTAACTTTTATATGTTGGTATGAATGATACTTTCATGTATCACGATGGGGTTATGTTCGTAAAATAAAAATGGCTTTCAGAGTGTTATTTTGTTTTAATTTTGATCGCCCAGAATAACATTCTGAAAACTTGAAAGAAAAAAACGATTCGCATCGCATCGCATCGCATCGCATCGCATCGCATCGCATCGCATCGCATCGCATCGCATCGCATCGCATCGCATCGCATCGCATCGCATCGCATCGCATCGCATCGCATCGCATCGCATCGCATCGCATCGCATCGCATCGCATCGCATCGCATCGCATCGCATCGCATCGCATCGCATCGCATCGCATCGCATCGCATCGCATCGCATCGCATCGCATCGCATCGCATCGCATCGCATCGCATCACATCGCATCGCATCGCATCGCATCGCATCGCATCGCATCGCATCGCATCGCATCTCATCGCATCGCATCGCATCACATCACATCACATCACATCACATCACATCACATCACATCACATCACATCACATCACATCACATCACATCACATCACATCACATCACATCACATCACATCACATCACATCACATCACATCACATCACGTGGTATCGCATCGCATCGCATCGCATCGCATCGCATAGCATCGCATCGCATCGCATCGCATCGCATCGCATCGCATCGCATCGCATCGCATCGCATCGCATCGCATCGCATCGCATCGCATCGCATCGCATCGCATCGCATCGCATCGCATCGCATCGCATCGCATCGCATCGCATCGCATCGCATCGCATCGCATCGCATCGCATCGCATCGCATCGCATCGCATCGCATCGCATCGCATCGCATCGCATCGCATCGCATCGCATCGCATCGCATCGCATCGCATCGCATCGCATCGCATCGCATCGCATCGCATCGCATCGCATCGCATCGCATCGAATCGCATCGCATCGCATCACATCACATCGCATCGCATCACATCGCATCGCATCGCATCGCATCGCATTACATCACATCACATCACATCACATCACATCACATCACATCACATCACATCACATCACATCACATCACATCACATCACATCACATCACATCACATCACATCACATCACATCACATCACATCACATCACATCACATCACATCACATCACATCACATCACATCACATCACATCACATCACATCACATCACATCACATCACATCACATCACATCACATCACATCACATCACATCACATCACATCACATCACATCACATCACATCACATCACATCACATCACATCACATCACATCACATCACATCACATCACATCACATCACATCACATCACATCACATCACATCACATCACATCACATCACATCACATCACATCACATCACATCACATCACATCACATCACATCACATCACATCACATCACATCACATCACATCACATCACGTGGTATCGCATCGCATAGCATCGCATCGCATCGCATCGCATCACATCACATCACATCAAATCACATCACATCGAATCACATCGCATCGCATCACATCACATCACATCACATCACATCACATCACATCACATCACATCACATCAAATCGCATCACATCGCATAGCATCGAATCACAACACATCGCATCGCATCGCATCGCATTGCACGCATCGCATCGCATCGCATCGCATCGCATCACATCACATCACATTACATCGAATCGCATCACATCACATCGAATCGCATCGCATCGCATCGCATCGCATCACATCGCATCGCATCGCATCGCATCGCATCGCATCGCATCGCATCGCATCGCATCGCATCACATCGCATCGCATCACATCGCATCGCATCGCATCGCATCGCATCGCATCGCATCACATCACATCGCATCGCATTGCATCGCATCACATCGCATCGCATCGCATCGCATCGCATCGCATCGCATCGCATCGCATCGCATCGCATCGCATCGCATCGCATCGCATCGCATCGCATCGCATCGCATCGCATCGCATCGCATTGCATCGCATCACATCGCATCGCATCGCATCACATCAAATCACATCACATCACATCACATCACATCGAATCGCATCGCATCGCATCGCATCGTATCGCATCGCATCGCATCGCATCGCATCGCATTGCATCAAATCACATCACATCACATCACATCACATCGAATCGCATCGCATCGCATCGCATCGTATCGCATCGCATCGCATCGCATCGCATCGCATTGCATCGCATCCCATCGCATCGCATCGCTTCGCATCGCATCACATCACATCACATCGAATCGCATCGCATCGCATCACACCACACCATAACACATCACATTACATCACATCACATCGCATCACATCACATCACATCACATCACATCACATCACATCACATCACATCACATCACATCACATCACATCAAATCACATTACATCACATCACATCACATCACATTGAATCGCATCGCATCGCATCGCATCACATCGCATCGCATCGCATCGTATCGCATCACAATAGAATTAAGCATTTCAAACAGAATCGTTAATAAAGTTCAAAATATTGTCGGAAACGCCCCTCAAGCTTTAGACTTGAAACTATCCGATACTTTTGTTGTTTGGTGGGAAAGGCAATTTCTAATCCACCGTACCGAATGCATCAATAAAATGAAAAAGTGCTTTTTAAATATCAAGCAAAATAATATGACTTTTTCCAAAGCGATACAAAGTTTTGTTGCCTTCAAAAATCGACTATAGCGACGAATTCATATATTTATATCGTCTCAAAGCGGCATTTCAAACATAACTACCAAAAAATCTGCACATAAAATCAATGATTGAATTGAATTCCAACCAAATTTTAAGCCTAAAATAATTTTCTACTCAGAGTGCTACCAATTTGGATAGCCCTTACTTTACCATATAGGCAGATAAATCGATTATTTCCTCATCCACAATTGGTATTCACGTACCTATCCTATTTCTCAATTTGAAGTTAAACGAATGACTCTGCACGACCACGACAATTGAACGTGAAAATTGGTATTTGATTGATATAGCACTGCATCCGTGGATGTGAGAAGGTTTTCCAAACAAAAAAATTTAACAAAAAATAGAGTCCTGCAACACAGTTTGTAGTTGATTACCATTTCAATCACGTTTTCGAGCAGAGGATTTCTACGTTTGCTTGTTGATTCGTGGAATTGAAATTCCCGAACACGGATATCTGAATGTTATTCAATTTTTTTAGTCGTTTTTTTTTGTTGTTGTTTTGTCAGCATCATATGTTGATATAAAGGTATGTTGGAACAAATTGAAAACAATGAAATAAATAAACTAGATCATGTTATATTATTTGTGTGGCATTTTTTTTTGGTGTTAAAGTATTAATATACCTATACGTATGAAAAAATGTCCTTGAAAGCTTTTGAACTGTATTTATATTCAGCTATCGAATTCTGCTATAATTTAGTTTAATAACCTTTTCCTATTTAAGTCTTAAGTGCTTACAGACTCTACAAATAAATCTGTTTTTATCAATTAAGGAGTTATGACGAGTTACTGTCTCATTACGAAAACTATTTATATTCATAATAAGGGTGATTATTTTACGTAACTTACGAATATAAGGGTTTATTAATGTTTTACAGCTACAAAAGTTAAACTATCTCAAGAGAAATTTTCGGTAGGATATCTTTAATATCGATCCCGATAGTAAAACTTTGAAAACTTCGAAACTTGAGTACTAATTAACGAAGCCAGGATTTCATTGGGAAGGGGGGGGTGTTTTGACCCAAAGTCTTAGTAAATCAATGAAAAACATAAATTACCTGTTTTTTTTATTTTTTTTATTTTTTTTTAAATTATTGCAAAATTATAGTTCATTTAGCATGAAACTAAAAAAAAATTTAATGTGAAACTTTGGTAAAAATATGTTTTTTCGTATTATAAACGGATTAAAGCATAAATTTTCTTAATGAAGTTGTCTAACTTCCATACAAACCTACGCATTGTCGTGTTCAGAAGTGTCACACGTTTATTCCTTAAATATAAGTTGACTATAATTTTGCACTATTGTTTTGTTTCTGGTCTGGAAATTCTGTCCGTCGCGTCAGTCTGTCTCTCTGAATCGACACGCATAGCCAACACCGTTATGCTGATTTTCTTCAAACATGGTGTAAATTATTCTTTGAGTTATATGCCCAGAATTTTCTTTTTTATTTTTATCCCATAGGACTTAATTAACGGTACCTACCATACAAAGAAGTATTACCGATAATCGCATTTTCTCGGAAAAAAGTCCGAATCAATTTTGATAGATTTTTATATGACATTTTTTTATTTTGGATAGACACTCAGCCAATAATGGTCAACATAATTCTGAGGGATATGATAATCTTTTACGGCATTGTTGTAAAATGCCGAAAATTCGGTGGAAATTTAATAAGGCCGTTGACATAACCGACTGAAATCAGGACATTTTTGTTCCAAAATAATTGAATGGAGAACTCTGCAAAGGACTGGTCATTTCGTAAGGCTACTCGCGTGTTCATTTTCAATTTGCAGTTTCTTCAGCCCGTGAAGCACCCCTTCTGTCTACGTGGCTGAAAGCAACGTCTTTTGATGTAATAAAATACTTTATTTAACTAGGTGACTCCACCTTTAAAATAACGAAAAATTACTCTTGCTGATAGATGTTTGCTTTAGTTAAGAAAGAAATCGTTCAAGAGCATTCGCTCAAAGAACCCAACCATCATTGTATAAAAACATTTTTGTGGTGTGGAGAACTCGTCCTTATCAAGATCGTTTTAAACGAAAAATTCTTCGATATATTTTCGCCCTAAATTCCTAAATATTCTTAGATTTCTTTTCCGACTAAGATTTCTTTTCCGACGATGTTATGGTCTCGCATGGGATCACAACTATCCCTATTTCACCACTTGGCTGCAGATCGGTTTGTGGGTTTCGTCGGGTTGAACTTCGGCAAGTCTCCCGGTTTAGATTTTATTATTACTGAGGCTAACTAAATGCTGGTGTCATTACATTTGCTTTTTCCAGGAGTTCTAAGGCCTCCATTTATTTCTCTGATAGTAACAGATGAGTTTGTCGTGCTGTGTTTTGACGTGAAGGCTTCTGCGGTTCCTATTGCTTCTAATACGAAAAAGTGTCTCACTTTTGCTATCATACGAATCATCTTTCTCTCAGTCGCCGTCGATTTGCTCTCATACTTGTATATTGTCAGAAATAGTATTATAGAGCTTCCATTTCAGCTTAGGGTGCATTTTTCGGTCACAGATGATGAGGATGATAGAGTTCTAACTCCTCTCATCCACCCTACACTTACGCGATTTTGATATCGTCATCACAAGAAGCTTTGTCATTGATCATCGGTCCAAGGAATTTTAACTTTTCGGACTTGGGAAGCACTGTTCCGTGGTGGCGCTTCTTCGATATTTATTTCCCTCTAAAACGTTCAATAATATATCAAGTGCTTCTTTCAACGATGAATCATCTTTACCTATGATGGTTTCATCGATAGAAAAGGATAACTGACTCACTTTCGGGCAACTCATTTTTTAAAATTGTTTTTTGTCTCCTTTTAGCCAACGATTTTGATAGATATCTATCTAGTAAAACAGTAGTTAGGATTTCGTGCCTCATTAGAACATAGTGATTTTCAATAAAGGGATCCAGCAAGCAGGCACAACATAAAAACTTCCTAGCAAATACTTAATTTTTATGCTCCAGTGACAAGGGAATCTAAATTTGTATTTAAATTTATTTTAAATCTTCCCCTGGCGTAGTGGTGAGTGTGTCGGACTATCACGCCGGAGGTCTGGGTTCAAGTCCAGCTTCCATCTTCGATAACATGTAATTTTTTTTCAGGTGCATTGCCTGTTGCGAGGAAGTGACAAATCCTTCAAGAGTATCATTGTCATGAAAATTGCTTCTCACCTTAGTCGTTCGGATTCAACGAAAAATCGTTGGTCCCCTCCGATCATGTAGAACTAACAACGCATACACAAAAGGATTGATTGAGAGTTGTAAGTCACTAGGCCGTGGTTCTTCGGAGCTGTCAGTGCTACTATTTTTTTTTTGTTAAACCTTCTTGAACAAATTCCATGTAACCCAGTTGCATATGTAATTTTGATTTTCTTTATTACAGCAATTTGAGACAACATCAGCAAGTTTGTGCGACTTCGTCGTCCCTCTTATCATTTTTCAGTCTTGTAATTTTTTCGCTAAATGAAAACCAGTAAGTGTTGCTGTCGAAATTATAAATATACGCAAATCAAAATGAAAAGAACGCATTTATGAATCATATTTTCGCCATGAGATATTTCCTGAATCAAAAAGATGGCCGGATGCAAACACATGCGAAATTCCCGCTGAACCAAACCATCCATCCGGATTCTGAGTTGCCAATTTGTCTGTGCATTTCATCAAAGAGCCACGAAACGATGCTCTGCATCAGATACTATGAGCGGTACATCCTGCGGGGTTATATAACCACTCCACGCATATTGCTCTTGTTTCCATCAGTATAAGTTTTTCGATGTGTGGTTGCATATGTGGAGAAAATCAACATCAGAAGAAGGCCACACATGAATCTACGCACGATGTTTCGACCTTTTAATTTTCGTTTCGAACCCAATATTGGAAAATTTTGCTGCAAAAGACTATGTCTATAGATTGTGTTTTCAGGAACACGTACAAAAACATCCATTTTATGGTTAGAGAAGCTCTCCATGCAATTAGCAAAAATGGCTCTCAGCCCAATTAAACTCAAAAATGTATTTGAAAATCTTTGCGGCTTTTGAAACTTAGGCAGGTTGAGTTCATTTGGACGTGTTAATCGTACATATGTCGATGATAATGGGATTTCAGTGTAATTCGACTTACATAGGTACGGAATAAGAAATGAAATCGTACATGTTTGGCACAATATGTTGTATGCTATATGATGACGAAGTAAAAGTGGACTGAATAAATTGGTTTCATATAAGGGATTTATAAGATAAACTATCTTCCTTTTGTACGTGGGATTTCTCTTATAAGTTAATTTGATGATGGACTTTTAAAGGAAATTTTAAAAATTAAGGAGATGGAGAAAATGTAAATTTTTGCGAATTACTCATTTACAAAACGAATGTCGAAATTGAAGTGAAACACAGAAAACCATTTTGTTCAGTAAATTTTTGGAAAGTCTGGGTATACAACAAAGGGTAGCGGTGAATGAACCTTTATTGCGAATTAAATTTATTACAATAAAGTTTTGTTAAAAGATTATCTTTGTACTGACTGTTTTTACCTAAATTACATAGTTAAATGAATTATAATAAATTGCATAACACGACAACTTAATGACAAGACTTAAGGAGACCTGCAGAGCTAATAGTCAAAAATGTAAGTCCTAAATTGAGATAAACTTTATTAAGACAATTGGTACTCCTAAAAATTCTTTCTTTTTTGTTTGCCAAGAGATAGGAGCCCTTGATGGACTTGAACCTATAGACCTAGACGCTTCGGTTTAGTCAACAGTCAAAGAAATCAGATTTACAAACGATAGAAGCAATTGTTTTAGATCGCCAATAATAACGACAACAGCGAAACAAGTGCTTCGAAAAACAAGATGGCATAATCAGAAACTTGATATCATTTTAGATAATAAAAAAATCTGGACAAATCTGCATAAATATTGGTATAGTAAAATTATCAAATCAGTAGTTTGTTTCTTCTGTTCCACAATCAAAATATGTGAATATGCATTTGTTTTATGTTGATTAATAATCATTTCTATTTCTCAAATAATAATAAAAACCCAATTTTCATTAAATCTTAAAAATATAACATAATTTCAGCTTAACTCAGGATAGATTAACACTTTTGTGTTTTCAATGATAGACATCGATTTCAATGATAATTGAAATAGTAAAATTGTTAATATTTAAATTTAGCTGAAATTGTATATTTTTTTTTTAATTTCTTAATAGAAAAATTCTATAATTCATTAGCTTCATTTAATAACCAACACCAACTTTGTTCGATAATTTGCCTTAAAATTACCCTAAAAATGAATAAGGATCCATAAACTTCAAAATAACAAATATTAATTGAAATTATTTGACCAAAAATTAGAATTTGCAAAAATGTGTTCAAAAATAAAAATTACTTTTAGTCTCCACTTATTTATTTTTTAGCTAAATTAATCTTAAATTAAAAGTTATATTGTTAAATACCTGCTATTTGAACATGAATTCAATTCTTCGATCAACTTTTAAGAAGCCTAAAACTACTTCTTCATAAAAACTTTCACTTTTTTTTAAACTCCATCAACATTTGTATTTCAACTGGACTTGGGGACTTCTGAGATACCTACGTAGTCTTTATTCTCTGCAAATAATGCATTTTGTATGCGATTTAGATGCGCAAAATTTATAGCCATACCCACCACAAAAATTATTCCAGAGTCAGTAGCTAAATAGAATTTGAATTTAAAAAAAAATGTTAACAGTCAACCGAGCTAACTAAGAGAAATCGCCACAGGTTCTTGTACCCAGTGGCAGCTGGTAGTATTATTTTTCCTAGTTCCTTGTTCGATGAGTAAGTGCCCCGTGGCGTAGTTAGCTAGTGTTTCGAACTTTCTGACTGTCACGCCGGAGTTTTTTAAAAGAACTGCCTCTTGCGAGTAAGAGTTCCCTTTCGAGAACTTTCAATTTCTAAACTTAATGGACTTAAGTGAAAGATGATCTCTATTGCTGCTAAGGGACATGTTCTTATTGCTTTAGTAATGCATAAACATGTAAGCCTTTGCATTTGTTCTAGTTTTTTCTAGTTCGGTTCTCTTTTTCGACAAAACCGCATCATAAGTGATCGGTAATGATGAGTTTCACACATCATGGTGTACGTACAACGTACATTTATCTAAGGATGATGGATGAAGCTTGATTTATCAACTCTGCTTGTCCGTTTTATATCAAAAGAGACATATTAGCTTCCCCGACTGTTATTTCTACATATTTTTGCCACAGAAGTTTTTTTTCTATAGTGAAATGCCTATAGATATTTAACTTATTTTTTTGTTTCTATAACGTCTTCTGCTAACCTAATAGATTTTATTAGCCCCATGCTTTGGATCCTACTGGAATTGTATTTCAAAATCTAGTGAAACCTATTTTATCTTTATAAGAAATCGAAATTTTCGTGTTTTTACTTTCGTCTAAAATATGTCCCTTCTAAGCATAGCCTTAAGACCATTGTATATAAATTTCTATAGCACAACCATGGAGCAGCGCCATCTAAAGAAAGTTGTGAACTGCACATTTGGAGGTTCTTACATTTACTAAGTGTCTATTCTGTTACCCTAGCAATATAGTCTTCTACGAAACAAATTAATAATATATAGTGTATTTTATTGGCTCTAAAATCCATATTTCCTTGACAAGAGTCGTAAACAAAACAAAAATCATATATGTTTACGACTGTTGTCAGGGTTACAGAATAGACAACTAGTAAATGCACGAACCTAAAAATGTGTTTTTCACAAGTTTCTTCAGATGGCCAGGCGGTGATTATTTAGCATGAAAGTACTATAGAAATGTATATGCAATGCTTAAGACATTTATTTATAGAAATCAAAATACCAGCAGCTTCAAATTTAAAAAAAAAACCAGACAACCAAATTATTAAATTTATATAAAACAGTCGACAACAAAATATCAACAAACTTTATTCATTAGCAAGTCTTAGCAAGTCATATTGAATCCGTCTATACCCTTCTCTTTCCTTTGCTATACATTAAGGACTCTGTTGAAATCACTCAAGCAAAGTGAATTAAATTAACAATCACCACCCCCATTCTCGTCCTCTTCACGCAACCAACTCCCAGAACCACATAATTTTTCAATCCTCCCCCGTAGAGTGGGTGAAGTTGATAAAAATCTGAGAAAAAAAAATCAAGTACACTTCGTCAACTTAACCATTTCAAGTCATTTCGTTATTTTTCCTCTTCGTCACCCTCGGAATAAGAGATCAACGACGTAAATGACACAAAACAAATGAAAAAATATAAATAAAACAAAGAGGTATCAGGGTGGTGGGGTACCGACTACCGACCGACCGACGCGTCGGATTGGGTGTTACAAAAGTATATAAGCAAAATTGGAAAGAATATTGTACTTTCCCCGAACGGTTAAGGTTTTGTATTCTTGTTGCCAACTCTTCGTGATCTTTCTTACAAGCACTTCGTAGTCATTGAGGCAATATGTTACACATCCATTATTTCTAAGCACATTATCTCTTGACTCATACCATAATAAACAACAACAACAACGGTGCCTCTTCGTAGTTTTGTCGCAGAATGTGTGCAAGGTTGATGACGACATCAACTGACACCCTCCTGAGACAATCTGCACTTTATATCAAAATAAATTGCCGCAAAAAAGAAAACCTCATCTAGCATCCTGAACCTGAAAGATGCTTCATTTGGATGGAATATAGAAGAAGAAGAAGCAAGAGAAACGCCCAGGATGCAGGGAATATTATACTGAAGTGCTGTGATTACATATCACGTGCTACAAGAATGACAATGATGATGGTGTTGATGATGAAGACGTTATGGTTGATGATGGCATCTTATATAGAGAGAGCAGCAGCTTAGTTTATGATAAGAACATGGGAACCATTAAAAGCCATCACATGATGGCAAAAGCTGACAACTTAGCGTATGTGTTGTGTATTAAGAAATTCTCAACCTCCAAAGATGAGCATTATAAGAAAATTGTACATTATTTAAGAATAAAGTGTCATTTGGCAGCAATTTATGATTACAATAATAGGGGTGAAGGTATTACATGTATGTGCGGGTATATAAACGGAATTTGAACATCAGCCATATTTTTGTTTATAGGGGATAAGTGAATTTTCTTTTTTCTTAACGTGATTTTTAAAGTCGAGTAGTCATGAAATCGTTCTTTGTTGACTATATTCACTCCACTTTGAAAATTGATCGTTCATAACTACAAAAATGTTATTTACATATATCTGAAAGGATATCTGGTTCTTAATCTTTCAACCCTTAGGATTCCTTTTTTTAACCAAATGTTAAAATATTTTCGACATAATTGCCCCTCTATAATCTTTTTTCCAGAACAGCTTTATTTTCTTTGTGACTTCAATATGGGTTTAAAAATACTTCGGATGTGCAGAGAGAATCTTGAAAAAGGTCTGAGTAATTATGATAACCATCGATAGTAATGTGGTACAAATCATCGGAGAACATATTAGGTGTGTTTTATTGAGAATCCTTTTAGTGAAATCTAAGTAGAGCAAGAAATTTTCAATAAAACGACTCAGCATAACATCGCCTATAAGGTTTTCGTTTTTAACATTGGCACTACTTGTTTACCACATGCTACTTTATGTACCAACTTCCACAGATAAAACTCAGAACTATTGTGAATATTTTATTTTCAATAAGAATTGCTAGTGATAAATGGAGAAGTAAGAATTACATGCTATAAAGTAATTATTGTTTTTGTAATGCATGGAAATTTAACTCTTCCTTATATAAATTAAAAAATTAAAATAATTTTGTTCAATAAAACACGCCTAATTATATGGGTGACATCTTAGACTTTATTGCTGCACCGTTAAGCAGCTGATCGAAGAAAACTCTGAAGGTATTTAACATACACTTTGCCTCACCTCTGTTTGTTTTGCTTAAAATTAAAATTAAAATTAAAATTAAAATTAAAATTAAAATTAAAATTAAAATTAAAATTAAAATTAAAATTAAAATTAAATTTAAAATTAAAATTAATATTAATATTAAAATTAAAATTAAAATTAAAATTAAAATTAAAATTAAAATTAAAATTAAAATTAAAATTAAAATTAAAATTAAAATTAAAATTAAAATTAAAATTAAAATTAAAATTAAAATTAAAATTAAAATTAAAATTAAAATTAAAATTAAAATTAAAATTAAAATTAAAATTAAAATTAAAATTAAAATTAAAATTAAAATTAAAATAAAAATTAAAATTAAAATTAAAATTAAAATTAAAATTAAAATTAATATTAAAATTAAAATTAAAATTAAAATTAAAATTAAAATTCAAATTAAAATTAAAATTAAAATTAAAATTAAAATTAAAATTAAAATTAAAATTAAAACTAAAATTAAAATTAAAATTAAAATTAAAATTAAAATTAAAATTAAAATTAAAATTAAAATTAAAATTAAAATTAAAATTAAAATTAAAATTAAAATTAAAATTAAAATTAAAATTAAAATTAAAATTAAAATTAAAATTAAAATCAAAATTAAAATTAAAATTAAAATTAAGATTAAAATTAAAATTAAAATCAAAATTAAAATTGAAATTAAAATTAAGATTATAATTAAAATTAAAATTAAAATCAAAATTGAAACTAAAATTAAAATTAAAATTAAAATGAAACAAATTAAAATTAAATTAAAATTAAAATTAAAAAAAAAATTAAATCAAAGTTAAATTTTATTTTAAACTTTCATTCAAATCACATTTACTATTACAATACCAATTTATCTACAATTATAAAATTACAATTGCAGTAACAGTTAAAAATACAATTACAATAACAATCACAATAACAATTAGAATAACAATTCCTATGATAACTACATTTACAATTGCCTACAAATATAATTACAATTACAATTACAATAGGTAACTACATATTTCAATATGCAATTTAAATTAAACTAGATTAAATTAAACTATGAATACCATAAGCAAAAAAACATCGTGAAATAAATATTCTAAAATTAATCGATATACTTAAAATATGAGCAACTAAAATAATCAAAATGTTAAAAAGAGTTTTTTTCAAACGAAATTTCTGTAAATGTCACAGAAATTTGTTTTATTTTCTTATATGTAGGTAATATTATATTCATCCATTATAAAATATCCTTCTTTCAACACCCAAAACTAACAAACCATCGAAATGTAACAGAAACACATTGCAAATGGAAAAGCTAATTGATTACATTGTGTTTGTTTCCACTTTTATATTGGTATTAAATGTCAAACTTGATCCAAGAAGGAAATGCCACCCACCTTCACAAATAGTAACGGTATTCCTCCGACCGGAAACACTTCATATGGTCGTTTAATGGTCGGGTGTTAAATGTCAAGCTAATAGAGTGCGACAGTCAATATTTTTCAATAAAAAAACGATTGATAACAACAAAAGGCGGTCAACCGATATGGTATAGCAATGAGTCCTTGTATTGAATTCCATTTTTGCTAAAAAAAAATACATACTATCAAAACGTCCCTGAAATAAAATATGAATTGTTTAGTTGAATTGACCAACGAGTATGCTCATCATGTCGGTTTTGGATAAAACGATTCTAGGATTAAAAGGTTGCATGTGTATGAAAAAGGAAAAAATAAAAAAGGGACTTTTGGGGAATATTGAAGATATTTGATATAAGGCAAACTTTTTCAATTTAACTCCAAAAATAAAGAAACCACTTTTCTCTCAACATAGGTTTTAAGGGTCAAATGTTTATTATACTGAATTAATATTTTGGTAAATAATCTTACATCCGTTTCTAAGGTGTGCACTTTGGAATTTTAAACATAAAAGATTATAGAGACTTTTTCCGAAAAGGTCACGGTTTTAATCCTGGATCTTTTTTTCTTAAAAAAAAAAAAAATTAAATTACCATTGAAAAAAACTGTTTCCAATAATTCTTGAAGAAGAAGAACAATTTCTAGAATTTTTAACGAAATCGGTTCTGTCGTTGCCTTAAGGATTAGATTAAAACTACCCATTCCCATATGTTACAAAACTGGTGTTCTACGAAAATTAAAGTTTATTATCTCACTTCTTTGAGGCGATTAAATAACATAAAGAAGAATTCTGATGTATTGTTGTCATGATAAAATTTATCTTTTAGCTCTTTTCCATTCCTATAAAATAGCAACGCAAACAATAGGTAAAGGTTCGGTTGACAAAGTAATTTAAAAGGAAATCTTTCTTTATAAAATGTCGTTCTATCTGTGCCCGATAAGATTTTAATATAAAACACGAATGTTTCTTATTTTTTAAAAAATATTTAAAAAAAAAACATCTTTCTTTCGAAAAAAACAACATTTATTTTCTAGTTAATCAAATTCATACAAGAATTCAATTTCATCCAATAAACGGAAATTAGTTCCAGCACAAAAATCACAGTCGCAATCATCAACAGTAATCCCCATATCTCAAAAACTCCCAAAATTCGAAAGATAGTAATAGCTTCCAGAGGAACACACCCCTTTTTGCCTTTGCGAAATATATTTACGTCCTTAGCATTGCGCTTGTTTAAATATTTCGATACACCGTTATTAATGAAAAGTCTCAAATATATATTAATTGGTTCTGTATAAATCGAATGTTTAGCCAAATATAAAGCTGAAGAATATATATATACTGTTTCCTTTATCATTATTAATTTACTTCCATTTCTAAAATTATCTTCCAAATAGCTCATGAAGCTGTCTTTCAAAACAATAGTAGCATATCTTCCTCTAGACTTCTCTAAGCTTTTGAGTCTAAAGCTATGTCCTCCATCCACAGTTATTGTTTCATTTTTAAGAAATGTTTCCGAATCTTCAAAATATTTCGAAACAAAAATGTTATATTTCCATGCAATAAGATCGTTAAATCCTTCTGGTATTCGGGAAAATCTATCCATGCGAAAGGAGTCGAACAAAGAACCTTGGTAGGCATTACGGAGAATCAAACTCATTAATAGAAATATCAGGAGAAGATATCTGGCGAAATTTCTTAATGGCAAACGAGTCATTGGATATCCCAGAATCACTGCGAAGAAATTCGTCATTGGAGAAACATTCTCCTTTCCGAACACAAATTGTTGAATTTTTCCGCTTGCATATCGCAAACACTGAATCGCACAAATTCCGAACAAGAAGAGAATGATCACAAATATCCAAACTTCGCGGTTGAATGGTGTTGCCAGTCGACTAATAGGATCTAACTCTCTACCTCCGCGTATTATAAAAACAACTGATGA
This sequence comes from Baccha elongata, assembly GCA_951217065.1. Lineage (NCBI taxonomy): Eukaryota > Metazoa > Arthropoda > Insecta > Diptera > Syrphidae > Baccha > Baccha elongata. Next base: position 19,305,706 of record OX578272.1, on the reverse strand, counting down.
CATTTGATAGACATCTGAAGGGGTAAGAATAAACCTCTTAGGATTTGAAGCACTGAAGCCTCCCAGAGCAATATCCGCTTTTCCGTCCAGTAACTGCAAGTAATGAAAAAGAATGCCGTAAAAAAATTTAAATTCAGACATAATCACGCATATAATATGTACATCAGCAAAACAGCCGAAGCCAGTGTTGTTCTTGAAATAAGTCTGTTCCTTGGGAAACGGGAGCAAGTTTATAGTAAAATTTAGGTTTCTTGCAAGAAGTTTTATCAGTTCTCCATCTATTCCACTGAGGCTTTTCCAACCTTTATCGTAACCAGGATTACTTTTGTTACCCGAAAAGGTTACAAAAGGTCGATTTACACGTGCTGTTACTCTCAAAGGACAACCATACATGTTCAAAAGCGTTTGGGGAAAAACATTTGCAAGTCTATCCAGACTCTCGTTGAAGCGAAAATAGAGATACGGTTGAACAACGTGGCATTTTTCCTTGGTGAAGAGATTATACTTGAACATACTGACACCAAGTGACGGATGATTTAGAATGACATTTGCGTTGACGACATGAAACCGACGACACGATGTGAAAATTCTGTTTAGTGTTTTCCAATATGCAGTTGTGAATTTTGACAAAATAATTAGAAACCGATAGTCACGTTCATAGTAAGATTTAGGAAAGTTCCAACGAATTTCCCTTTAATTAGAAATTATTAAAATAGTATTGATTTAATAAATTATGAATGGGATTTTCTTACTCAAAAGCTTCACTGCTATCAATTACAAATATATGATATTCCCAAGGATGATGTTCTGAGTCTCCATTGATAAGCTGCACTGCAATGGTGTCCTGTAGATTGCTCAAAATATGTTCTAAAATTCGTTTATTCAAAGCTTGTGTATTGGAATCTAAACTTTGTTCAATGATAACAATAGTACTCGAAGATTTGCTTATATATTTTCGTGCTATTAGAGCCGCAGCATTGGCCAAAGCAAAGTGGTCATTTCTAGGACGAGGCCAATTTGATAGTGAAAGGATTACATGTGGCAATAAAACCCAATATATAAAAAGACAATTTCTTTTAATGGAAACCATTCTTGGACTGAATTGAAATGTGTGTCCCTAGTGGTGCGATTAATAAACGAGCAATTCAATTAGGGGGACAACAGATAATATCATAAAAAACACTTGAATATTTTATGGAAACCAATAGATTTTATTAATTGCATTAACTTCGGGATACTGTTAATATTTTTAATACAAAAAAATGCACCCTTAGTTAAATGAAATGTGTCTAGTCTAGTCTCATATACAATAGTATATTACCTATATGAAACATTTTTCAGTAACGATAAGAGATGATTCCCATACAACCTTGTTACTTTTAACGAAAATCTCTGTCTTACGTTTAAAAATATAATCAAATACTTTAAGAAAACAAAAAGAACCAAGGCCTCAAGACGCTTCTTTAATGTACTCCAGCTTTGATTAAAAGTTTTCCAGAAACTTCTGCTGGACAATTTACTTGTGCTTTGTCTTCTTCGTACTTATCCATGAGCATCCGAAAGTTCGTCTTGCAGATTTGTTGTCTAGCTCTTGATTCCAGCATTAAATATGGCAGATTTATCCGTTTTTCTTTGTTTTAATACAAATTTTCGAAATTTTCGGGTTTTTGTTGTTTGATCTTTTTTTACAATGCGATTAATTTAACCCATTCATTTGCATGCAAGTTTTTTGAAAATCTTAAGATGATATGATTACAGCGCACATTGGTGTTATTGGCTTCGCATGCCATCGCACCGAAAGTGAAAAATTTAGAAACGCAAAAGTTTAATAATAATTCGTGCTTGTCTACGAAAGGGATATGTATAGCATTTGGACAACATTTTTCTCCCAAATCCTTACTTCTTATTTCGTGATTTTGATTTTTGTATTAAACTATCATAGATATCATTCAACAAACTTCGCGGAGTTGTTTCGCTTGTTTTTGACCAGCAATTTGTTCTTTAGGTAATATTTTATTCGCAAACTAATACTTGTTACTATTTTACTTCGACAATATTTTTTTTTATATTATATTTTTATTTTGAAATCAGAATTTTGACCTCAGCTGAATTTCGACACTAAACGGTTGAAAACACACACACTTATCATCCAATTCACATGAAAAGTTTGGGTATCGACCTATAGCGCTCCCATCAGTTGACGGTGATTGCCTGGCCAACATCATTTTCAAAGAAATATGGACAGGAGACCGAGTTGGGGTAAAATTCTGTATGGGTTATAGTTGTGTTTTCAAAAGTCTGGTTGTAAAAACCCTGTTTTTCAAGAATCCTGCATAACCAAAATTATGTATTCGAAATTGTGTATTTCAAAATTTTTTACCTATACTTGAAAATTCTGTTTTGTTTAAAAATTCGAAATTCAAAACAACTTATGTTGCTTAAAACCATTTTTTTTAATGGAAAATACAGAATGTGAACATAATACCTATTTTTTATGACAGAATAAGAGAGTTCGTAAACAGAATTATAAAAAACTAAATTTTGCACAAACAGAATTCTGAAATATCGAATATTGAATACAGAATTTTGCATAAACACAATTTGAGTATAAAGTTTTGAAAAAAGCAATTTTGAAAACCAGCATTCCGTCACGATTCCGGATTGGTATCGTCTTAAACTCGACAATTATGTTTCTTGAGGTACCCATTCATCCAGAAATGGAAATCGTCGTTGAAAATGAATTTTCTACCGAAATAGGATTCGATTTTCTCAAACAGGAGTGGTTCTCTTGTTTGAGAAAGTTGAACTCAATTTTATAAAACAATTTTATCATCTACATATTAATTAAGCAAGACACACTCTATAAATCATAGTCAATTTGACAGATGAAGCTTCAACAATATGGCCGCCATGACCTGTCAAAGTTCGCAAGTCCTTATAGGAAGACTCTTTACTACGGGATAGAAATCTTTAATGTTTTTTTTTCCAAAAACAAGTATTTAGGTTAGTAGATCATTACGAACTAAAAAGTCAGCTGTGATTCGCGAATTAAGTTCAAATTACGTCATTTTTGTTAATGCTTCATTTTAATTCTTATTACCACCTATATTGTTCGTTAAATTCTCTTAGAAATGGAATTTCAATTATACATAACTGGCCCAGTAAATAGAAACACACAAGAAATCACAGCATCGTATTTTCATCGGTTCATCGTATTTTGAGAATAATTACAGTTCATTTGAATTAATAAAATTCAAATTCATAAAAAATACACATTATTTAAAATTCTTTTATTAAATAGTTTATTTCTATATATATTTTTCAAGGATATTACTTTTTTTTTTAATTAAAAAAAAAACATTTCTTTAATATTTCTTGATAAATTTATTTGCAAATTTTAATAACATAACATTTAAAATCACTTAACAGTATAAACTACACCCAATTGAAAAAAAATCTCAAAATTAAAAAATATTTTGACAATAATTCCAAACAAAAAACCACTACTGTTAGAGCCATCAACCAAACAAAAACCTGATACAAACTCCAAATTCGATCGTTTGTCATTGCTTTCAAAGGAGCAGCCATCTTATTTTCCCTAAACATTCGACGATCCTTGGCATTTCTCCTTGCGATTTGACTTATCAGCCCTGCATAATTGAATTGCCTCAAATGATTGTTTATAGCGGAAACGTAAACTGAATGCTTTTGAAAATACATTGCCGTCTGATATTGATACACTTGCTCGTCAATAAGTTTTAGATCGGATCCTTGTCGAAAATTTTTCTCCATATAACTTATAACATGATCACGTAGTGCCACAGTTGCAAATTTTCCATCAAGCTTTGCCAGTGTATTCAACCTTTCAACATGTCTATCTTCAACTAGGATAATTCGATTTTTTGAAAAAATATCTATATCAGTATAGAACTCCGAAACAAGAATTTTGTAATTATCTCGAAATAGATCATCGTATCTTTTAGGTACTTTTTCAAATCTATCAATTCGAATAGAGTCATAAAGTGAACCTTGATATGCGCTGCGAATGACCAATGTCATCATTAGCCAGAGAATCAATAGATATCTGGCGAAATTTCTTTTAGGAACCCTTACAACTGGATAGCCTAGGAATACCGCAAAGAAATTAGACAAGGCAATATCGTTTCGTTCGCCAACTACGAATTCTCTAACTGAAGGCTTGACAGTTCTTAAGGCTAGTACTAGAAAAGCACCAACAAGTAATAATGCGAAAATCCAATTCCAAACTGGAATACTGAATGGTCTACCAAGCCGATTGACACAATCTAGTTCCCGTTTTCCACGAACAACAAATACAATCGGTGAATGGTAATACAGTATTGAAGGTGTTAGAGCAAACCTCTTTGGATCCGATGCACTGTATCCTCCAATAGCTATATCTGCATTTTTAGTAAGAAGCTGCAATTAAGTGAAGTTATTTTTTGTCTTCCTTATTAAAGCTAAAAATTACCTGAGAATAACATCCATGAGCAGTTCTGTTATCAAAATAGGTTCGATCCTTTGGAAAAGGCAACAAATCAATGGTAAAATTGAGGCTATGTGAAAGCATTTTTATCAACTGTCCGTCAATCCCTTGAAGATTACTCCAATGACCTTTTGAAATTGGGTTACTTTCGTTACCTGAAAACATCAGCATGGGATAATTTTGTCGGCCGCAAATTTTCAACGGACATCCATGGAATGTCAGCATCTTCTGTGGAAAAACATGTTCCAGTTTTTCAAAACCATTAACGAATTGAAAATATAGATACGGCTGAACAACATGACAGTTAGTTTTTGAGAACATGTTATATTTGTACATAGAAACACCCAGTTTCGGATGATTAAGAAGAATATTAACATTAACAATATTGAATAGCTTACAAGCCGTAAAAATATTTCGAATGGTTTGAAAATATTTATTTGTATAGTTCGTGAGGACGATGAGAAAATGAAAATCACGTTCGAAATTGGTTTTCGGAATGTTCCAACTAATATTCCTAGCAGCAGAAAAAAAGAATCTTTATAAGATCTGTAACAGTATTTTTCAAAACCTACATAAATGCTTGTTCACTGTCTATAATAAATACGTGGTATTCCCAGAGTTGATTTTCGGATTGTCCATAATAGAGTTGAAAAGCAACAGTCTCGCCCGTATTCTTCAAAACATATTCCAACAAACGGTCATTAAAATCTTTCAGTTCGGAATAAAGACTTCTTTCAATTATAACAACAGTTGTTGAATGTTTGCTGAAATATCGTCGAACCAGATAAGTAGTTGTATCAGCCAAAGCAAGATAATTATTTTTGGTCTTGGTCCCATTTGCGTTTCCATCTTTTGGCAAAAATGCAAAACAAACGAGAAATAAGAATTGTACGTGAACTAAAAACATTTTGTTATGACTAAAGTTCGTGTTTGCACTTTTACTGTCATCAAATAGGTGACACGTTTTCAATTAAATAAGTGGTAATTATTTCATTGTCTAGCTCTAGATCTAGATTATTGTTTATTTGATAAATATTCTTAATTTTTAAAATTGATATAAATCATTTGATATTTTATGATGATGAAATTCCAATCGTCATTATGTGCAATGAGAATAGTAGCAAATAATTTTATAAGTAAATAATTTGCATATTTTTTTTTCTTGGTGAGAAAAGTCAGAACTGTCAAAATTTGTGCTGTCAATATTAGTTTTGAACTTGAATTATCATTTCGTTGTAGTTTTGGATGTAATGATTTGTTAATTTGCAGGGCAGGTTAAAACAATAACCGTCAACCACAAGGTTTAGGAAAGAAGAGTACGAGTCGAAATTACAAACACCTCAATTTAAACGCAATTTCAACAAAATTGCCTTGAAATTACTTTTCATTTCAGTTCATTCCAGTAGAACTGATGAAATAAACGAACAGAGCTAACAAAATGCGCCAACTCTTCGAAATGTCAAAAATTATATACATAAGCCAGAAAGAGAAAAACATATTTTTTCTCTTATTTTTTTGATTAAAATTGTCAAGCAAAATCATCTTAATTTATAGGTGTGAACACTTTTCGTAATTTCGAAATTGAGGTCCCAAATTGCCTAATTTTGAGCTAGGTGGGAGCATAGTATTAAACTATAAAATACCTCAATTCCAACGCAATTTCAAACCAAGCAAATTGCACTTTGAAAAAGCTCTTTACAAACACAAAGAGTAAAATAGAAAAACATGATCAAAATGAAGTTGTATATGAGATCGGGTGCAAGGGTATCAACGATATCAAGTGTGAACTGGTTTACATAGGTACAACAAAAAGACCAGTTCGAGTGAGGATAGCTGAACATCAAACGAATATAAGAAAAAACAAGACAACAACCCTTTTGGCACAACACATAGAGGAAAGTAATCATACAGCTGATTTTGACAATGACAACATAAGAATATTGGATAAAGAACGTTGGATAAATACTAGGTATACACTAGAAAGCCTAAGAATACAAGAAAAACTAAGAACAACAATGAATACGAAAGAAGACAAAGAAGACAAAGTGGCAATCATAAGTCTGTGATATTAACATTAAGGTTGTCTGTTCTAGTGTTTTTTTAAATATATTTCTTCTTTGTTTTTCTTTTTCAAGTTTTGGTGTTAAATGTAATAATAGTAAATGTAACGTAAATTGATAAAAAATAATTAAGAAATATTTAACATATAATAATAATAAAACTAATGGAAAATGTAAGTTATTTTTAAAATTGTCAAATGCCTAATTGTGTGAACAACGAAATTTAAAAAAGTTGGAAAAACCCCAACGATACGTAGGGAAAAGAATGAAATAGTTTTATTTGAATTCGGAAAATTTTGACCCCCCTTACCCTAAAACATTTAACCCGGTTCAAATTTCGTGTACTTTATAGTATTTGCTCATAACATCAAAACAAAAGCCTACACCAAAATCCAGTTTTGTCAGGATTTTTTCGTCATTTTGCATCATTTTTCTGAGCTTAAAATATGAGTCCCTATACATGCATACATAAACAGATAATTTCAGAAATCTTCATTATCGAATTGCTCATATTGTTTGCTCATCAGATTACTTTGATTAATTTTAAACTTTGCGGTCCCTTGGTCCGCTTTGAAATAAGTTCGTGCTATCGGGGGGATTTTTTTTTCTTTTCATTTTAAGTGGAAATAATTTCACAATGAAAACACCACTTTTCTATATAATTCATTCATGCTGCTTTCCAAGTGAATAATTTATTGTTGCTCGACATGAAACTTTGCATTTCATTTCAATTCGATTCATTGGTTTTATCATTCACAAGGGAGCCCTATATACCTCCTTCTGCCCTGTGACGTTGTCGCGCCGACGACAATATGGTCGGTATAACCATCACACCATCAATACGCCTCCCTTTCGCGTATATAGTAGATAGATATGTTTTTATTAGATATCCCCTTTCATAGATATTCTCCAATTGAATTGAAAGTTTTGACATTAATTTAACTTCCACGTAATTGCATTGAATTGCTCTGAGTCATTTTTTATTAGAAGAGTTTTAAACGCTTTGCGCTCTGGTGTGGATGATGGCTGCTGTTATAGTGCTTGCTAGAGGGATAATAGCTTAGGGGGTTGGTGTGCTGCGGTGAATAATGAAAATGATATCCTTTAATGTTTTAACTTTTTTGTGGTAAATCGTGCAATTGAGCGAAAACTAATTGAATTAAATTTTCTAAGACAGCTCGCGGGGTTGAAATGTCAAAAAAAAAAAAGTTTCAGAAGGGGGTACGATGTTTTATTAAAACGTTTTATAGGAAATTGTATTTTGTTGGAAGAGAAATTTGGGTACAAAAGTGTTTACGAAAGGAATTTAAATTTATCTCAAAAGATTATAAGCAGTGTTAATGGAAATAATTGGGTAGCTATTGTTTTATACATTTCTAATTTTAGAATTTGTTTTTTTTTTTTAAAGTATGGGAACGAGTAAAGGATCAGAAGTGGGATCAATGCCTTCGCAGTTTATGTTGATAAACAGATTGTCAGATGGTATTTTTTTTCGTTGAGGCCAATCAAATGCTAGCGTTGTCAGTTACCATTGTCACTAATCCGTTGGTCAGGTTTGAACCCCATAGCTTCCACATTATTGTCATTTGATTGCAAAAAAAAACAAGGATTGGTCAATATATTTTTGAGAGTAAAATATGGTTATTCGAGGCAAGATTAGTTGAATTTTTAACGTTTGTCTAATAAAGAAAATAAACTTTGTAGAGACTTCCTCGAAAAAAGGAGATTCGATGACACATCTAACGTTTTTGCAATATTCTTTTCGGAACGAGCACCACAAACGTTTTATGACTTTCTATTCCGCAATTGATTACTTCAGATACTTCAAACCGAATCTGACAGTTTACCGCCATTTACAAGTATTATGACATCTTCAGATAGGTTGGTACTAATTGGGCGTGAGCGATCTTTGGACAAAATCCTTTTGCAAACCTTATTTTGCAGTAAATTTTAATTGTTTGTCGATTTTTCTTTTGCTTTGTCATTTTGCAAAACACTGCTTTAGAATAATGAGACTTATTGTGAAGTTCGCCCGGAATATATTTCGCCTGGCGAAAATCTGTTCGCCCAAATATTAATATGTGACAAATATCTTACTTTTCAAACCTTATTCACTCGTTCGCTTTAAAAATATAAGCGAATAATTAAGTTGGAATGATATATGGTTTTTGTCACAAAAAAAAAAAAGATTCCAAAGAGCATTTTTTCGAACATTGAATATTTATTTACATCAATAGACGGAAACTGAAATTTCTATTTTTCCGGGTGGAATGACATTCGGGCAAACTTCATAATAAGGCTCAATGGTAAATTTCCAATTCATTAAATCGTCGTTCGTTTAAATATCAAATTTTTAACTAAGACAAATCGCAAATCACTTTCTCTCTCAAATCACTTGATCTCTGGGCAAGTTATCTTCGCATTTTTTTTTTTTGAGAAAAATGTAACTAAACAAACGAACTTTTTAGAAAATACTTTTTTTTCAAAATTTTTTATTGCAGTCTTAAGAGGAATTTAAGAATATAAAATTTAAAAGATAAGATAATCGGTATCAAAAAAGTTCGGTTCTATAGCAGGTCCCGTTAATAAGCTTCTCCGGGAAAACAATTTCAGATGAAAGGCAGTAACTCGTAATCAAAATTGATCGGATTTTTTGAGAAATTTGGAATTATCGGTAACGCTAATATGGAATTATCGGTAAAGTTTATGGTTATTTCATGAACTAGGATAAAAATAAAAAAACCTGCGGGGATATTATTCATAAAATACTTTTTACCAAGTTTAAAGAAAATCGGTCCAACCGTTTAATCTGTACGTGTCGATACAGACAGACAGACAGAATTGCCGGACCCACTTTTTTGACTTCTCTATAATCGTAATGTCATGTTTGATTGTTATCTAAAACTTTTGTTTGCACTAATACATGCATAACTTGCGTTTTATAGTACCTTTATAGAGCAAGTAAAAACGTTAATTAATCAAACACGAGTCACATTCATAATTATCTGCCGTATCTACATAATTTTTTTTACTATGTTTTGATTAAAATTAAATTAATCGCTACCTATGTACATTATACACATGATATCACGATAGCATACTGTCCCCTGCAAATTATCAAGTACCTACTCGGTACTGACTTATGTCACCAACAGAATTTGCGTTTACCCCATAATTCTCCTATTTAGGGTTAATTCCAAATTATAACTATAAAGTCATTCGCTGTAATTTTCACTGTTTTGAGTACGCATCTGTAGTGGTTCAGCAACAGCACTCATGCTCTTCAACTGCCAAACACAAATTTGAGCGATTCAAAATCGTACTTTCCGCGGCACAACATAAGAACTGTCATTAAACAATAAGAGCTCTCACTCTAGCAGTTGGAAAACATGCATTTCGACAAATTGAACTAATCACGTTTGCTGCGTAGACTCCAGTCAACTTCAATCTCAAGTTGACGAACATCAAGTGAAGAGACGATGTCATTTACCTGACTATGGAATCTAAATGGTGATGAAGTTTAAAGGTAAAATAGACTAGGTATTTAGTTTAACATGTATTTAGTTTAACATGTAACATAGGAACCTATTGGAATTGTTTAGTACAAATTGTTTTTGGTATTTTTGTTTCGACTATAGTAATATTAAAGATACCTACTTCCTTTTTAAAAAACACATTGCTCCGCAATTGGTTGGTCGAAGGGGGATTTTAATACCCTCAATTGCTCCTAGTGTGAGTTAGTTCTGATCCTTATTTTGATTGAACCTTTGATGATTTTAAAGGGCTTTCAACTATTCGCTTTGAGAAAGAAGGGCTATGTCCAAAACCTAAGTTTTTGTCGAAGTTACCGAAACTGGAAACGAAATGACAAAGTCCTGTCAAGTCAATGGTTGAGAGTATAAATCCGCTTACCTATGTGCTTTCATCATGAATCTATCGTGCCATACAATTATTTTATAAATTTATTTGCATGTATTTCTAATTGACCAAGTTACTTTTAAATACCTCAGAATCGTACATTGGTTTTAAATTTTTAAACTATATCCCAGCTTCTAGATTCTAAAGGTCATTTTCACAAGGTCAATTTCACGTAAATAAAATCTTTCCTCTTAAACTCACAACAAGAAATAAAATATAAATCTACATAAATGCAAACCACACAAAAAACCACTGAATGTTCAGATCTTTCCAAGCCAAATATTTACCCATTATTCAAATATGTTAAAAAGATATACCTACGAGTACATATACCTGCAGAAGACTCTGGAGAATCCTTTTCACCAGTTTAGCCACTCGAAACAACAAAGCGGCCGCATGGCATAAATGAATGCCACAAAAACTTTAAAACGAAATGAAATACCATACGTGCCTCATGTACTGGAAAACCTACTATATGTACATATATATTTAAACTAAATACCCAACTATGTGAACACGTCCATTTAACGTGTAGGTTTACGGAAGAAAAAAAAAACATAAAGTAGAAAATGAGCGAAAAGAATTCCACACCGGTAAAATGGTAAACAGCATCAAAAGGGGCAGAGAATAAGGACACTACACCAAAATCAGAGGTAGGCTTTATTTAGACTTGAGGGGGGAAAATTTAAAATTCCAGTGTTAAATTTGAAGAGGATCCGGAAATAATGTCAACCATTTTTATAGTAGGCCTTTTTCAAACTCAGAATTTTGCAATAACTTAAGGTTTTTCGGTGCGGTATGTCGGTAAGTAATTTTCCCTTTGGAATGTGCACATTAAGGATACACAATAATAATAATATGTTGTAATCACATTCTTGTGCAAAGTATTTAACATTTTTACCTATCAAAACTTAAAAGGACTCTACGAAGTTGTGTTCTAATTATAAACTCAACTTTATATGCGATGTAAGAATAATAAGTTGGGAGACAGGTATGTATGTGTGCAAAGAGGGGAGGATTCTCATTATAAGCAAACTCAAACCTAGGAACGTCATAATTTATTACATTAACAAGATACACTTGAATGGAATGTCGAGTAGTGAGGTGGATGGATTACAAACCATACCACCATTACCTTCATCCCTACCGATTCGACGAAAACTTCGTATGTAAAGGCCTGTTAGGGAATAGTTTCGTAAAGTTAAGGAATTCACAAGCCCACACATAGCATGCCTTGGAAAGGTCTCGCTCTCGCTTATTTCTTACTTCGCCATCACCAACCACCACGTAACAGTGTTTTAGAGTCTCTCTTAAGAGTCAAGGGTTACGATGTCGGCAGGTAATGCAGTCCTAGGATCTACTCCGGATGGGATATTAGCACAGGTAGATGTTGTATTTTTTTGATGTTTCTTGTGTTTTTTTTATACCTACGTATAAAGCTTCTTTCCTGCACCTGTTTATGCTATGTGAGTGTCGGAGACTTTTTTAAACTATGTGTAATTTTAAGAAGTTAGTTAGCTTCTTCTTGGGGTAAAAAGTTTTGCTTTAGTTAACTTTCTTTTCCGGAAGAGCGTGTAAGTGAAACTTCAAAACTTTTCACCCTTTCTAGGATATTTTTTCTTTCGTTCATCTGTTCATTTTATTTTACTTTTTTTTTCTCGATTCGAAGGAACTGCTTAATTATGTGTGCACGTTAATTACTAGCGGAGTGTTCGGTTCGGTTAAACAGGGTGTTTTTTAATTAATGAAATGTAAATCATTCAAGACTATGTTATAAGATAAAAATGTTTGACAGTTAGGGTATTTATATATTTATTTTTTTTTTAAGGGAAAAAAATAAACTGGAAGTGTATTTTTAAGGGGAAAGAATAAAAAAAGAACAGTCAAATGAATATCTCCGTACTTTTAAGTAATTTTAATTTTTTAAAGCTTTTGTGATAACAAAAGCAAACAACTGGGAAATTCATTTGAATAGATTTTTTTTTTATTTTTATCTATTTTATATACTTAATATAATAATAATATTTTAATAATATTTTAACTATTAATAGTTTAAAGTCATATTGAATTTTAAATGCAATTGGTGTTGCACGACACTATTTAGAAGGAGTGGAAAGATAGGAAAGAGTTTTGGTACAATATATATATTAATATATTTTTTTTTTTAAATGATTATGAAAGCATTAAACAGGTTTTGCAGAACTTTTAGAATATAAAATTTCCCCAAAATCGGTGGAGCGGTTTAAAAGATAATCGATATAAAAAAGAACGATTTTATAGCAAGTATCGTTAATAAACTTCTTACGAAAAGAAATTTTAGATGAAAGGCATCAGCATAGATAACAAATTACTCCGATACAATTTTATGAAAATTGATCGTATTTTTTCGAGAAAAATAGATTCCAAAAATTGCAGGTACCTCGAATCAGACTACATACCTACTGGGACAGAAATATTTTTGAACCATAATATTTTTGTTTAGGCAGATAACAATTTTTAAAACGAAATTTTTTTTTACAATACGCAAGCTGTGAATATGTGAAAAAAATTAAATCATCCAATTTTCAAAAAAAAAAAAAACAAAATAATTAATCAGCCCTGTCACAGGCCTTGTCGGAACGATTTCGTTCAACGAATTGCAAAAATAATCCACTATATTTTATTTATTAGTGATCATATTGCAATGACATTAAGGATAAATACTTTAAGTAATTGTAAATTGCAAATTGAGTTGCAAAATTTGCATAAAGAAGTCATCTACAATGTTTTCTTTTTGCTATTAGTAGTCCGAAATTGATACAACGGGGCCTGTGATAGGGCCGAATACAATTTTTTTTTTTTAATTTTTTGTTGAAATTGAACATTCTTTACAATTACAAGACGTATTTAGATTCTATCGATTCATTCAGGCCTTCTAAAAAAAATTGGCTTAAAATGATTTCACGCGGAAGGTCAAGAAAAATAATACGCACGACCGGGTGGCTCAAACTGCCTCTTGTCGGAAGTTAAATAAGAGCTTAACAGAAAAACCTATGCAGAAAGCTCAATAAGAAAAAACGTTATTTTTACTGTAATTTAGCAGGTATGTTTAATTTTTTTTAAGCTCGAGTCTATTTTATTGATCGTTAAATCATTCAAAAACCACTTATAATACATTGTTATATATTTGTTCAACAAGCAAACTCTTCACTAGAAACAATTTATGTGGCAGAACGATGTTTGTCGGGTCAGCTAGTAAATAAATAAATAAGTGGGCGCCTATGCAATAATGATGGTAGATCTTCTAAGGGCCCCTTTCCAGTGCTGCCGAGAAAATTATATATATTTTTTTAGACTTATCGAAAAATAATACGTCTAACAGCGACAGAACGCGCGACAGTTTGCGGTGGTCACATATTGTTTTGATGGCGTTAGTCATTTTGTGTGTTCATTATTCCTGGGGTCAGATGGCAAAATGTTATAAGTGATTTTTTTTTTAAATTTCACGTACGTTTTTGAAGCTAAACATTTTATGAAAAATCAAAAAGGTTTTTCTCAAAAATTTAAGTTTTTTGTTTTCTTTTTTTTTGTAAATTTTATTTTTTCTTAAATATTCTTTTCTGATTTTTCATAAAATTTTGAGCTCTAAAAATTCACGTAAATTTAATAATTCATTCAAAACATTTTACCATCTGACGACAGATTTATAGTCAGTGATGCCAAATTAGCATGACAAGTTACAAGATCGTGCACCAACAGGCGCATCATACCCGCTACTTATACTGTCAACAGCGATTCCTTACTGTTTGCCTTTATTTTAATTCTGTGAGTGAATGGAAATTATAAAGCTTTCCGTTTGGTGTGTAAATAAAATCACTTGATGAAAATTTAAGATAAAACACTTACATTGAAAAAGTGACGTTTAAGTGTTCAATCAATTGCGTGGTAAATAAAAAAAAGTATTTTAATTATAGAGAACGCTCGAAACGCTCGAAATGGTCGTATTACATTAACTCGTGAACTAATTATCGATAGCAAATTTAAAATTGAAATTAATAGTATGGTGGTCTCCTTCTTCTTCTCTGGTATGCTATCGAATGAGACCACTACTCACCCACTTCATTTCACTTCCTAAGGGTTTGCCAGTATGACCTCAAAAACGTCGATAAGCAAGCATCCCGATTTAAGATTATTCCATGTCTGAGGCCAACTTTGATTGCTGGTGTCATTGCATTAGTTTGCTCCATTGTGTTGCATTTAATAAAACAAATGTAGGGAAAGAAAAAAGTTATGTGTGTTTAAATATTTGTATTTATTTTTTAAAAAGACATCTCAAAAACTTCACTCTTTTAGAAATAACTTCCACACAAAATACCAAAAACGCCACTATCAACATTCCACCACAAAGATTATAAACTCCACTTAATTCCTCATGTTTAATCGTCATCACCTTTGGTTGTCTTTTAACCTTAAAATACGACAAATCGATTGATTGTTTCACCCAAGCATCCATTAATCCCACCCCATTAATTCTTAGAAGCAGTGAATTAATTTTATCGGCTAAATACGAATGTTTCGTAAGATAGATACATGAATTCTGATTCATAAACTTCTCCTTCAAAATAGTTAGGATTTCGATCTTTCGGTGTTTTACCAAATAATCAAGTAGAAATTCCACTGGAGCAATTGTTAGCAACCTTTCATTTGGACGTTCTTCAAGGTATTTAAATACTAAATGTGCATTATTTCCATCGACAATAGCTTTATTCAGACGCATATCTGTGAACAGAGTAGTTTCAGCTATTTCATTGAAACCAATTTGATTTAAGGCGAATGTGTAATTGAGGTCGAGAATTTCAGATATCGTAGAAGGTGGTTTAATAAATAGATTATTTCGTATGAGGTGATAAATTACAGCACCGTAATAAGTGCGTATAAGTAAGGTGAACAAAATCCATGCCATTATGAAAATCCTTTTTGAGATGGTTTCTAGTCCTTTGAGCGAAGATGGCATACCCAAGGTGAAGGCAATAAAATTGAGACAAATGTTTCGATGTTTAACATTGGTCATTAATAAGAGCCATTTGCCTGTCAATGCTGATAGCACGTAAAGTAGGCCGAGGATAATGAAAAATGTTGCGAATAAAATTAATGTTGCCTTACGTTCGTATGGAAACCACAAAGCATACTTCGATTGATAATTTGGGGAATATTTTAACAAAACGGCAACATTCGACGCTTGAAAGTATGCATCAGTTGCTGTGAGTATTCGACTGCGACGTTCAGAAAACCAAAAGCACCCCATACTTAGATCGACAGTTTTCGCTAGAAGCTGAAATAAAAAAACGAACTATTTAAATTAAATTATTAGTTTAGGGAAACATATTTACCATTCCTACAGCTCCAGTGCTTCTATTTCGAGAAATTGTTCCTCTCTTTTCATTATTCAGTGGAACAACAATCTTTATGGAGAAGTTCATGATCTCACTTAAAGTTAACAAAAGTTTTCCTTCAAAACCACTTATTGCATCATGACCTGATTTACTAAAATCCAACATAATATATGGTGGGACACTCCAAATAGCAGCTCTCAATGAACACTGAAACATGTTTTCCAATTTCCTGGGAAATAAAATGTAATTTTCCATTGCTTCATTGACGAAACGATTTATTTCCACTGGATTCACATCACCGCAGCTTGATTCTTGAAATGGGAAATAAGTGTAGATTATTATTTCTCCAGATGCTTTTTGAATTTGAATATTAATGTTGATGATGTAGTTCTGCCAGCAATATTCAAAAATTCGTTTCATATCATTTGTAAGAAATCGATCATAGTTGTGAAGAAATATATAATAGAACTCGTTTGTATCGTAGTTTTTAGTTTTTGATGATAAATTAATTCGCCTAGAGATGAAAATACGGAAAAATTATTCTTGACATTAGAAAAATTTAAATGGTTTTCCAATAGAAACAAGTTGATGTTGACAGTCTGTGGAGGCCATCTTGTTTTGATGACAGCGGATGTGAATGGACAGAGTGATGCCAAAACACCATGGCAAGTTAAACTCATGAGCGCAGTCAATGGCCGCAACTGTATGCCAACGTCGACTAGTCCCTATTGGAAAACTAATTTGGTAAAAAATCAGGTATTATGGTAAAGTTTTTCCAGTTCTGTCACCCTTAGAAAAATATATATTTCTCTTAAACTTATTATTGAAGAAAAATCGACAAACGATATTGGCATTATTTGGTGGCCATTGCCATATTGTTTTGACGGTAGCGTCTGTCATTTAGTTTTTTTTTATTATTTAGTCACTAATACAATGATACCAACTCACCATGATAAGCTACAAAATTGAGAAGCAATAGACGCAACATGGCCGCCACAAAGTGCTTTAATAGTAAAATTAAAATTATATTCAAAATTAAAACTGTTGAAATAAAACTGTCTAAAAGTTTTATGAATTTCTAGTTTCGTTTATTCGACAAATTTTGAAGTTTTTTAATATTTCACAACATTTGAAAGTAAAGCTAAATTAGCTTTTTATGGCCTTTAGTCCATGAAAAAAATGGCGTTTTGTGCGGATGAGTTAAGAACAACAACAATTCAAAATTAAACGACGTTCAACTCTATATATGAATTGAGTTAATTGAGAAAATGTGTTTCTATAAATGTTTTTAATAATATCACAAACAAAAAAATATGTGCATTTAAAAATCTTTTAATATAGACTTACATAAATGACTCCCATGAATCGACCAATAGAACATTATAAATCCTTTCTTCATCCAAAGTTGCATCAGTCTTCTCACTATTAACCACAATCTGTGTTTTAATATCTTTCCAATATCCAAAGAGTATCTCGCTCACATCTGTGAAGAATGTCATTGTTTGTTGACGTTCTGATGACAAGACAAACATAAATGACGAACTTCGCGGAACATAGAAATGTTCAATCACATTGTGCAATGATTGTGCAATTTCAAAATTTATGTTACGATCTGTAAAGTTTCCTTTAGAGTTCATAAAATAGAATGTAAGCAGCGGTAAAATGTTCATTGCTGACTGATGAATTTTGTCTGACTTCAACTGGTACTTATGCATTTAATGATAGAATAAAAGGTCCTTAAAAGAAAATAAACATTTATATATTAATGGAACAGTGTTAAGACTTTTGATTACAATAAAAAACACTTAGTTAAGATATTAGTCTAGACAGAGTGGATATTGAGTTTAATTTCGGACATGTTAATAAGACAATGAACCTAATCAAGCAAAAGTGATATACTATAATAAGAATAGTACCACGATTAAGAACTACCTATATAGATGACAATACAAAAAGAAAATTACCAAGGGTTATATTTTTCTATTTTTTAAGAACTAATTATTTCAAATACTGAGTTATCATCTATAATCCTGGCCTGATGACTAGAAACAAAGACTGGACTTTAGATAGTATAATTGATTAAAATTTCTACGTGGAAATCCCAATACAAATTAATGAGGGGAGTCTTCAAAACGATTTTCTTGTATTTAATAATTTTATCTGTGAGTTGCTTAATCAACTATTCACTTCGAAAAAGCTTCCCTCTGGCTTACGATGACACCATAAAAATAAATCAAATTAAATATTCAATTCGCTTAGAGAGGAAAATGCAGCAATATATTATACCAACATCCAGCACCCCATATATACTATATTCCATCCCACCATCCAGCATGTCTTATTCCCCCTCAAGCTTAATTCCAATTTCCGAGTGAGAATCTAACCACTGCATTATTCAAGAACCTAATCAAAATCTCCCACGAGTCATGAATTCGCACAAAGAGCAGTAAGTATATCCTCTTATATCTCTACCACTTTATACAACGTCTATATCTTTATATATATCCAGGACCCTGATGCCCAGCTATATCCTATCGCATAAAGTTGGTATATATATGATGAAGCAAAGAAGAGGACAAGAATGTCATTCAAAGAATTACATAAAAATCCCTCAGATTTGGTTTTGCGAATATAAAAATATATCTCCATCATCATCATCATCATCATCGTTTTTGTTGTCGTCATCCTTGCTATCACCATCTTAGGATCATTCACCGCTGCCGCCGCGGAAAATTCAATTTGCAGCCATTAGGAATGTTTACAACTTCAATATCTCTCCTTAGCCTCTAAAAGTAGGAAAATTAGGCAGAGCAATACCCAAAAGCAGGACAACAATCAACTTAATATACCTACCCCCTGCTTTCATATTATACTCTCACTCAACAACACACAAGGACAAACACAAATATTCAATTGGTTTTTCCTGGCAGGCTGTCAGAGTTGGATGTATGCGGGGGTGTGTTCTTTTTTTTTTGAGGATTTTGTTTGCCACTTTGGTTTGATTATACTTCTTCCTCCTCTCCTTGTCTAAGTCATAGCTGGGATTTTTTTACGCGCCATCAAGTTTACGTTTTTCGGGATTTTTATCGTTCTTAAAAAAAAGAATCATTGTGGTGTCATTTTGAGATTGTGGGTTATTAAAGTATTTCGGTGGGTTGTACTGAGCACATCTTACATTTTGTCAAAGTAATTTATCACAGAACATTAATAATGATGGGAAGGTGGGTAGAAATCAGAAATAAATAGAAATCTATTTTAACAGAAAAATGTATCTGATTCCTTTATCACACAAATTTTCGAAAAATTATATGAGTCAAATATCTATCTGGACAGATATAATAAGAATAATCCATAATGTGTCAGCTCTAGGTACGATTTAGATATTTAAGTAAATTTAGTCTTTTTAATTCTCATTGTTTTAAAGGATGCAATTGTATACATACATATTTTTTTAAATTTTGCCCGTAACAATATTGCTATGGAATTTTCTATAGCCAGGAACTCGGCCAGGAAATAAAAACAACGTTCCATACAAACTTCTAACTAATATTGAATAGACTCGGGAGATACATATATTATACCTTTTATTACGACAAAGCTTTTCAAAAGAGTCCCCGCTTATAGGTGATGAGGATAACAAAAAAAAAAATACTCGAAAGCTATTGCGTTAAAAAATATGCATCCAAAGTTTGTTAAAATAATTCTTATTTGTATATATCTTCTATCACCGCACATATTTTTAGAAATTTTTTATTTCAGATTTGTTACTCAAGTGTATATGGTTAGCTTCAAAAACTATTCCAATCCTTTAAAAATAAAAAAAGAGAAAATTAAAATTATCCTTTCTTACTTTTATTTCAAAGGAATTTTAAAACCTTGAAAGTCTATAATTTATAGAAACCCACAGATTGATATTACCTTCACAATCTGGCCTTTTGAATAAAACATAGTTGTACAACAACGATTCTCAAAACAATTGACGACATACGGCAACAAATTGATTCTACCTAATCATCACAATTCAGTAAAATCTCGGACGCGGACTCATTTTCATTTCGAAACTTATTTCAAACGCTATGTGAGCTTTAATTAAAAATATCCGTCGACCTCACCATGAATTAAAATCCAATGGATAGTTAAGCCCAAAACTACTTTTGAAAGTGAACTCCAAAATCAGCCTTTACTTCATTGGACATTACTCAAACGTCAAACTTGACTCATGGCGGCTATTGGTGCACTTTCCTAATCATATTTAAGTCAGAAACTGTTTTTTTAGAGAACACTAACATCATCGAACGACACCAACCAAAGACAATAAAGTTAACTTTCTGAAATTGTTTTTTTTTAGATAACACACATTTTAGAAATCTGACAATTAATTTCGATTAACAATGTCTTCCGTGAAGAAACAAAATCATTGGTAAATCGAGTTGTAACGAGTTGGACGCCTGATTTCGAATCTGATCACATCGTTTTTTCTATCAATTGCGAGTATATTTACATAATATATACGCAGGGCCGGCCCGAGCTTAATTAGCGCCCTGCGCAAGCTTCATAAATAGCGCCCCCTATTAGTAGTTTTTCGAGGAAAATGTAATTTCCTCATCACCCTTTGTAATGCGTTTTTTTAACGAGGTATCCCAAGGAGTCCTATTCCTCAATAATACTTAGGTATATCTAATATAAATAGATAAATAGGATTTTTATTAATAACTAGGAAATTAAATATATCACAAAAATAATTGCAACCAAAGAATACAAAAATTATTGTAAAATTAAGTTAAAAAATATATCACAAAAATATAGGAACTGAAAAAAATTTAATTTTTTTTAAGTAAAAAAATAGCAGGGATCCTCGAAAAAAGCCTCTGAGTTTGCCAAACATCTGCCTCTGAATTAATCGCTATATCTTACACGACCGGTTATCGTGATTTGGAACGTTATAAATATGTGCACCTGAAGGATGGCTTTGTTTCTAAAAATTTTCTAAGCTGACCTGCTTGCGTCTTGTTGCCGGCCTCAACAATTCTCGCCGTTTTCGATTTTCTGCCGCCCCCGATGCCTTTTTTTCTCCATTTTAGTAAAAAAAAAATATAGCTCGTGAGACAGTTTTTAGCACTTTCATAGTTTCACTTTTTTACTTACACTTTCACAGTTGTACTTTTATATATTTTATCACTTTTTCTTTGCCTACCTACTTTTTTAACTATATGTAGGTAGGTTCTTGTAGAAACAAAAAACACTTTTGTTAATAGTAAAAACGCATTTTTTGTTGCTATGTAAAAATTACACGGACTGTTACAATTTAAGAATTTGATTTATTAATTATTGTGCACAAAAAGATTTTTCACTTCGGAATAGCAATAGCTTTTTATAAAAAAAATGTAAACACAAAACTGAACACATTAGATACGACGGGAAAGTTTACACTACTGGACCCTGCGCGAGGCAAAATTAATTCTCAAAAATGATTCTCTTTCGATTCTTTTGTTTTGAGTTTTTTAGTTTGACCGCAATAACAACACTGCCAACATAGACAAATAATGCAATTAGATTCGTCAAAAAATCCTTTTGTCACAATGAAAACAATGCCTGGCAAGAACAAAAAAGTAGACAAAAGAAGAGCTGATTAAAAAAGATCCACTCGTTAATGAGGAACGACAACGACACCTATAATAAACCATCTCCTCATACTCACACATCCATATACCTCCTTCGCCTTCCCCATTGTGCTGTCCTGACTCCTGACAGACGACAGCACAGCGACAGCACATCGCAATCGCACAGTGCTACATTTCCACTCATCAAGAGAGGCCAGTACTAAAACAAAACTTGAAAAAAAAAAAACACTCAACAGGAAGAGTTTAATTCATAGGCGCAATTTTCAATTTTGCGCGCTGTTAAGTTATTGAGTATCACTATTTCACCCAAAAATAGCTGTTTGAGTGATGTTGTTGAAATCGTTTTCATATGAAAGAATTGACATCGCGCGCACGTTAGGATTTTGCGCGCTGTTAACTGTCTGTAACTGCTGTGGAAGAATTTTTTATCATGTAAGATAGCATAGGGGAGGGTTGTGAAAATAAAATAAATGCCTTCACTTATGCACACGATGAATGTGGTGAGTGAGAATAACGTCGGCAGTTTGAAAAAGAGAATAATTTGTGTCTGTTTGTTCTGTTGTTGGAGCTGGAGGCATACAGAATCGTGCACTTTGCAAAAAAGTTATGTTACTGTGGGTATGGGTGGGCATGGGTAGAAAGGCAGATATCGACTTATTATTGTGTTGGGATGGTTAGTATTTCTGAATTTAAATTCAAAATTAGCAGTTATAATATGATGGATATCAAAATTGTTGTGCGGTATTAAACAAAAAATTAAAATTAAAAAGTAGGTAGGTATAAGTAGGTAGGTATGTGTTGGTTGTTAGATAGTGGCTTTTTCAATGCTTGCTCACTGCGCCCATTGTGTTAAGCGCCCTGCGCATTTGCACCTCTTGCACGTATAGCTGGTCCGGCCCTGTATATACGTCATTGTTCCCTTAATCCATTTAATTGTTTTTTTTTTTTAATTATTTTAAATACTCAAAAAACATGTGTTTTCAAACAAGTTCCAGGAAACTTTTGGATAACTTCTGCTATATTTCTAATAATCGACTGAATACGAACCAAAAAAATGAATGAAAATATCAATCAAATAAAGACATGCGGATTTGATATTACGTTTGATGTATTTACTTACCTGAAACAAACATTTTCAAAGTTAAAGTAGTGTAATCTTCAACTAAATTATCAGTTAGGTAGAAATATTGATAAGTACCTATGCCGCAGTAACATACGTTGACAACCATTTGAATATATAATCTATTATATGAACCAACAAGTTCATTTGTTGTCATTCTTTACATGTAAGTTTTCATAACAGAATTGATTTAAGAGAGAATCCTGTACAGAAGTTACTATTCTTTTCTTTTTTACTTGCGATTATAGGTATTATAAGGCAAGTATGCATTCGTATAAAAAAAAGTTTTGAGATAACAATAAAACATGACATTACGATAATAGAGAAGACGAAAAAAGTAGATTCGACAATTATTCCTGTCTGGATGTATTATCATGTATTTGAAAAACATGTATTTCAAAAACTACTGCTAAAACTAAATTGATAAAAAGTAATTTTTGAAAAAGTTTTTTTTGGTCAAAATCGATGATTCCAATTTTCTTGGAAAAAATACGATCAATTTTGTTAACGGTACCTGCCATAAAATCGTTTTTTATTAATCCGACTATCTTTTGAACGACTCAACCGATTTTAACAAAATTTAATATTCAAAAAATACTGCTAAACTGAAATGAAACTGCACAAAAATATTTGATAGAAAGTAATTTTTGAAAAAGTTTTTTTTTTGGTCAAAATCGATGCTTCTAATTTTCTTGAAAAAAATACTATCAATTTTGATAAAATTTTATACGAATGATTTTTTGCCAATGGTGATGTTCACCATTTAATTTTTTTTTTCAGAATTAGCTAATTAACGGTACCTGCCATAGAACCCTTTTTTATTACTCTGACTATCTTTTGAATCGCTTCACTGATTTTTACGAAATTTAATATTAAAAAATACTGCTAAACTTAAATGAAACTGCAAAATAAAAATTTGAAAAAAGTAACTTTTCAAATTTTTTTTTGCCAAAACCGATAAATCTAATTTTTTCGAAAAAAATACTATAAACTTTGATAAAATTTCAAATAATTATATTTTTACCGAAAACTATATCTTTCATTTAAACCTATTTTTATTCCATACACTTGATTAAAAAAGATTTTTTTAAAAGACAAAAATTTCAAAATATAAAATACTGAAAATCTTTTCTTTATAAAACAAGTTCATAAAGCAAGTTTGTGCGACCCAGTCGTGAACTTTGTTTTTCCAACAATGCTAATGCATATGCATTATGAAGTTCAATTCTGCAACATCCGACTGATGATTCTGACTCGGTGGCTGTCAACGTTGATGCGATGGATATAACGGCTCTGCGAAAAATCACAAAAAAAAAAAAAAAAACGCACATAACCCACAAATAATAAATTGCCCAAAATGTTTGTGTTAGCTTGCAAAATGAAAAAAAAAAAAATTAATGCAAAATCGACCAAAACTCGAAATGAATAATCGCCCAATTTTTTTTCTGTTGCATTTAAATAATCGCAAAACGCAAAATCGCCCAAAACGTACGAATGAAAATCACCCGAAACCAATTTGTGTGATTTTTCATTTTTATTTTTTGGGTGATTTTTTCATAACACAAAATACAAAAAAATTCTCAAAATAAAATTTTTGGCGGTTTTTCATTGTATAATTTTGATAATTTTGTTGTAATACAAATTATTACAACAAACGACATGATTGTTTTTAAATCCATGAAATAACAAGACGGTAGCGGTGGCGGCCGGGGGCCGGAGGTGTCAGGGGGCGGCGGGGCAGTACGGGTTCGTGCCGTTCCGCCCCGAAGCACGCGCCCCCTGAACCACCCACGGCGCCCCCGCCACTCGCACACCCCGTGCCATCAGCGCCTCAGCGCGGCCCTCTGCCTCGGTGAAGAGACATAACGCCAAACAAAATAAGACCGAATTTCAATTTTGGTCTTATTTCGTCTTCAAAAACGAAATAACGACAAATTGGCCTTATTTCGATTTCTAAATTGAGTTTAAGCCAATCTCCTTAATTATTTCGTTTTTGAAAACGCAAAAAGGCCAATTTGGCGTTATTTCGTTTGGCACTATTTCAAGTCACCCCCTGCCACCACTGGCCGCTGCGGTCAAAATTCTGTTTATTAAATTTAGTAAAACTGTTATCATTACAAATACCAACATGATTATCATTACTTATCGCGGTCTCTTTTTTTTGCGTTTATTCATTATTTCTTTGGTGATTTATTTTGGGTGATTTTTTATAAAAAAAAATACTGTTTCGGGCGATTTTGCATCTATATTTCTTGGGCGATCTGTCATTATGAATAATCACCCAAAAAGGAAGAAATGAAGAACAACCCACGAATTTTGGGCGATTACTCATTTTTCTTATTTTGGCGTTTTGCTGTTTGGCGATTTTTCGCACAGCGATACTCTGTTAGACAGATTCAACATAAATTTAAATAATTCTCCAAAAAATAAGAGAAAAGAAAATTGAAGAAGATTTGGAGATTCAGTCATTGTCGAGTGTAATTTAAGTTTATAGACATTTGTGCAGATCATGTGCCAAGAGCTAGGAAAATGAACATAAATATCTAAAATTTTGTTGGCAAAAATTTATTTCAACTAGGTACATGAACTAAACTGTACTCTCCTGTTGTAGTTCTGTGTGTCTTTTTTGAAATTCCATTATCATTGCTGCAAGGCGTATGTGTAGTTTAAGGATTCATCGATGAACAATTTTACCCATCTCCTCATCCATATAGAGATACCCATAGTTTCTTGTTTCCTTTTTTTGCTTATTTTTCCATTGCCAAATGAATAAATGCAGTATTGTGATGTTCTTGTTTTTTGTTATATCTGTTTCAATTTCAAAATGTCTATTTCAACTCAACCCAATCCAATGGAGAATAGTATATACTGGATAGATTAAGATTCTCTTCGGATAGCAATTTCTTTAGAAATTCTTCCCCAACAATGGACAACCAACACAGTATACTGCCGGAAGAACTGTGAACATCACAGCCGATAATCGAATCAAGCAATTTATGGTGGTTTTACTATTTCGTTTATTGTTTCTTCGTTCGTATATCCTTGAGGCAATGAAGCTGTATAGCTGGTCCTAGTTTAATAGACCGCCTTCCTCTCCTTCCACTGTATATAGATAGTCGTACCAGTTTTATCTTTTCTCGATTTAAACCAATTTTCGAACAATTTAGAAGCGATGTGGTGCAACCAAAAACTGACCGATGGATAATTGTCTGCACAATAATTGAGTCTCGAGTTTAGATGGATGGAAGAAATTTAATTTCTTGATCACATATAGGATATGGATTTAAATTCTATATACTGTAGATACCGATTACAGTACTACAACATTCTTATTCCAATTTCTAGAGATAAAAAGCCCGAGAAGAGGACACGCAAACCTTGTGCTGTTGCTTGTACTTCCAGTTGGACGATAATGTAATAAATAGAATTTCAAATGAATCTGTGAGATATACTGTGATGGAATAAAGTGTTTTTTGAAATTTAATTTGATGTTATTTCTATTCTCATCCAGTTGGATTATTCACTACTCATACTGCCGCACTCAAGGGAGAAATAATTGAGAAATGAATAGAAATTGATTGAATAATTATTTTTTAAACAAAATGCATTCGAAGAAGAACATTTTTGATTTCATTAGTTATTTCTCTATTCGAAACCGCATGAAATTCAAATCAGTCCAGTTGATTCAAATTGGAAAAGATAACTTATTTTGCTGAAAACATATATGTATATGTAGTGTATTCAGTATTGTTCGATAGAATAAGAGTAAATATTTTTCTGAATTTATTGGGAGAAAATAAATGAATGTGGGGCAGTAGTGTTTTTTGCTTAAATATAAATAAAATTAATTTATTGATGCCTAAAATTGAGATGGAGGACTTAATTGGAATATTTGAGTTGATTTAGCTACTTTACCTAATGTAGAAACATAATATTTATTTTTTTTATTTCGAAAACTGTTAGTTTAGCTATACTTTTTCATTTGTACCAATTTTTTAATTTACCGAAGTAGGTAATTATTATTTTCGTAAGAAAAAGAAAAATAAAATAAAAATAGATATTATGATGGACAAGCCTTTTATAGTGCGAATTTCGTTATATGCATTTGGCCCCCGGCGTCGTCGTCAGGCTATCGGTCGTTAAGAGATGTTTTCTTAACACTTCGTGTTCATAAAAAAGCTTACGTTCCTTTTTAAACTAAAACAACCACTATTAAGATTTCGATACATTTTTTTTTTTGTTATACCGCAGGGTGAGCCATGTCCATTATTTATTTTTTATATAATTACCCAATTTTTACTTGCGATTATACATAATGTATGTTTTATGAGGCAAGTAATTCGTAAGATAAAAGTTTTGAGATAACAATCAAACATGACATTACGGTGATACAGAAGACTAAACAACAAATAGGTCCGACAATTCTGTCTGTCTGTCGGTCTGGATGTATCGACATCTGTTGGAACTACATTTTTTTAGAGAAATATCCCCGGGATGTTTTTTTACTAAGTGTAACCATTGAGTTTATACACATAGAGAAATCATGTGTAAGTTTCAAATATTGCTCGTGTAGCTATTATTCTTAAGTTTAAAAACAAATACAAATGCGTGTTTTTCGTTACAGGGAATCAGGTCAATAATAATTACTCGATATGCTCATTTAGCGACATCTAATTCGGTGAGTTTGAAACCATCTTAATTCCTCTATGTGTATAAACTCAATGATATAACTGATAATTCCATTTTTTCCAAAAAAAAAAATTATTCTATAGTTTTCACAAATAAAACGATCAATTTCGATAAAATTTTATACGAGTGATTTGTTGCCAATGGTGATGTCTTTTATTTGAATTATTTTTTAAGAATCAGCTTATTAACGGTACTTGAAAAAGTGCACCGATTTTGACGAAATGTAATATTCTAAATTCTTAAATTACTGCTTGAATAATACTGCCGAAATAATAATATAGAAAAAATTGGAAAGAAGTAATTTTTGAAGAAGTTTTTTCCTAAAAAAACTAATAATTCTAATTTTTTCGGAATAAATACTATCGATTTTGATAAAATTTCATGTAGTTGAATTGTTTATATTTTTTTTTTATCTCAAACATAATTTTTAAAAATAAGAATTTGAAAAATAAAAAAAAAGATATTTCAAAATATAATAATTTATTTAAAAAAAAGCTGTTGAAATGAATTTTCCAGTCGTCAACACTAAAGTTATTTTCCACAAGAGCAAGTTTTTGGAACATAAGATCGACAAGGATCCATTTTCTAAGATTCGGAGCTTATGAAACAAATAAATTGCATTGCTTCCCCTTTCGTACAACCCATCTTCATAGTGTCAAAGTTTATAAAATTTGGTCGGTTTCAACTTTGCATAGTCTTTGGTCACAGACTCAAATATGGATTGAAATTTTACTAATGCACAAAATACCAAAGAAAAATAAAAAATATATGTTGAAACTGCATCGAAAAAGCATTTCAAAATGTTGTAACAGTTAATTATTTTTTTTTTTCAAAAATGTCATTAGAAGAAAGACATATGTACATTTTATTTAAAAACTTAAAAAAAAAAAATAAAAACAAAACCTTTCCAGCCCCAGAGTAAAGCGCGAAATATTAAAAAAAAAATAATGTTTTTTGACTTTTTTTCTAAAAAAAAATTTTTTCAAATACTTAAACATTTGTTTTAAATATATATAGCTAACTTATACACATATTTCAGATAAAAGAAGTTTATTGGACCTGGCTACCTTTCATATTTTGGAAGTTTTATAAAATATTGCTTTCATACCACAATGCAAATTTGCCCTATTTTCTTAGTTTTGTAAATTTTGTTTCTGGAAATAAATAAATATATATAGTAAAAATAATAATGTAGTTAAAATTAAATGCATATTTCCTTTTGGAAAAAATATATAAATAAAAAAATAATAAAATAAACTATATTTATAAGTAGGTACTTACCTTAATTTGATGATTTTGAAAACTTCTTTTGTTATTTAGAGCAGACAACAAAATTTAAATTTATATAACTTTAGAAATATTTAAGCTTAATAATTTTAAAATCAGAACCCGTTGGATTCATTTAAATATTGAAAAAATTGTAAGCACTATACAAAGATTGGCGTGAAACAATTTTTCAAAGGAAAATCTATAGCCATAAACATGAAGTCAGAAAATACTTGAACCTAAA
The DNA here is from genome assembly GCA_951217065.1 of Baccha elongata. Taxonomy (NCBI): domain Eukaryota; kingdom Metazoa; phylum Arthropoda; class Insecta; order Diptera; family Syrphidae; genus Baccha; species Baccha elongata. The sequence goes on along the minus strand of OX578272.1, from coordinate 19,276,912 downwards.
GTATTTTAAAATATTTTTATAAATAAAATATATTTTAATACAAAATTATGTATGTTTTTCTCTTTATTGAGAGTTGGATGCGGTTGAGAGTTTGTTCTTCTAAAAAAATAAAAACAATAAAAAGACTAAAAATAGTCGAATTAGATTTTATTAAGTGGAGTATTTATGAATGAAATTCAATATTAACGGTTTCGGCCTAGTTTGTTTTTCTTATAAAGTTTACGAGAAAATTTATTAATTTTTTTCCTTTAACTTATATATCACTAATATTTCAACCTAATTTTGGAAATTGACTTACAACACTTCTGAACTATATGTAACACTTACCGTAAATTGATGATACATTAAATACTAAAATAAAAATCAAGTTGCTTTTCTTGTACTCCTCGATTTCTTCAACGCTTCTACCTTACTGTCTAACAATAATTTTTTTTTCAAGTACCTCCTTAAAATAAATAACTTAAAATTACATATTTTAAAACCAGCCTGTCTGTAGATGACATCACATTAGGCCTACTTAAAACCATTCCTGAATTTAACGAAAGTCAAAAAATTAACACAAGATTCCGCGAAATTATTCCAACCTACAAAAAAGAATTACGCCAAAAACTCTCAGCAGTCAACAGCACTCGTATGGAATCGTAGACTTTTCTTTTACTTCGGTAGTTGTTGTCAGTGACTTCTAGAGAATTCTCAAAAACCAGGAACGAAAAAATAAGAATCTCTACATCTTAACATGAATTATTTTTGTCTCCATTCACATTCTAGAGGACATTCCAGGAGTATTTTATATGTATAGAGAAGGACACAACGATTACAAAAGAACGTGGTATAAGTCTTCTCGATGACAAAAGCAGAATTTCTTCATGGAATTGATTTCAGTTCATCTTGCCTACTTAGAAAACAATTTATCATAGATAAATAGTCACGTTAAGATGCCAAGGTTTTTTTTTTCTTGCGAGTTGGAAGATTCAGGCTTAGCAGTCAGGAGTATTTCAGCTATGCATGTATGTAACGTATGTGAAATATGTGCGAGGGAATGGTCACAATTTATTTGTGTGTTTTAACATACCTATCCACACAAAATGAACTCCTTTTAGCGTCACATCTTCGTTCTTCTTCTTCTGTGCTAATGCTGACTGCTGCCGAGACGACTACAATAACGTGTGTGTGTTTGATTTTTTGTTGATCCTTTGAATGAAGATATACCCAATATTGGCAAGAAGCCAAGGAGATTTTGGATGTGATTTTGAGGAAATGCACTGAAATGACTTCCATTAGATGTGGAATACAATTTTAAAGTGAAGCGGTCGGTATGATGGAATCCTAGGCTTACCACAAACCCAATTGGAAATATATGTTCAATTTTGTTTTGGTGCAAATATAGAGGGATATAAATTGGTGTCTGGGGTTAAAGTAAAACAAAATTTTAATTAAATTTGAAGAAGCGTTGCTTTTTAAAGTTTATTTTGCTTCTTTAAGGTGCTTTCAAGATTAACTGAACCAAATAACGTGTAATTATTATTTTTAATTTGAAAAATTTGATATGTGCATTAGTTGGTGACCAAAGAATATTCGAAGTTTTGAAAACCATTCTGTCTTCTTCTTTCTTTGTTTACTTATTTAAATTAAATTTCTAAATTCTTCTAAAAATATATCTCAGAAATTTAACCTTAATCGACAAAATTTCCAAGTAAAACACCAATGATGCAATTGCCAACATAAACCCGCAAAGATATAAAATTCCGTCCAGTTGTTCAAGTCCAATAGTAATTTCCTTTGGTGGCCTTTCAACTTTGAAAAACGAAAAGTCAATAGCTTGCTCCACCCATGCATCCATCAATCCAACAGCATTTGTCCTTAGGATAAACGTATTTAATCGATCAGCCAAAAACGAATGTTTCGTCAGATATATACAAACATTTTGATTCATGAAAGCTTCTTTCAAAGTCGTCAACACTCCAACTTTCCGACTCTTGCCCAAGTAATCCAATATAAATTCAATTGGAGCAGCTGTCATTAGTTTTTCATTCGAATGTTGCTCCAAATATTGAAAAACTTCAGAAGTTTGAAGTTTTTCAATTGAAATTTTCTTTGTTGGCATATCTTTGAAAATACCCATGTTAGCCATTTCGTTCCAGCCAAGTCGATTTAGGACAAAAGTGTAGTTCAGTTTTAGAACTTCATCGATGGTCGAGGGTGGCTTCATAAATATGTTGTTACGAATGAGGTGGTAAATGATTGCTCCGTACTTTGTTCGGATCACCAAAGCAAATAGGACCCACGCCATGATGAAGATCCTTTTTGAGTTTTGTATCGGTTCGACAGCTGGAGGTGTGCCCAAAGTGTAGGCAATATAGTTAAGGCAGACATTTGGTCCATTTGTTGGAATGGATTTGAAATATCTAGCTTGAAGATTTGTCCATGTGAAAAAGATTGCCAATGTGATGAGGAATGCCGTGAGTAAAGCTATTGAAGCTTCGGGCTCAAAAGGAAACCAAAGGGCTTGGTCAGGTTTGAAATTCGATAGATACTCCATTATGATGGGCATGTTTTTAGATTGCAAATAAGTATCGGTTGCTGTGAGAACACGACTGCGATTTTCCGAAAACCATATGCAACCAAGGCTCAAGTCAGCTTCTTTTTTACGCAACTGAAATGAACACATTCAAACCTGTTACATAATGACCATATTATATACTTACCATTTTTACAGTTCCTGTACTCCTATTACCATATATCACTCCCATTCTCTCATTGTTTGGTGGCTCAACAACTTCAATGTCAAAATTGATTTTTTCGCTTAGTTGTCGTAAAAGTTTGCCCTCAAATCCTCCTATTATTTCACGTCCTTTTTTTGTGTGATCTAATGTCAGGTATGGTGGAATATGATAAGTTGCCACCCTCAAAGGACAATTAAACAAATCCCGAAGTTTCGATGGAAAAAGTATATCATTTTGCATCTTTCCGTTGTCGAAACGATTTATTTCAACTGGAATAACTTTTCTGCAATGATTTTCGGAAAAAGGAAAATATGTGTAGACAATTAATTCGCCGGATATTTTTTGAACTTGAACATTGACATTTATGATGTAATTTTTCCAACAATAATCAAATATTTTTTGCATGTCATGATCCAAGCGATGATCTTCGTTTTGAAGAAAGATGTAGTAGTATTCATTGATGTCGTAGTTTTGAACTTTTGAAGCTGGATCTATTTTGCTGGGAAAGAAAAAAATAAATTGGAGCGAGTAAAAGTTGTAAAGTCTGCCATCTTTGAACTACGTATACATATATAGTGATAATTGGAACCATTAAACTTTGTTTGTGTAATAAACTGCTAAGAAAGGAGGTTAGTATAGGTAGGATCCAAACTCAAAATTGTTCTTAAAAATATCTTTAAAAAGTTGTTTAAAGTTGGAGAGATTGTGTCGTTGTGTGTTATTTTACACTGTACATTGGAATGAATAAAAACGTAAGGAATACCAGAATTTTTTTGTTTTAAAATATTTTTTACTTTAATAATTTCATTAAGTTAATTTAATTTAATGAAATTATTTAAAAAAATTGTTCGTACACAATATAATAGTTGCTTGGAAAGTAACTGCATCCAAATCCAAAAGCAAGTACGAACCAGTCATGTTTTTACTTGCTCAATAGGGCAAATATTGGTGTCGTGTAGAAAAATGTTGAGGTTTTAATAAAACCTATCATTACGATGATAGAGAAGCTCAAAAAAGTAGTTTTCGTCATCCTGTCTTTGGGTCTGTGCGGATGTGCGGATGTGCTGATGTTCGGTTGTATGTTCACCGAGCTATAGTACAGACTAAACGGTTCGACGGATTTTCTTCAAACTTCTTCAGTAGTATTTTTCGGTGATTCCCTAAAGAGCAAATTTGAATTTTTGTTTTAACCCCGCTATAATGGGTACCTCCCATATTACAGTTTTAGTTATTCTAAATTTTCTCAAAAACGGCTCAACCGATATCGATAAAACTTTGTGTGTGTGATGTTTTAAGTAGTTCTAATATAACAGCATTCCAGATTTTTATTGTTAAATGCACATAACGGAGATTTGGTGTTAACGGTTTTTAAAAAAATTGGCCATAACTTGATAACGGCTTACTCGATTTCATTTAAATTTGATATGGTATATAATTTTAACATTCAATTCAAGATGGCATTAAGGTTTTGGCTAAGCAGCCATTTAATGATAGCTACCATTTCAGCAAATTAAATTATCCCAATCCAATAGTTTGCTACAAGAGCAAGTTCGTGCGACCTCAAGTGTATGTCGAAACACCGTTACACCCAGAAAAACTGACTGTTTGGTGCGCTTTATGGGCTGGTGGAATCATTGGTCCGTACTTCTTCAAAAACGATGATGGCCACAACATTACAGTCAATGGTGATCGGTATAGAGCCATGATTACTAACTTTTCCATTCCTAAATTGAACAAAATCATGATGTCCAGGAGCTGTGGTTCCAAAAAAACGGCGCAACGGTATAAAAATTAAATAATTTGTTTTATTTGCATTTTAAAATAAAAAAACAAAATTGAAAAGCCGAAACTTCGCGAGCAAATTATGTGTGACCGCTAGGCATATACAAGGTTTACAAAATATACTTTCTTTCTATCAGAACACCTCCTAAAATTGTCAATTTTGTTCTTTTAATGAAAATGGTATAGTAATCTAACAAGAGTTTTTTTTACCACCTTTATTCGACTTTAAAAAAATCAATTTTAAAGTTTAATCAGAAGGAAGAAGACTGTTGCAATAATTTATAACCTATAGATTTATGAAAGGGCTTTTTTAGTGTCCTCGATTCATGTTAAAAATTGCTCTGTTAATAATAATGGTAAAACCTGATGTATTTTAAGTTGAAATTCGAGTTCAAAACATTAAGATACATTAAGATAACCTAGAAAAGGTTATTTTTAATGCTGAAGCCTTGTTGACCGCAACAAGGCTTCAGCAATGAAGTATCGAAGGTCAAAGATACTTTTTCGAAAACTACTCACATGACCTTAGGCAATTTTTTCTAGCTAATTTTAAATAATGGCTCACCAACTTTTAGATTTTTTTTTGAAATTATTTTTTTTTTTTATTTTATTCATTTTAATTTTAATTTACTTAGGTATTTTAAATATTTAAATTTTTAAAAACTAAGTTTTTAAGTAAGAGTTTTGTAACTAAAATTGAAAAACAAATAAGTTTTTTTTTATATTTTATAATATAAATATAAACATTTACTTACATAAAAGCTTCCCAAGAATCCACTAACAATATATTATAAAGTCTTTCACCGTGAATTATTGGACCGACCGTTTCACTATTCAAAATGATCTGCGTCTTAATGTTCGACCACTTTCCAAATAGTACATTTCCAAGATCAGAATAAAATTCAATTGTATTTTCTCTTTCATTTGCCAAAAGAAGTAGAAATGAAGTACTTCTGGGCATGATGAATTTTTCAACAACATATTGCAGAGAATCTGCTATTTCTATGTTTGTATCGCGTTCAGAAAAATTTCCATTGGAATTAATAAAATAATATGTTAGAAGAGGAATTATATTCATTGTTCGAATATGACGAATTGAAGAATATTTTAAAAAGAGTTCTTAGTTAGGTAGCTGTTGTATGAATGAATCAACTTAAGTTTGGTACCTACTGTTATTAATAAGTTTAAATAACCTCTAGAGAAAATATCTTTTTAATTACACCAAACTTCACAATAAATGTGGGGATAATTAATGCAGCCATCACACTGTAAACAAAAAGCACTCTAAAAAGATAAATAAATATTATTTAGACATGTTGGTCGAATACTTCCTCCACTAAAAACAATAAAAAAAAACAAAGACTTCCTAATACTTTTTGATTTCCGAAGTACCTACATGACTATAAATAATGTTATTAAATATAACGTTAATGATAATAATCTAATTGAAAAACTTTGTCAAGTTCTTAGTCAGCTAAGTCAAATAATTTGTTTCAAGCTAAAGATAGTTAACAATGAATGAATAAAGAAGAGAGAGAATTTAATTCTCAATAAACTTGTTTCAACCATATATGTTTAACTTGAAATGCGCACTAAGGGCCTGCAAATTGGCAAAACACAAAATACGAAATGGCAAGGCAGACGCACCATCATAATTTGGTGCAAAACTGTGGGTTCATATTTTACTCCATCATTGAAGCCTAACAGCGTAAAAAAATTTTACTTTGATAAAATTTCCAAATTTATCGGGTTACCTTCGAGAGAAGTAGGAATTCAATACAAACATCCCTGCCGGCTGTCGCTTAAATCAGAAATCAAATCTGACTGCCAATATATGTTGTGCCCTGGGGTCGAATCGCGTAAGATGATATTTAATTGTCACATTTTTGATCATCACTTGTGATCAAATTGATTTTTCCTTCTGCGTAAAGTGATCACATCCACCAATTCAACTCAATTCAACTTTGTTCAATTTGTCAGTGACATTTGTGAAAAACATTATTGCCGTAGTTATATTTTCAAATAAATTCATTGAAATTGTTAATTTTTTAGTGAATAAATGCAATAATTCTAAATTTAAACATATATTTTCGATTGTTATATACTCATATGGTAAAAGAAATATTGTTGTTGATGATTTGGTGACTAAAATTGAAAAAAAGTTGAAAATTTTATAATATTTTATAAGCGTGTGGTAACTCTAGTCACATTGCCACAAAAATGAAAATGAAACGTCAATTTCATGAGAAGATGACTATCACAACCATTTGGTGATTGGCTTTTAGCTATCACTGTGATGATCACCTTACGCAGACAGAAAATGTAGATTTTGACTATCACTTTTCACAAATCACATTAGCCGATTCTACCCCTGCTTTTCTACTTCGATTCGAGTATAACTATAAAAGAAAAAGTTTGTTATTAATTTTTTAGATGTTGGTACGAATGATTTTTCATGTAAGTCGATGGGTTATGTTCGTAAAGTTTGGCGTGGTTTTAATAATAAAATCTGGAAGCAAATTATAAATCAAAAGTCATATTGAAAAATGAATATATAGACTTTAGATGATAACGCATATATTTTAAAGTAAAGATCACTAAACCTTTAAAATTGAATTTCATTCATAGCAATCTATTTGGCAAATATAATAATTTGGCTGCACTAAGACTTTTTTTTATTGTTTTTGACTTATTTTAATTATCAGCCTTTTCGTCCAAAGATGTGCTTTTTTTTTCATTTTTCATGTCATGTCATATCATAAGCAAAAATAAAAGTATTCTAGATCAAATCTCAACACAAAAGTTGAATGCTTGATGATTTATTATATAATGGTCCAAGTTCTCCACACATTTGAACATTTTTAAAATTTTCCAACCTGAAACTATTTTTTATTTTTATTTTGTGCCCAATTTTGCTCTTTCTTACTTTGTGGTTTGACAGATTTGTACAAATCGAATGTTGGCATTTGCGGAGTATTCAGTATGAACTGTCACCAGATATGAATTTAATTTTGAAATTTGCGGAGTATTTAGGGCAAACTGTCATCGCAAAGCGATAAATTAATCGTTGATACTTTCTGATTTGAAGTCTTATATATTTATGTGTACTTTTTAGTTCGAGAGAATAACAACAGAATAAAACACAGAAAACAGAAATAAAAACACTTTTTCAGAAACTTCAGAAACAATGGAATATCAAAATTAATGTATACCTAAATTGAATCATAACTTGTAGGTATCAATTTGTTCTTATTATATTTTCTTCAAAATTTTGTATATAAGTTAAACATGTTTTTTCTGATTGAATAAACGTACCTAGTTTTATTTTTTATTTCTCATCGACTAAGTAATTAAAAGTTGCTATTCTTTTGCCATCCAAATACAAAATGGCTGTGCTGGTACAGTTCGGCTGTTTCGGAATCGATCAACGAAAAGACTGCCAAAATGCACTATCAAAAATAAACTCTTATGCATTTGCACAACAGGCAGATGTTTTTTTTTCTGCTGAAATTTCAAATTCAGCTGATTGTCTTCTTTAAAACTTCCAAAAACAGACGATAAAAATGCGCAGCAAGCCACATTCTGTTCTTTAAACTGCAAACCATCTACAAACCTATCTTTAACTTAAACATGAACAAAACAACATCCCGCCATCTCAGCCAACCAGTAAGTACAGAGCTAAACATCCTTTTGATGGCAATTAATTATTACACCTTAGAGAGTTAACTGAACATCTTGTAATTGTTTAAGAACCCGGAAAACTTAATTTTCTCTTCTTTTGCTACCTATATGCTGAAATTGAGTGCGAAAATTACTCCTAAATACCCATAAGGATATTATACAGCAGACCTTAGGTCGTTTAAGAATCCTGCCAATAGATTCAAATAACGAAGTGTTATAGCTAGAGTGGAGGTATACATATACAGGGTGATTCGTATAAGATGTAATAAGAAATAAAAGTGTGTAGGTTGGATTCAGCTAGATAGATTCAGAAGATAGATTGTCTCCCGTTAACGGATGGGGTGATTTTCGATAAACTTATAGTAAAAACATTCATAAAACAACGGGAAGACCAACAATCTTCCTATTTACAATTTCTTAAAGCAAAAACACATTCTTTTTTAGAATAATTTGGAAACATTGTTTAAAAATTGAAAACTTTACATAAAATAATTACATTTAAAATGGACATTGGATCATGAAATCATGATTGGAGTCTAATTATATGTCAGTATTGCTATAACATACACTTCTCATAACGACGGCAAATATGTCAATAATACAATTGCTCTCTCAAAAACAACGAAATATTGGAACATTTCCGAATTTGATTATTCTAAAGTAAAATTGGACACCAACCCGGAAATCTTAATTAACAAGCTGAAAATTGGGGGTTATATATTGAGGTAGACTTGGGAAAAATCCGTCTTATTGAACGAATCGCCGCCATTTTCAGTCTTTGTTTTTCGAGCAAAGCTGTTTTGAACCAATCACCGAATTTAAGTCATTTTCGCAACAAATGAAAGTAAGCTTATTTTTTCACTTCTCCTTCTTTTTTCCCGATGATGGGATTTCAACATGAATCACGACACGACATGAAAGGCAAATCAAAACATCGAAAAAGGCAAATCAAAGCCTCGAAAAGTCAAAAAAAGACATTTAAAATGAATTATAAAAAAACTATTTTTTTTGTATGTATTTAAAAATTTTCAGTTACAAGGCCTCAAAATGGTTAAATTTTCTTTCCATATGTGCAAAACCAGAAGCGCCCTAATTTAAAGCAATATTGATAAATTTTTCTTTTGCAAGAACTTAGAGTTAAAATCACCATTTATACTACGTTTATTTTTCTGAATCAGAAGGTACATGATTGGTGTTGATCCATGATAATTCGCGCTAGAAAGTGAACGATAACAATTTGATAGAGTTAACGCATTATTATGGTAAGATTATGTGTGCTTTTGATGAAAAAAGAGCTTCTTCATCTTTTCTACCAGTTCATAGCTTCACCAAAGCCTCTGCTTGTGGGGCCTGCCTGGTAGACTTCAAAAAACATCGGCATCGACAGTTGCGGATTGGTCCATGTTCAAGGACAACTCAATATATGTGTCATTTTGTTTATTTTATTCATTTAATACAAATAAAATAGAAAAAGTGAAAAAAGGAAAAAAGGCAAAAAAGGCATTTGAGATAAAAACGGCAAAAAAAGACAAAAGAAGGCATTTGCCACAGAATCCGAACCCTGACTATTACCAATTTTTACTGCTTCTATGAATGAAATAAACACGAAAACCATTGCGACGCAATTCGAAATAGTGCCTTTTCCAGTAAAAAGAGTTCTAGCGTCTTCGAGCAGATATGGCTTGTCAAAAGTAACCCATCGCTAATGCCAACTATGTTTTATCTTCATAAATCTTTACAGCAAAAAGGAGGCTCGCATGTACCTATCTATGAAAGTATATATCAAGCATCAGCCTTGATCCAAGATCGAATCGAATATCTTCTCGAAATATTTTTACTAAACGATTTAGATTTTCATTTCATTTAATTCGATGCTTCTACTGATTACTCACTGTGGAAAGCTACCAAACGTCTGAAAAGACCGCAACAACAAAATCCGCCCATCAAAGCACAAGACGGAAAATGGACTGCAAATCCGAAACAAAAAGCTGACCTCTTCGCAGATCATCTCTCGAATGTCTTTAAGCCGTTTCCACAAAGTGCAGGGGCAAATAACTTACAATTTGTTAATAAAAATGATGACTTAGAAATTCCCTTAGTAAGGCTCAAAGAAGTAAAAAGCATGTGCCATCACAAGTTATCAAATAAAAAATCACCCGGGTATGATCTAATTACGGCCTTCAAAAAATTCCAATACATAATAAATGCATGCCTTAAGCTCCGTTATGTTCCACATCATTGGAAAATTGCAGAAGTCATTGTTATACCAAAGCAAGGTAAGCCACCAACCGAAGTTACATCTTACAGACCAATATCGCTTATACCAATTATGGCAAAAGTTTTCGAAAAACTGCTTTTAAATAGACTAAGCAAAATAATAGAAGAACGAAAACTAATACCAAATCATCAGTTTGGATTTAGAAACAAACATTCCACGATAGACCAAGTACATCGAATTACGGATGTTGTTGAAAAAGCACTTGAAGAAAAACAAGTATGTTCCGCTCTATTTCTAGATGTTGCTCAAGCCTTTGACAAGGTTTGGCATTTGGAGCTCGAGTACAAACTGCACAGGGACCTTCCCCGGCAGTTCTATGAAATACTCAAATCATATATTACCGACCGACTTTTTAGAGTACGGTACGAGCAAGAGTATTCGGAACTTAAGAAAATCGAAGCCGGCGTACCACAAGGAAGTGTCTTAGGACCAACCCTGTATTTGTTGTATACAAGGGATATTCCAGTGGACAACAATGCGATCATGGCCACTTTTGCAGATGATACTGCGATATTAGTGTCAGATAAATGCGTTGTAAAGGCAACAGAAAAACTGCAATATGCAGTCGACAAGATAAGAGAATGGACGCAACAGTGGCGTATCAGACTCAATGAAACAAAATCAACGCATATAAACTTTACTAATAAAAAGATTAATAATGTTCCACTTTTTATTAATAGTAAAGTAGTACCTTACTATAGTACCTATTAATAGTAAAGTAGTACCTTACTCCAATAGCTTTGCATCCAAAGTCATCCCAAGGTATGGGATGACTTTGGATGCAAAGCTAAAATGGAAAGAGCACATCAAGAAAAAAAGGGAAGAACTTAACTTAAAATATAGAAAAATGAACTGGATACTGGGAAAAACCTCTGCCCTATCAATTGAAACAAATTAATGTTGTATAAGCAGGAATTAAAACCTGTTTGGACGTATGGCATCCAACTTTGGGGTTGTACAAAGAAAACAAATGCGGAAACCATCCAAACATTCCAAAACAAAGTCCTTCGTGGAATAGTAAACGCCCCTTGGTATATAAGAAACAGCGATTTACATCGTGACCTTCAAGTAGAAATGGTTACAGAAGTAATTAGAAAACACGCTGTATCACACAATCAGCGACTGCTTAGTCACACTAACTCCGAAATGGAGACAGTCTTAAATGTACGTACCAATGTTCGGAGACTAAGAAGAACCAAGCCTCATGAGCTGATGGTCTAAAAGCGATGGGAAAGTATTAAATCATCAAACTTCCCAAAATGTGAACTAAAAATTGAGAAACTAAAATCATTTGTCGATCTTTTATAGATTGGTCATGATTCTAGGTGGTTTTAGTGCGGTAGAAGTCCCACACTACTTGATACCGAATATTATCAAGTGTCTTTTGAAGATTTCCACCTACCGAAAGAAACAAAAAAAAAAAAAAATTTAATTCGAATCACCCTGTATTTTAAGACGAAATGTGAATGTGTGTAGTGCGTCGACGTCGTCATATTGTCTTTGCTTCAAGCTATTAAATGTATAAATACAAGTCCTGCCCGAACAAATGGATCTAAGATATAATAGATAACTAACTACTTCCTCAAACTAATAAAACCGAAAGCGGGAATGGTTTAGCAAAATTTATTTGCATTTTTCGGTTGTATGGCAATTCGGGAATGCAAAGGATCAAAGGCAATACATAACTGGATAAGGAACCAATTTCGGAATTTCACTACCGACCATCAGCGCACTATATCACACAGTTAATCGTCTTCATCACATAGAGAATTCAATTGCTTTCACCTTTGGAATATTTTGTGGCTTGGAATTTATATCCTTAAGGTAGAACATTCTAATTCCTCTAGAAATATAGGTATGTTCTCAACATTTTATTTTCATTTTTATTTTTCAACTACAATATTCTTATATGTAATTAGCGAAAAGACTATATAGATCCTTTCACGTAAGACTAGATTTAACATTGAAAAAAAAAAAAAACTATTTTATATCTCCGGAAAAGAAAAGAAGTCATTTATCCACACAAATCCATGAACTAACAAATTGGCAAAGTTTTCTAATTTGATTTTGTGATTTTATTCACCATTGTTTAATGCAAAGACAATGTGTGTTTTTATGTGTGTGTGTGTGTGTTGGTAGGGATGAAGATGAGGATGATGGGTTTCCATGTCGAAGGATTAACAGGATATATTTAACACTGAGAATTAGTCTCGGGTAAGTTTTTCCTTGTCTTGTCGGTATTGTTTTTATGTTCCATTTGTCTATCTTCTTAGGAGACTTGTTAGCTTTTGTACTTAAGTAGGATTATTGGAATATAAGGATAACTATACATACATATAGGTTTGAATTTGTATATGTACTTATAGAAGAGCTCATTAGTAAAGAATAGTATTAAACTAAATCTCTTTATTGGTTCGCAAAGAAAAGGCAAACATTTTTTATCAATGATATTATTTAAGGACAAAATAAACTATTTCAATGTGGTCAAAATTGACTTGATTTCAATGAAGTTTCTTGTATTTTCATGGGCTTTCACAGCAACTTGAAATTATAAATAAACGAAAATCACTTAAAAAGAGTCTGATGATTGGTTAGGTCACCATGAAGAAAAAAACAGCTATAATTGCTGCGAAATAGTGTTGGTGCGCACAAATTGTTGTTAGTTAATTCACACACTGATCGATGTTCATTGATTTTTTTAGCATATACGCTTACAAAATCATAATTGCGGCAAAGTCCAGGAAAATTAGACAAAATAAAGGAATAAAATACGAAATAATTCCGACAAAGCTGAATTTAGCTGGAGACCTTTGTTTTGAGCAAATCCTAAAAAGTATCTATATGATTTGTTCCGAAGCTAAAATTTTGTTAAGATAAAAATTGTAACTTATATTATTTTCTACAAAGAAGGTTTTAACATTTTTCATCGTACCAACAAACGCTGCGCTGTTGAGAAAAAAGTGTTAAATTGTTACAAAGCCTGTTTTTAGACAACATTGCACTTTTTCACTAGTATTTGGTGCTTTTCGCTTTATTTTTTTTTTTGTGGTTTTCTTGCATGACTAGGTCGCATGGACTTGCTCTTGTTGCAAACTATAGAACTACACATCCATGAAATTATGTATCATGATATTTTTCGTTTTATGATGTTTAGCTAAATACTTTAAATATCATCTTGTGTTGCATATTTAACTTATATGCCATAACAAATATAAAAGAAATCGGATCACCTGTTTTGAAGTTCCGGCCAAATTTGTAAGAAACCCTTAACACATTCTTACTTATGTGCATTTTTAGCCAAAATCTTGAAATGTACTTACACCTATTTAAAACCTTGCAAGTATAACGTACACAAAGTTTCATCAAAATCGTATAAGCCGTTTTCGAGAAAATTTGCAATGTTGTCTAAAAAAAGACAATTTAACGCTTTTTTGTCGAAATCAGTTGATGGCACGATGAAAAGAGTTATAGAAAATGATATAAGCTACAATTATTTCTAAAAAACTTTTTGCAAAAAAATTACCGATGTATTATGGCCTACATGTTGTTATTTTCCTACTTTTTTACTTCGCTTGGTAACGAACATATAACATCCTTAATCGAATGTCTAACTTACATAAATCAAAGTTCATTAGAAAAATACAATTCGCAGTAAGTTTTTCCTGTAAATTTTATAAATACTTCACTTAGGGATTGTTTCACAATATCTAAGTAAGTTTCAATTAAGCTATTGGGAACTTTTTTGTTGACAGAAAACAAAAAAAACAATACACATCAAACAACTAATTTAAATGCTGAGTATTTTACTTGAAACTTACTCAGAGACTGTGAAAAAAGCCCTTAATAAAATTTAATTTTACTATTTTTAGTCTTGTATTTGTTTTTATTTTCCAACATGTCACATTGCTATATGTATTAAATTCATAATAATTTATTCTAACATTATTTAAATGTTTAAATGAAAAATTTATCTTTTTTTTTGTAACTACGTTGTTGGCGGTTTCCATTTTCAAGGGATGTTAAAGTTTGTTTTCGTTACAAAATCTAAAACCTAAACAAAAAAATAGCTGGTGTACCATGTACACTACTATTCACTGACGATAGCACCACCATGACTTTGTCAGTGATATACTCGTAGATGCAAAAATGCTTATAGGAAAATATTTAAAAAAGTTCTCCACTATGACAATATTCTTGAAAACTTGTAGGAGAGTGTATCTTTTTAAGAAAAGGAAAATCAAAATTTAAAATTTACTGAAGAAAAATTTTTTTTCTTGTTTTCTATCGGAAAAACTTCAAAAGTTTAGCCATATAGGCTAGGAAAAATATTGTCAGTAAAAGGCAATTAGATAATTTGCCTCTCATGACAAGTTGCACCAAAATATACTTAAAAGCGTTTTAGTTAACCGAGTTATAAAATTTGTTAGCATGAATTTTTAAAATGAGGAAACTTGCTGCCAACCCTGGATTTTTATTCACCACACTTCGGTCTCTTTCATTAGAGTAAACGAGAGGAGAGCATATCAATCGAAACATTTCAACGTTTTCTTTGTCTTGCATTTTTAGGACGCCATTAAAATTTATTTGGAACAAAATGGGACTTTAGTTTATTGGCCCTTTTAAAACTGAAGGTGGTTGGTGCATTTGAAAATGCCATTTTGAGATTTAACAACTCAATAAATATTCAAAAGTGTTTGGAGAAACTTGCCATCAGTCTGACTGCAATGGCTTGCATACATCTATCCGTTTTTGGAGCCCCATCAAATTTCCATGGTTAACACAAATGTGTAAATTTGTTGGTGTAAAAAGCTTAGACCAAAACGATATTTAAAATCAATAACGTGGGCTTTCCCATTAAGACTGTGACAATTTTTTCTTAACAGAGTTCAAGTATTTTTTTGTTTTCTTATTTAATGTTGGTATGATCGAAAAGTTGTGAACTGATTTAAAGTTCCATTTCGAACTCGTGCACTTAACATCAATATTTTAATAAAAAAAGTGTATTTTTATATCTTCTAATAAAAAAATCCTTTATAGCTTTGCTCTTTGTGTACTGTATGTACGCATGTATATTTTATTTTTCTTGAAATTGCATTATAAACTTGTCTACTCCATCCACCATATAATTTTCTTCATCTAAATAAATATTAAATTTTAACACCAGTCATAATCCATCACCATCATCGTTATTGTTGCAATTTCAGTTCTCAACTTTTCATCAGATAAACAGCATCTTCGCCAAATGCGCCTCAGTCAAGTCAAGCTGCTGTTAATATATGTTTATGAATGCAAATGAACTTCCGCCATAACTGATTGACATCCGCCGACATAATGTTCTATGCATATAGATACATCATATTATGCGCACAACACATTGTATTGTGGTTATTTTCACATGAAAATTTTGCATTTTCTTTTCTGTCAGTTGTTGTACTTCAAGTGCAAGAAATTGCTTTTTAAGGCTTTTGACACGAAACAGCTTAAAAGATGGATGATATAAAACTGAATTTTATTCTTTTCTATGTTTATTTCATAAAATATTAGAATAACGTTTATTTGTGAAAATAAAAAAAAGGATACATTCGTATGGTAATGGATGCATGAGCGCTATTCTAAGAAATGTATAACATTGGCTGATGAAGTTGATAGGAGACTGCATTTTAAAATATTTTACTTATTACAAATTCCAACCATGTTTAATTCGTTTTTTGAATGTTTTGAAAGGAGGTGAAAAGGAAGTCCAAAAACAACGGGAACAAACCAAGTAATCAGTGGGCCTCGGACATGGAGGGGCCTCGGACATCGAGGGGCCTCGGACATGGAGGCTTGAATTGTGATCCAATTGGAGATCATAGTATATCGTTGGAAGAGAAGAAGAGAAATTCTTGAAATAAATCCATCCGTTTTTTGCAATCGTTTTCTAAAAGATGGGCAATTTTTTTTTTCAGCCTGATTTTGATCGTAAAAGAAGTTATTGGTAGATATTTTGGTTGTGAAAAGAAGTAGGAACCGGTATGAAAGCATGTGTTTGTTGCCAGTTGAAAGTAAAATAAACAGATTTGATGAAAAAGTATTAAAAAGTTATATCAAATATTTAACACTTCTTATGCCGCCACATAATAAAGTCACATAAAAAAGTTAATTTCGATTTGTGTCTCTTTTTACAAACGTAAATCAATTTTTTTGATTAAGCAATCATATTCATGATAGAATATTGTATTTAAGCTTGGCATACAACACTTTTTTTCTAACTCACCTTTGAGTATATACAAAGTGTATTTAAAACACCCTCGAGCACTATTCGTTCTCTATCAAAGTCCTCTTTCTGATTTCTTTCATCCTGCTATACAAGCAACCAACATGTTAAACACTCCACATAGCAAGTAATAAAGAAGATTCTTGTAAATTTCCTTTTTTCAAGGAAAAAATCAATTCATTTACAACTACTTTATTGGTATTGGCTTTTAAGAGGACTCACATCCATCGTCAGAATAAAGTTGCTTAGATGCCTGCCTGTGCCATGCAATACTAGATTCATTCATCAATATCAATCAATTTATAGCAACCCCAAATGTGCCTATATCCGCACTTCTCAATATGAATCCCACTCCCACCAACTAGCTAAAGCTGTATGCAATGCAGCCAAAAAGAGACTTTTTCATCAAGTCAACTCGTAAAAGACGTGAAAAATAAAATCTACTCTTTTATCTTGCAAACTCATTTCGATTCGTTTTCTTAGCATCCTTCTTTTTTATCAGACCATGGAAAATTGTGGTGTGGAAGGGATTGTCCTTACACTCTGCTTTAACAAGAAATACAGGGTGTTCATCTGCTCAATTCAGCATTCCAGCCTTAAAATCTTCTAGGTCAGATCCTTCTTGAACTTTCTAGTCTTTGGTTCTCCGTTAGTGTGCTATTGCCCCATGATTCTGGAGTTATGACTCCTTTTCAAATACGTTACAGCAAAAGAGCAAAAGATGGTCTTTTCTATGTTGTCTCTTTTTTGTTCCCACGTGTTTTGGAAAAAAGTCATGACTCTGGAATCATGGTGTAATAGCACACTTAAAGACTATTGTTTCGTTAAATTTTGACAGCGATTGACATTTTAAGTTGAAATCACAATGTCCAATGGTGGGTTTACACAGCATAGTTAAAAATAACAGAAAGTATCTTATAACACGTTACATATGTTTTTACAAACTTAAGGCCGTGTGTCAACACCGTTAAAATTTTATCCATTGGCTAAATTATGACAATAGTGTAGTGAATATAAACTTCAAAAATTTAGCCAGCTCTGGGACAGGCTAAAATTTTAGCCATTGGATAATTTTCTATGCTTATGAAGTAGTGAGGGAGACAGTTGGCGTAATGTGTTTGTTTTGATTGTTTAATTGCTTTCGTTTGCATTTATTTTTGTTTGTTCGACTAATATCGAATTTTTCGTTTGTGTTTTTGTTGAATGTGTTTTATATAACTCTAATTTATAACGAACAAATAATAATCAACCGATGTTTCTATTCTGTAAAATAGATTTTTTATTTTTATTTTGGAAGTTCAGCTGCCAAAAACCAGTGTGACGTGGGTTCATTTAATTTGCAATTATTTTCGTTTGTTTTTATGTTAACGTCAAATTTCCCGTTTGTTTTTTGTGAATTCCGCCTAATTTAACTATGTTATGAACGAACAATTACTTAAATTAACCGATAATACTTTTTTTACATTCCTATTTACTGTGAAACAAATTTGTTGTTTTTTTTTTGGGAAGTTCAGCTGCCAAACCAGTGTTCTGTACCGCGTTAAAACTTCCCATATTTTTAGTTATTTTACAGAGTAGTTCTATTTTATTTCTTTAACAAAACACAATTTAGAATAGTCACTATTATGAAATTGCAAATCATCAATAAATTGGTTTTTGAAATTTCAAATTTGCGTTTTAATTTTTTTTAGGGAATTTTATAGAACAGCAAATAAGAAGAATTTAACCTACAAATGGTCGGGTACTATTAGCTAATTTCAACAACGAAGAATTGAATTGTGTAAAGATATCGAGGAAATAAAAATTTTAAACGCCGATTGTTTGAGTTGCAGACTTTTTTTAATAACTAAAAAACATTGGTTGAAGTTGGTTTTTCAAAATTAATAATAAATGCTGAACAATCAGAAATCTTTTATAATAATTGCAGATTTATCTGTTTATCAATTAACAGTTTTAATGCCCAGTCTCACCAAAATACTCCTAAAAGCATTTTAGTTAACGGAGTAATAAAATTTATTGGCATTTTAACTTAAAATTGTGTACACCAACATAAGAAGGTGAATTTTTAAAAATAAGGAAACTTTATGCCAACCCCGGATTTTTATTCACCACACATGGGTCTCTTTCATTAGAGCAAGCGAGTGGAGAGCATATCAATCGGGAAATTTCAACGTTCTCAATTTTTAAGACCCCTTTAAAATTTATTTGGAACAAAAAGAGAATTTAGTTTATTGGCTCTTTTAAAACTAAAATTGATTGGTAAAATTGAAAAATGCCATTTTAAGATTTAACAACCCAATAAATATTTAAACGTTTGTGGAGAAACTGACCAAAAATCATTATAAAATATGATACTTGTTTCCTTTCTAAATAACAATATGTAATTGGCGGAGGTAACCATGCATATATGTAACTTACGTGATACAGCTGGACGGCCCCGCAGTGTTTGCCGCCCATAGTTCAAAAGCTGCTAATCCTTCCATAGACAAAGACAATGAACTGGATGTATGTTTGTTTGACTTTCAGCCAAATGACATTTTGTTTTCTTGTACTCTGTGTTGTGTTTTCCTATTTGATCGTGCTAGAAATTAGCTCTAAATCAACTGTATTATAATAGACGGTTAGTGCAATGTTTTTTAAAGCAATGCGAATGTTCATTATAACATTGTAATGCTTATAAGTTTAATTTGCTATGAAATTGTTGTATTGATATATCTCGGAAAAGATACAATGTAATTTATCTCATTAGAACCAATAAAACAACATAAATAAGAGCATCTGTATCGGTTTTATCTTAACATTCTACAAGAAGAACACATTTTTTTTATATAAAAACCAAAATACGAATATGATGTATTGGAAAACACCCTGTAAAATATATAAATGTCAATGACGATACTGAAAAACTCCCTCATTTTCTTATGTTTGGAATGTAATATCGTGTTGTAGTCGCCAACTTCAGAGGAATCATATTCGTTATTATTGACACGTCCCCAGACCCAAAGTATAAGTAAAAAAGACTGCGTCTAAGGCGTGTGTTGTGCGGGAATATTTGTACCTTTGGATTTTGTGTCAGTCAGTCGCCTTTCCTCAGGTAATAGAATTTAATATACTTCCGCTGAAGTAATCCCCAAGAAAGTAGAAACGGAGATTGTGCTTCGCATATAGATTTCAGATGTTTGCAGATGCTAGTGATACTGTACAATCGTCTAACGCTAACCCAGCACCACTCACAGGAAGATTGCTATCATTGACAAATAAGAGCAAACTCTGCCAGTGTGTATGCAAGGATGTGTTTTTTTTTTCTTATTTTTTATTTATAAAAAAGAGTAGGAAAATAGATATGACTGACATCTGGGATAGAATTTATTGGAGAAGGTGGACACAATTGACTATTTTTAACATGTTATAGTATAGTTAAGAAGTTATAAAGGTACTTCTTTAAGGTACCTAACACAGCCATTTTTTATATGATGAAAACCAAAAAATAACTACCCTATCTCATAATAAAAGACCTCTTATTTCTCGAAAATTACTGCTTTTTATGAAGGATAAATTAAACGTATTTGTATAGTGGAAATCACAGGGTTTGATATTAATTAATATTGCCTCTCATTTTTATCGATTCTCATAACAAGACTAGAAGTTATATTTGACAATGTGTCATCTTAAATATACATATGAAAATAGTTTAATTCACAATACGACATGTTAATTTAACTCGATTCACAGGGAAACTTAACATGGCTACAGTTTAAGTTTGTCAATCATCATCATCATCGGCTCGACAACCGGGGTCCGGTCCTGGCCTCCTTCAACAAGTCTGTCCACCTATCCCGGTCTCGAGCCGACGCCATCCAGTTGCGCACCCCAAGGCTCCGGGCGTCCTGGTCTACGCCATCTCTCCAGCGCAAGCATGGTCTACCACGCTGTCGTCTGCCATAGAATGTACCACAAAGAACTTTCCGAGCAGGTTCCTCTTCGCTCATGCGAGCTAGGTGCCCTGCCCACCGAAGTCACTATATCTGCTTCAAGGTAGATTGCGTACAATTCATGATTGTACCGTCTCCGGAATCGTCCTTCCTCACATATGTGGCCAACAATTCTCCTTAAGACTTTTCTCTCGAACGCGGCTAAGAGGTCAGAACGCCTTTTGTTTTACCTTCACTAATGTGCAGCCCCAGATTTTGTGCCGCCTGCTCGATCTGGATGAAGGAATCGTGTACAGCTTGCTCGGTTCTTCCGATGATGTCGATGTCGTCTGCGTAAGCCAGTATCTGGCTGGACCTGTTGACGATGGTCCCTCTTGTTGCCGTGCCAAAGTCACGGATTGCTTTCTCCAACGCCAGGTTGAAGAGGAGGCAGGCCAAACCATCCCCTTGTCGGAGTCCATTAAAGATGTTGATTGGTCTGGATAGCAATCCGGCTATTTTTACTTGGCTTGTTACGTTGGTCATGGTCAACCTACATAGTTTGTCAATGCATTATGTTAAATACATAGACATTCTTGAACTAACAACACATCATGTTGATTCATCGTAGCTCTCATGTTTGTTTATTTAAGTTCTGGTACAAATTTAACACTGCTACCAGCTTAATTTGAAGAACCAATGTTAATCATAAATCTGAGCATTGGGAAATATACATCAAGTCATGTTAATAATACCCGATACAGCTTTTTGAATAAGCATTTAAAAAATGTTTGATAGTGTTAATTAAGAACGGTTTCATGTAGATTCAAAAATTTGCTTGTGTTGATTTAACACGATGTTTTGATCAGGTAGCTTAAGTATTTAACGGAAAAACAGTGTTGCAAAATAACAACACGATGACTGGTTAATTTTCGCTTAATATTACATGAAAGCATTTTATGGTTATGATTTTTTGATGTTCGTTCGAAGGTATTAATAAAAAGTACAGAAATTCTGTCATTCTTCACATTTTCCTTTCATTTGAAAGTTTAATACATTCAGCCTACCAAAGTATAATTATAACTTTCAGCACTTCAAAAAAATTATCATTGTTTGAAAGAAAAATATTGTCAAAATATCATCTGCAGTCATCAAAACCACAATCCAATAAAACAACAATCTCATCAATACCTTCTCACGGAATGTTGCATGTATTGAGATAAGTCAAGTAATAAATAATCACAACACGTTCAGAAAGAAATTCCACCTCTTCACGTAAAGGTATACAAAAATAATCTGTTCGCCCTTCAACTGCCAACAATTGACTTTAGCCGGTGAGCTGTCATCAGCCCTAATCCATGGCTATCAGTTATATTCAACTGGCAGGATGCCAACACAAAGGCTAAAACTCTTTAGTCCTTCTCAATTTACAAAGCAAACTTTGGTCAGGTGTGTGTTGGTGGAGAATGTTGGACAGAAAGGAAGAAGGACCGATGAGACAAGTAAACTTTCCATCGACCACAAAGTAAGACCATCAGAAGAGGTTAGGATAGGTTAGTCCATTGCAACCACCTGCTCTATAGCGGATAAAAACAAAACAACCAAGAAAAAGGACAACAGCAACAAGGTACTCTCGGATGTTTGGATAAAAATTCAAGCTTTTTCTTTGATTCTTTTTTTTTTACAGGAAAAAAATTAAAAAAAAAAAAACCTTCCTTTGCTGGAAGATTCTTCTCAAACTTATAAAAGGATTTACTTGGCCTTAAGCTTAATATTTTGCCTTGCAACACATTTGCAAAATCATTGTCATCATCTTCTATATTGCCGTGCCATTTTTAGTAAACGGACTTTTGTCGAAGGTGTGTGCGAGAAATAATAAATGGGATTTTCAGATTTTTTGTCCAGCTTTTTTCACTTTTTTGCGAAAGTATACTGGGTTTCGTTTTATTTTGTGCTCTTGATCTTGTGGCTAACTGAGAGGGATTTTTCGCAATAATGTCAGATAGAGTTTGCTGTACATAAACGATAGGAGTAATCGGAAGTTCGAAGATAAGGACGAGGAGTGCAATTTTTTTGTGTTCGAGTTGCTGTACGTATATACCTTTGAAGTTGTATAAGTAAACTTCTTGGAAGTAATGAAAAGAGAAATTTACATAAGCTGCTTAGAGTTAATTTTTTGAAAGTATCCAACATGGTAGAGTCCATCGAGATTGAAATAAATAAGATGTACGAGGGGGACGAACGAGTTCGTTCTTATGGCGAACCAAGATGTAATGTTTTGTTTCATAATGTTAATATTTCAGTTTTCTATTTTCTACTTTATATTCACATTCTTTGAATTAAGAAAATAAATCAGAAAATGTTCAAAAGTAATGTTTGTTTCGCGATGATATAGTGATAAAAAAGGAGCCTGTTTAAAGGTACGTAGGTTCGCGAAATAGTTCTCCTACCTTATATTTGCTCCGCTTAGGGTGTGTTCAGGAGCGTGAGAGAACTATTTCGCGTCCCAAAATCATGTGTCTTTAGACAGTCCGTAAAATAATTACAGTTCGTACTAAAAACACCGCAAACTTCGAAATAGGATTTGTAAAAATGTGTCAAACTAAATAGTGTCAAATGTATTGCTACCTGGTTACAGTTCAGACTGAGAGCTCTGTAAAAGTCAAAAACGGATTCGTAAAAACCGTAAAATAACAAAGTGTCAAAAGAAAAAAATTCCTGAAAAAAAAAAAAACAGAAAATAATCAAAGAAGACATTGCGATGGTAGAGAAGACGAAAAAAGTTGATCTGGCAGTACTATCTGTGTGTTTGTCTCGTCACTTGCAGGCTAAACGGATGGACCTATTTACTTCAAATTTGGTAGGTATAGGGTTTTAAGGGTAATACTTACAACCGGAGCTTTTTTTGTTGGCCACTGTAGGCCTAAAAATAACGGTACCTGTCATATAACCGTTATCGAACATCTTATTTTTACGGAAACGGCTCCAACGATCTCAACATTTAAATTTTGACAATTTCGACAACGTCTGAACCGATTTGAACAAAATTTAATACTTATTGAAATTGCAATAGAAACTTGGAATAATATGAAGTAAAAATGTCAAAAATATATTTTTATAATTAAATAAAAAAATAAAAAAATGTTTTCAATATTTCAAAAAACTGATGACAGAATTTTATGAAATTTACTATAAAAATCTAACAACTTCTATACACAGTCGTGATCTTTGTTTTCTAAACCAACTAAGTATTTCCCAAACGGTTTCACCAATTATGACGATTATGAAATTAACATTAATTTAACTAGTCTTGCTATGACTTATGAAGTGTAATTTTACAGTTTAAAACAAAAAAACATTTATACTAAAAATATTTCCCTTGGCTGTTTTTTTTTTTCTTTATTTTTAAAGTAACCTTAAGTTAAGCCAAAAATTAGTAGCTACCATAAAATGTCATTTTTAAATGCCGTTAATTTGAATAAGATGACTTTTTATAATTTTTATCTTAAATACTTTTGCTGACTTTTAATAATTATTTAAATTTTTTTTGTGTTAATAATACTGAGAATGGATTTTTAAGAAATTTAGTTTTAGGGTAAAACTCAAATAGTTCTCAAAACTTACATACACATTTTTTGTTTAAATATAAAACAAAAAAAAGTATACATATAAATATATGGATTTAAATTTAAATTGTCGATAAATTCTATTGCTCCGACAGTAAAAGTAATTTTTAGTGTATTTTAATGAAATTGGGCAGACTAGAGACTTCAAAATCTGGAAAATTTGTCTTTATGTTGGTTTGGTCTTACGCCAATAAAAGAGTGTATCAATTATTTGACTTTTTTATCATACAAAAAGGCTGAGCAGCTTTTTCTGGAAATGCAAAACACTATGTGAAAAAAATACAAAAAAAAACAAAAACTTAATAACAATTCTAAATGAAGTAATTAAAGAACCACAAAACTATGATTGGGAAGGTTTTACTTGTTAAGGTTTGGCAATAATACATGGCAATAATCGTTTGCAAAGCCCAACCTAACACACATTTATTAACATAATGCTCCTAACAAACTAGTCATCGAATCAAATACTTACACCTCATTCACCAAACAAAAAACTGTTTAAACTTGAGTGAACATATAACAGAAAAAAAAATCAATCTCCATTAACACACCTCGCCATCAGATCTTAATGATGATGAAAACCAATCAATTTACCACGAAACCATTCCATTTGTTGTGTTTTTTATTGCAAATTCACACACTACTCAACCGAACCATCCTTTTCCCTGTTCGATTTCACTTTTGGTTCTCTTCAGTGAGTTTTAGTATTTTTTTTTACGACCTCCAAACACAATCGATCCAGAACTCAATAAGCATCCCCATCTGTCTTATTCACAGTGTTATAGGAAAACGAAGATAATAGTGCAGCAGCGCCCTTATGGTGTCATGTTTACGGTGGCAGTTTAGGTGAGACCGCCTTCTCCAAAAACACACACACTCGATGATTTTATGGTGGATACCAACCTATGATCTAAAAGCACATAACATTCTTGGCAGATGGCATAAATTAGTTAATATTCGCTTCTTATTAATTCCACCGGTAACTTTCTTCACCACAAACTTTGTCTTACACTTTTTTTCTGAACATCTAACCGTTAGTGGCTGTTCTTCAGGATGATTTTTTTTGGGAAAGTGAAGTGTTCAGAGGTAAAGGTTATGGTTGCAGTAAGCCAACCATCAATATATTTTTTTTTTTTTTTTCAAAATATTGCA
This sequence comes from Baccha elongata, assembly GCA_951217065.1. Taxonomy (NCBI): domain Eukaryota; kingdom Metazoa; phylum Arthropoda; class Insecta; order Diptera; family Syrphidae; genus Baccha; species Baccha elongata. Next base: position 19,251,503 of record OX578272.1, on the reverse strand, counting down.
GAATGTACAGAAATGCATGAGCAGAAAATTTACTCCCTGTTGCCTGCATCATGTGTCAGACAGCAATAAATCCATTCATACAATAATAAAGGAGAAGAAAAATAACTATTCGCTTCCTGAATCAATTACAATGATGGATGCAGTAGTCTGCTAAAAACGTGATGATTTTAACTCAGACAAAAGTTAAGGAATGTCGACAATACATTGTCGACATTGAAGTGGTTGTCTGATATTATTTCTGATGATTTCTTTGGACTTGATGCGTCGAATTGGAAAGAATACCACATGAAGCAGTTGGAGAAGACATATTAAGGTCACTTGTGCTAAGTCCCGATGCTCATTGTATATTATCATCCAAGTTAAAAGCTGAGTATACATTATGATTTCCGTCTCCCAACTGCTAAGTCTCCAAGCTTGATGATCAAAAACCTTTTTTATTGATGTTTCTTCTAATTTTGCAGTAGCTCATTCTGAATAAGCTCTTCCAGTTTGTATTGAAAGTGATGCGTTACGTACGAATGATCGACAAAATGTGTCGATAAATTGAAATAAATGTCGATTTATACCAATTTTAAAATTTTTTTACTGACCAGTTAACATTTTAAAATCTCGACTTAAAAATGTCAAATTTTTATAAAAAAAAATCGTTAAAAATGTCGAAAAATCGACTTTTATTAAAAAAATATTTCTTTGTCGGAGGTCGATATCTTAAGATTTCACCTTAAATGTCGAACTCTTTAACATAAAGTCGGTAAAAATGTCAACAAGTCGACGTTTATCCAACAAAAAAAAATTTCTTTTGTCGACAGGGAAAATATTGACATTTAAAATCTCGACTTAAAAATTGTGGAACTCTTTAACAAAAAATCGGTAAGAATGTCGACAAGTCGACTTTCATTAAAAAAAAAAATTCTTTTGTCGACCAAGAAAATGTTGACATTTTAGAATCCCGAATTAAAAATGTCGAACTTTTTAACAAAAGGTCAGTAAACATTTCGACAAGTCGACTTTCATCACATTTGTGTTTCTTTCTTTGACATTTTAAAATGTCGACTTAAAAAATGTCGAAGTCTTTGACAAAAAGTTGGTAAAAATATCGACAAGTCGACTTCCATCCCAATTTTTTGTTTCCTTTGTCGAACAGGAAAAAGTCGACATTTTATTTGATGTCGATTTTTTTAACACAAAGCCGGGAAAAATGTAAACCGAGAATTGTCGGCCAAGAATTCCGAGTTAAAAATGTCGAACTTTTTAAAAAAAAGTCGGTAAAAATGTCGACTTTCATCCCAAAACTATTTTTTTTTGTCGACCAGAAAAATGTCGAAATTTTAAAATCTTGAAAAATGTTAATTTTCTTTGCAAAAAGTCGGCGGAAATGCCGACGTCGAAAAGTCGAAAAAAAAAAAAATAAATTGCCGGATATTGGATTGATATTTTCCTTTCTCCCAGCGTTTTATTTCAGGACCACCAGCGACATTTCAACTCCAGCAGCTTCATGATTATAAAATTCGTTAGTAGCTTTGCATATACCTACCCATACCCAAAATTTCGCCTGCTAAAAGATCGACTGTCAAAACATCGACTACTGTCGATAATTTGAAACTCGAAAATTTAAATAGTCGACATTTTGCACAGTCGAGACCAGTCGACATTTTTCTTTTCGGCATTCTGAAATCGAAATTTTGAAACCGACATTTTTAAAATCGATTCTTCGTATACCCAATTCGATGCAGTGTCTCTTAATCTTTTTTGTTTGGAATTCCCAAGTAAGAATTTGGCTTGTCTTAGGTTATATTTAGGAAGACTCTGTAAGGTCGTTGTTCTTTGGCATTTAAATAAATTCCATACCTCCCTGGTAAAACCTGCACTACAATTTGATATGCATTCTTACGACAGTATCTGCGAATTTATCAAAACTTCCTTACATGATAAGTACTAGAAAAAGTTTCACTGTTCGCTATATTTACTCATAAATCTTCCACTTCATATCTATATGGTAAGAACGTTTCTTCATAACAAAAACACACCCCTCAATTTTTGGTTGAAGTAGCTTTATATAGCTTATAGTAATCCCAATCAAGAAAAACAAAACAGAAAAACAGCCTGCAAAAGCTTTCAACCCTCAGTCATCATCTTAATTAAAAGAGACATAATTCGTCATAAATCTTTGTCTAAATGATTTCAGACAACAGACACTAATGGCATGTCGACGTGTCATGCGGTAGATATTATGCCGACATCACGCAATGCCCTTAAAAATGAACACCTCTTACCCCCTTAAAGTTTACCGGCGCGGTGCTTGTTTGTGGAAACCATATTACTACAACCGTTCGCCTGTCAAACACATAAATCTACCAACTCCATTTGGTGTTTCCGCGATTCACAACCCCCTTCCCCCTTCCACTTTTTACTCATTACTATACATGTTCAACACACAGGATATGAACAAAAAAAAAAATATAACGGGGAAACCATTCTACCGTTTGTGGTGTAGTAATTTAATAACAAAAGCACGCTGATGGCAGCTTGCAGAAAAAGAGGGCGCACAACGCAACGTGACTCGATCCACGTGGGAAGTTGGCACCCGTCAACGGTTAAAGAGTCAACATGAACCAACCAACACCTGGAAGCATGCCTTTGTGGCAGTTTACAGTTCACACCGCCAATCGACCTGTTAGGGTTGGAATTTTAGTCAAATTAACCGCTAAATTGGTGAATATTTCAAGGCTTGAGATTCGAAATGAGTATGCCAAGCCAACTAAGAGATTTAAATGGGGGTGCTTTGGAAAAGGTCTATTAGTGGGTCAAATTAAATTGGTTAAAGTTGGGTTGGCAATAAGCTTAGTTATTGCCATTGGTTGTGCTGATGCAGAAAAAGTCGTAACACCAATTCAGATAATAATTTTCAGATAACAATCAAACATGACAGTTCGATGATAGAAGGGACGAAAAAAGTAGGCCGGCAATTAATTTTTCTCGAAAAATATATATATGTTCAGTATTGATGAAATTTTATATTAGTTATTTGTTGCCAACGGTGATGTTTTTTATCGAAATTATTTTTTCGGAAAAAAGTTATCAACGGTACTTGGGACCTGCAATAGAACCGTATTTTTTTATATTGGCTATTTCTTTAAAGGAAACACCAATTTTGACGAAAATTATTATTCTAATTGATTAATACTGCAAAAAAAAAAACGAAACAAATTTTTTCTACCGAAGATTTTATTTTTAAGAGCCCACAGCAATTTTTGGGTCTAATTGATAACTCAATGAAGTTGGTATCAGACGATCTCACGTTGGCATTTTCAAAAGTCAGCGTCTTGCTGTCTGAAGTGGGGCATTTGTGAGAAAGACTGCATCAAAAAAACATTTTCTTTTTTTATAGAAGAAATAATTTTGTTAAGCACATAAATTTAATTTAAAAATTAAGTGCTATCGGATATATGGTGTTGCGAGACGTTTTTCAGTGGTCTTTCTGCTTGCAAGACGTTTCTAAATTAATTTTAAAGGCTTGTCAATATTATTTTGTCTCCCGAAAAAAATGCACTGTTGCAAAAAATGCATTCTCAAAAATGCCCCCACTCTGGACTGCAAGACGCTGTCTTTTAAAAATGGCAACTATTAGTGCATACATTTGGCAACCATATTATTGTAACATTAGATGTTTCCAAGTCTTTGGCAGTAAAAATAGTTTGCCATACAGAAAAAGTTCGTCCGACCCCGCCTTTTATTTACTTGCGATCAAAGTTTGTCTATCATTAGTTGTAATTGGAGCGTTCTGGATAAGCGGCTCAGATGGCGGAGCTTTTTTTGTGGACCTGGTTGAGGGTGGGTCGCAAGTGGGTTCAGCTTTTCGGATGTGTATCTTTTTGGGGTGTTAGAGGTTTCGGGGTGAAGTTTGTTTTGGATGGTAGACCTTAAGGGGGTGGTGCTTTTGGAGGTGGAAGTGGTAGAGGTTGGATTTTTGGGGGGTGCGGTTTTGCGGACATGGTTTTGTTGGATTTTGATTTTGTGGGCGTTCAATAGGTGGACTTAATGAATGGGTGGTGTGAAGTGATATGGATGCGAGGTGTGATAAAACAGAGTGGCGACGAGGTGGAAAAATTTACGTTTGAAACCCGAGTTGCGTTTGGAACCCAAAATGAACAAAGCGGCTCATCTGATTCGAAATAAATCTAATTCCATTTAATAAAACCACATTGTTGTTAATAAAACACATATTTTTTAGCGTTACCGATATGTAATTTTATTTGTATTAAAAATATTGGATCAATATTGATAAAATTTTATATGAGTGATTTGTTGCCAACGGTTATGTCTTTCATCTATTTTTTTTCCGAAGTGTAGCTTATTACCGGTACCTGTCATCGAATCTTTTTTTAAACCGGCTATCGCTTGAACGGCTGCATCGATTTTAACATAATTTAATGTTCTTATAGTTCACTAAATTTGATAAATACTCCAAGGAATTTTTAAAAATAAGAAAATTTTATTTTTTTTTTGCTAAAAATACAATCGATTTTGATAAAATTTTATATGATAAGGTAATTTTTTTTATTTATTGCATAGATTTATTTCCAAAAAGAATCTGAAAAATCATTTACCTACAGAAAATCTTTTTTTCAAAACAAAAACTAGTCAAACGAATTTCCCAAAATCGTTAAAGCCTAATACGCAGCTGATGTGAAAAGAAAAATACAATACAAAAATGAAATAGTGAAACCATAAACGAAATTTTCCGTTCTTCTTTTCGTTTTGTCTACGCAGCTCTACGACGGAGTAATGGTGAAACGATAGATAACCATTTTCATTTTCTTTGTTTGTTTAATTTTCAATTGTGAAGATCTGTTTCGTCAACCAATTCTTAAAGGTTGTCCAACTCAACTCTTCTGTGTCTATTATGTTATTGTATTAAAAATTTATTTAAATTAAACTATCATACACATTCAATTGGACTTCTATCTAGCCTTTTAAGTAAAATATTAATTTAAAATTAAACAAAAAGCTAAAGCTATGATAACAGTGTCATTCGTTTTCCCATTTTTTATGACCTTATTCCGATTATATTGTAAAACAAAACTTATCCTTGAAGTTGACCAGTACGACGTCCATGGCAAGAAGGAAAAGACAAAAAACGAAATTACATTGAAAAGCATAACAAAACTTTTCAAGGATCATTATAACATTTCGTTATTCGCTCTTCAAGCAAAATGAAAACCAAAAGAAGGAAAGTCCAACCAAAACTTTGGTCCTTCCTTAATTAACCCCTTTACTCCAGGAATCAGAATATACATATACATACTATCAACTACTTCCTTGGATTAGTTGAGAGAAACTTTAAAGTTTAGCAACGTATCTGTGTAATCACTTCATTATCCCATTTAGTTTGCGGACAAAAAAGGGCAAATTATCACACCCCTATTATGTGACTCATGCCATTCTGATGCTGCAAACGCTATTCACCAACTCACCGCACACAACTTCTTTTATAAGTTTAATCTTCTTCAGTTCTGTCCGGTCCGTCTCTACTTCCGTTCACTAAACAGGGTTAAGGATGAAGTGACCAAAACGGGTTAAGTGTGTGACATCCTTTTGTCCAAAGAAGGTTCTCCTAGGTAGCCATTGATGAGCATATTGTTACCCACTTTAGCTGATGATGTTCGGTGTTTCATCTCCCACAGGACTATTGAAGTATATATGAATGTGTGTTCCAAGAAGATATACCTACATACATGTAGGGTTTGGTCAGCATAAAGACCGTAGGGGTATGTGATTTGAATAATCAATGGCTTGATGTCAACCAGATCTTCACGTCATCATCACTTTGCTGTTCGTGCTGATTTTGAATGAATACCTCCGGCATAGGTGAGTGGTTATTTTTTTCTGTTGGGGTTTAATGCTATCTTTTTTTTTGTTCGTAATCGATGGGGCATGATGTTGGGTCATGGTCAATATATTCACTTGATTGTTGTAGAATGGTAAAAGGATAATGATGGAAATGATTTCCAGGAAAGGTGAAGTGATTTGTTCAAATAACTTCTGTATCTAGACGTGTTTTTTCATTCGATATGTGTTATTTTTTGAGATACTGAGGTATATCATGATGAATATTCAAGTCATATATCTAATACCGGATTAAACAATCATTGACAAATAACAACCAAAGGTTCAATAAAAAGCTTCAAATTTAAAAACATTAAATTTCAAATCTGTTGAGTGGTTTTTCGATTATGTGAGCCATTGGCACACTTACTGTTTAAACTATTAAAGAAAAATTAAAAACATATTATGCAACAAATAGCTTACTAGTATGTGTATCAGTTTCAACTATTTTTATTTATTATTTTTATTCGTTGTGAAAAAAAGATAAAGTTGTCTTTTCTTAAAGTAAACACTATTTGATAAATAGTATGTTACGCAGTACATAGATAGCCCAGGATTTTTGTGCAAAAGTTCTAAGTACCAAATTTAAATAGAAACCAAATTTTGCAGGGTTGTAGAGTTAGTTGAGAGGTGTATTTAAGCAAAAGCCCTCGTTTGTAACTGTTGAAAAATCCCTACAATTACCCTAATGCGTATTTTGTTCTTATAATTTTTTGTTTTATATTTATTTAACAGAACATTGCAAAAACTTCAGAAAAATTTTGTATGATACAGAATCAAATTAGTAGTATCAAAAAAGAAAAAAAAATTTTTTTTAGAAAACAACTAAAATAATTTAATAAAATATTATTTTAAAGTGTTATACACAATTTTACAGAAAGTGTTAATCAGAATTTTAAGTAATTCTAGTCTACTGCTGAAAGACCTTCCCTTTTTTTTAATTTTATTATAAACAAACCTTAAATATATGCTTTTTACATAAATAATTTTTCTTTATTGTCAATTAACGGAACATTTGTAACGAATGTTATTTAACGTAGAATTAAATTTTGGTATTCAAAAATACAATGATATTTTATGTAATGCCGTTAAACTAGGGTCAAAGTAAAAAGAGTTTAATTTTTTTTTATTCTTTTTTAAAAACAATTTTTTTTAATTAGAATAATCAAATAAAAGTATTTTTTACGCAAAGCTTAATTCTACGTGATTTAAGTAGTGTTGCATGTTTGTGTTGTCCCATCATGGAAAACCTTGAATATATAATTGTTTACATATTTCTTGATATATTTAATATCACTTACTAAAACTTGAAAAAAAAAACCATTTTATGACGCAATATTAAATAAATGAGTAACATTTTCAATCAAAATTGAAAAAAAAAAAATAATAATAAAATGAAGTAATTTAAACTTTTTTTCCAAACTGTTTTTTTTTTAAGAAAGTAGGTATTAAGAGAATTCTATAAAAAAAATTTTCCCAGTCTTACAAATAATTTTATTTACCGTAATTTAATAGTTTTTTTTCGAACGAAAGGCAAAACAATTTAAAAGCTAAACAAAAAAATGCGAAATAATAAAATACCAGATAAGAAATGCGAGGTAAAAAAATTGCTTAGGTGAAATTTTGCGGAACAATAACATTGCGTATTGAAAACATGCTATAATATGCCAAAAAATCAAGAGCAGAATGGTAAAATGCCAGAAAACAAATTGCAAAATGATCATTGCGAAGATAAAAATACAAAATAAAAATCCGCCAGTTGACCCCTAGCTGTTTTGATGTTTAAAATATTTAAAAAGCACATTGTCTCGGAACTAAAGTATGATTTTAAATTAACTTTTATGTTTTTCTGCAACTGGGTCTGAAATGATTTTAATTAACCGAATTAAATGTATACGGTTGTTATGAATGAATGGCTCTTTTGATACTGATGCTATTATTGTAAATCCATGAGCAAATTCATGAAAAGCTTAAGATACCCCGGACGGCAAGATGTTATTTTGTAATGAAATTGTTATAGAGTTCTTCTTCTTGTCTCCTTTGTATTATAGCTCTGCTAAACACTTCTTTTTTTGTATTCCTCTATTTCAACCGGACACCTTCCATAACCTGAAAACGTTGACTGTTCCGCTTATGGGTGCTTCCACTGTATTTCTATTACAATGCTTATTCCCAATTTCCAAAGCTGTATATACCTTTGCATCTGTTTTCATTCAAAGCCTCAATAAGTTTAATCAATTTCATAAACATTTATGTTGAGTGAATTATCGTTTAATATGTGTTAAAATTATGTTCTATCATTAACATTTCAATTGAATTCAGAAAATCAACTCGTTTAGTCGTTATTCATGTTGTTAACACCATCAAAACTAAGTCTTCAACACAATCCTCCCATCGTATATTTCAAATCATTTAATTGTCTTGTCCTTGGCATATACGCACTCTAACTTGTTTTATTATATCCTTAGACACGACTGTTGAGCTCAAATCATCGTAAATCGTTGTCTCGAACAAAGCTCATGCCCATCATACAAGTACAACAGCATGACTGTAGGACTTCCCCATTTTATAGTATACCATCGCATCGCAACCTCTTCAATATAAACCTAAAACTAATTTATACCTTACACTGTCCTAAACAATTGAATTGAAGGATCTCGGCATTAGTCACGTATTGTCCTATTGTCACAATGATGAAGTTTTAATCGATAGATAACATCAACATCAGCAGCAGCTGTATTGCTGTAGCACCAGGACCTCTGGAAAGGCAGGAGGTACCTCTCTATATATATGTATGTATATGTGAACACCGAATCGAATCGAGTCGAGGAATGTGATGTTAAAACGATTTTCGTTTTGGAGGACCGAAAAGTGGACAACAGCCGTACAAGTAGTTTATCAAGTGGAACATCACTTCACACCCTAAAATACGCTTCCTATAGATGTGTTTTTGACTGTTGATTGGAATACTTTTCACACATCCTCATCAACCTTCGCCGCCATGTTTGTTCTATGTCAGTTCGATTTTGACAATTAAAAATGGAATTTGAATTGTTTGATTAATTTCAAGTATATTTGAGTGTCTCTATACACACATCGAATCGATAAAAAAATATGTCAATGCCTGTTCTTGTTGTCAAATTTACATTTCACTTGCTTGATGTTTATCCTGTTATTTCTATAAAAAAAATACAAAACATTTTTCTGAGCTTGAAAGGACTTTTAAATTAAAAGCGATAGCAAATTAAAGCAGTTGAAACCAAACAGACCAAAATTTATTAAAATGCAATTGGCAGGCAGCTACTTGAAATGTTTTTTTTATGGGTTTCAAAATCAAAGAAACATTTCCGAAACATTAAAAAACATTTCAAAAATATTTGTTAAAAAAAAAAAAAACATTTCGGAATGTTTAGGAATAAATATCTTAGAAATATTCAGAAGCATTTCATAAAGATAAAAAAAAATTCTGAAATCTTTGTTAAATGTTTTTATGTTGATTTTTTTGTCTCGACGCTTCATAAACATTTCCGAAATGTTTCTGAAATGCTTCTTTTTTTTCTATTCACGATAAGAAAAATCAAATGTTTCGCAAATGACACATGGACATAGTTTTAAGTGATTATTGGGGTCAAAATCTGAAAATATGACGTGGATGATAAAATGAAAAACCCGAAACATTTCAGAAATGTTTCTTCAAATGTCCACAACAAAAGAAACTTTTTTGAAATGTTTTTTTTACACAAATTGGAAATATTTCAGAAATACCGAAATACGTTTTTAATAATGTTTCTTAAAATGTTTCTTTGGTCTTTAAATACCTTTCGACATTATCAAAGAACTGAAAATATCCATTTGTCAGGAATAGATACATATATTAAGCTAGTAACGGGAGTGTAAAATTATTTGAATTCATTTTAGTCTGTTTTCATTTACCGCCAGATGGCCCTCGTAGCAATTTATTCGAATCTTCATATTTGTGACCCGATCAGAAAATACTGGAGGGATTTTGACAGGACTTTCACTGATATACAAAGCTGATGTTGTAAGGAACAACGATTTTTTTTTTCTAAAAAAAAATAAATTTTTTGTAGAACTGTGAATTTGCTATACAAAACACAAATTGCTACTTGATAGCACTTTGAATTTACCCTTGAGTGGTTATGATGGTTTTTTGTGGTTGCCACTTTTTTAATTGTTAAAAAGTTAAATATTTTGTTTCGGTTATTTGCAGTGCAATTAAAAAAATCAGATTTAAACTGTGGTTGTTTTATATTTATAATATTGGTTTTTTATTTGTTGGGGTTTCACCCACCCAAATAACTGTTTGTACGGAGCCAACAATATTTTTTGAATTAAAAATCGAATTTGCAATAAAAATTATTCCATATGAATCTCGAAAAGATGAACAGAAGTCTAAATCTGTTCATTTCTTCGAATTGTTCATCTTTCCAAAGATCGGACATTAGTTTAAGAATTATATGTAGTAATTCATATATAAAGTAAATTAGTTTTATTAATTTTATTTTTAAAAGAAATAAAACGTAACAAAATAGGAAAATTTTTATAAGAGTTAAAAAAATTATCTTATTATACATGTTTCTTAAAAAACAGCTCCATAAGTACCCTTCTGCCCGATAAAAAAAAATCATCTTTCCTAATTTTTCATCTTATAGAACCGTTCATGTTTTCGAGATACTTCATAAATATGAATTTTTTTTTAAGAAGACTAGTTTATTTTTTTTTTAACAGCCCATACTCAAAAATTAGAACGGGGAGCCCATTAAGTTATTTTTTACTTTATTGCAAAAATGCGTTTAAAAACAACGTTTTTTGGTTGAAGATTTAATATGCTTTGGTTTAATTCTAATCTACCACTGATGGTTGTATTTGCATACAACTTTTCCTTTTTATGTTATCAAATAGCTAATGAAAAAATCAAACCTTTTAATAAAAAGAAGACAAAGCTGGTCTAATGGTATTTTAAGCTTAATTTGTTTGTTTTTTGTGTTTTGGGAGCATTGAATTGTGGTCAAACAAAGTTACTCACAAAATTTTTTTCCTTGAGTTTGCACTGATATAAAAAAAAACTTTTCGTCATAAAAAATCATATTAATGTTTTTTGTTGTAAACTTAATTCTTAATTCAAAAATTATAGTTTGATCTGTATGAATGGACGGTCAAGTGAACGAAACAGCAACAAATCAAAAACAAACAAAAAATCAATATTTTAAATAGTTAAAATCATAGTTGAATTAATATGGTTTTAAAAATATGATTCTTTGATAAAGTATTTTTATGCTTTCTAGGAATACATATTTAACATTTTTACAAAATTATAATAGCACTGCAAATAGCAGAAAAAATATTAATTTTTTTCAACAATTTAATAAAGTGGCAACCACGAAAAAACGGCTATATCCACATAACGGTTTAAAGTATCAATTCACCTTTTGTTTTTTGTTGCAAATTCACAGTTTGACAAGATAGCGTTTACTTACTTTTTTTTTCATTAATAACAAAATTTTAAAATAACTTAATTTTTTAGTAATTTGTGAATAACTTTTTATGCTTAAAAACAGAAAAACAGAAAGACTTTTTTGTGTCAGGTTGAAATCTCAAGTAACTGGACTACCGACCGCGGTTACTTTTTTTTTTTTTTTTTTGAAAATTCGTATAGACCTATGAATAGATAAGAAACTGTCACTCACAGGTAGCTGATGTTATAGGAGTGGCTTGGGTTGTTTCTAATCCTTTAATAGATGACGCTGGGGTCGCTTTTCCAAAGTTCTTATGTGTCGGGGACATATCCAAATGTGCAAGAGATATATATTTGAAGAAAATCTTGCATACCGTTAAGGGGTTAACTTGTACCTAGTAAGGATGGAAGCATATTAGTTCAACATAACATATACAAAATTGTATTCGCTTCACATGCTGAAGTATAATTTCCCAGCAACAAAAAGTTAATCATGAATTGACGTGCAAAAATAAATACCAACGAAAGATATTCATTGCCCTCTCAACCGCACATTAGTCAATCAACATTCAACATCAATATCGTTTACCCAGATTCTATAAGGATGAAATTACAATAATTTTAAATTGAAGTGATTCTCATTTAAGTTTGTCGCCTTTGATCAAACTTTAAAATAAAAAGACCAACAAACCAACGGAATAAAAGATAAAACTGAATTAAAGAATTTCTTTCAATCCAATTATCCAATTTTCGACACAAAAATCAAAGTGAATCGAATCTAACTTTCAGGTCGTTTGTATATTTTTCTTTTTTTTTTGAAATTTCTTTTCGTCGATATTTTGCTTGTCGTCACACGAACCGTTGCATGGAAATCACCTTGTTATCGCCTTCTAGCTGAAAAATCAAAAAAAAAAATCCAAAACGTCCCCTAAAACTTAATGTTTCCTTTGGAAAAGTTCGACTATTTGCTATCTTTGGTAGCTCCATGAGTAAAGTCATCATCATCATCGTCGTTTTTCGTTTTCGTTGTCTTTTTCGTTCTGTGATGTTGTCCTTAACATCACACGCTACAACCAAAAAGTTGAGATAGCATTTGCCACAAGTTTTCCTTATCTTTGTGTGTCTCTCTGAGCGCAAGGACTTTTTGGGTTTGAGTCTGAATGTCATTGGAAAAAGCATAGCAAAGGAAGAAAAAAAAATATACAGTTTTCCGTCTGATTTAGCAAGGAACAAATAATGGAAGCTCAAAGAGGCACAGCGTGAGCTATTAAAGGGAAAACTTTGCACGACATCATTTTCCAGACGAGAGGGTGCAACGACTACGACGACAACGACGGTTGTCACGGAAAGGTCGCCAAAGGAAGCACTTTGTTTTTATACGATTTCGCCACCCTTTTGGGGCATTTATGTCATTTGCGATACCGTATGATGCTTAAGATGGTGTGAGACGTCGTCGTCGTCATACTCAATGCAGTTTTTTTTTTTTTTTGAATTTTGATCACCCGGTTGTTTGCTCAGTTTTCTTCCATTTTTTTTTTTACTTTTACTAAGATGCGATATCAAGCTTAATATACATTCGATGTGGGAGAAATGCATTGAAGTTGCAAGCTGTGCTTTACAGTTGCCCAACATAATATGAAATTGGCTAAAGGAAGTTGAGGCCAAGGCTCAAATCCTGTTGAGTTTTATGGGGCTAATATCTAGAAAGTTTTCCAATATTATGAACGAGAACACGTCCAGAAGTTTACACATTTGTACAAAATGGTGAGAGATTGTGAAAATTGACTCAATGAAGATGATAATAATAATAATTATTATTATGACCAAGTTTTTCAGAACAATTTAACGATAAAACTTTCGTCGCACAAAGGTTAGACATTTTTATGATATTTGATTGGATTCGGCTTCGGTGAATGAAAATAAAAAACTTTGGATATGTGTCGAAGAAGTATGAAGAAGTTCAAGTCATGAGTCATATCTGCAAGACTTGCGTTCATTTTATGAGCTTCAACCCTGCTGTCTACATATCTCTTTTTTTCCTGTTACCTTTCTGTCCCAAAAATATGTGAATATGAATATGAGAAGATTTTGACAATGACTACAAGCAATTTCCTATAGTTGCAGCGTGTAGGTTGGGTTAAGACAAGAAAAAAATCGTATGGGAGGGGGGGGTCTATTTCCCCCCGTTTAGGCGGGAGGGGCAATTTTCTAAAACATTGACTTACAAATCAGAAAAAAAAATTATTTAAAAACAACGGTCAACGATACAAAGACTTGTTATATCTTTTTAAAAAGCCAGAAAACTACTCTTTTATTTTATTTTTAAATTAAGTTGTTTGAGTAAACAGTTTTAAAAAAATTAATTTTCAAACTAAAAATTTTGAAAAAAAAATAAAAAAAAATGTTTAAACTAATTTTTTTTTTAAATTTTATGTTATTAACTATTATTTTTATTTGCAAAATTCAATGTTCTTATTAATTTTTAGTCAAAAACAGAAAACCGGATGCCAAAATGTATCTTAGTTTTTGAGAAATTAAAAAAAATAAAAGTAAAACTAGTAAGTAAAGTTAAAAGTTATTTTTCTTTTTTTATTATTTGATTAAAATTGGATGGTATGTAATAAAAAATAAAAAAGGGATAATTTCCTAATTAATAATTGGCCTGAGCAGGTCAAATTTGGGAAAACCAAAAAAAAAGTGTTTTTTTGGAAAAAAATACTTCTAGTTTTTCTTAATTTCTCAAAAACTAAGATACATTTTGGCATCGGGTTTTCTGTTTTTGACTAAAAATTAATAAGAGCATTGAATTTTGAAAATAAAAATAATAGTTAATAACATAAAATTTTGAAAAAAATTAGTTTAATTTTTTTTTTTTTTTAATTTTGAGTTTGAAAATAAATTTTTTTAAAACTGTTCACTCAAACAACTTAATTTAAAAATAATATAAAAGAGTAGTTTTCTGGCTTTTCAAAAAGTTATAACAAGTCTTTGTATTATTTGCTGTTGTTTTTAAATAAATTTTTTCTGATTTAAGTCAATTTTTTAGAAAATTGCCCCTCCCGCCTAAAATAGACACCCCTCCCATACGATTTTTTTTTGTCTTAACCCCACCTACACGCTCAAGTTTTTGGTGCATCTTATACCAATCACCCTGTATGTAACGTATGACAAATATATACGCATTAGAACCGCATTCGTATTGTTTGGCAACCCAGCTGTAAAAGGGGAACCGTTTACATTTTAAAGTCAGCGCGTTAGTTTTCTATTTAATTTTGGGATTTAGGCCTTTTGCGTATTTAGGCTTTCGGGATTTCGGGTTCTTGGGATTTAAGGTTTTCGGGTTTTCGGGCTTTTGCTGTTTCGGGACTTTGGATTCCGGGAATCTGTACGAATCACAATGCATAAGTTTTATGGGGTTGGGGTCAAAATCTTGAAAACCTAATATTCCGAAAACTCAAATCCTGCAAATCCAAAACACGGAATACTATAAATCTGGTAAAAAGAAAAATACCAAAAACATATAATCCCGAAAAACCAAAAGCCCGAAAACCCAAATCCTGTAAATCCAAAACACCGAAAACTCATAAATTCGAAAAACCAAACTCCGGAAAAACTAAAAGCCCAAAAACTTAAAATTCTGAAAACCTAATAGACCGTAAACCAAAGATCCCGAAGGATAAAAATTCCGAATTCAAAACTGAAAAATATGTTTTGCAATACAAATTAATTTTTTTTTAATAATTTTTCACAACAAAAAACAAAATACTCAGCCCTATAGAGGTATCCGTTCGGAACGAAAAATTCTCCGATTTTATACGAATTGCAGAATTTTTGCAGGAAATATTTTTCACAACGAATATTTGTATGGAACGTAAATAGCATTTTAGGTGGCACTTGGAATAAAGTGGTTTTTAGGAACATTTTTTTAAATTATATAAAAGACTTTGTATGAATAATCGGAGATTTTTCCGTTTGGAACGGATACCTCGATAGGGCTGACTATAATCTATCAAATTCAACATTCGAATCAAAAAAACTATCGGTATTCTGTCAGACTCCCATGTTTATGTTGCTTTATATAAACGATAAATTAACTTTTTATATTTGTTATTTTTTTTTTAATTTTTTAATTTCCCATTTCCTTGCCCGAATAAATTTGTTGATTTTAGATTCTCTGGCTGTGAAAATTGTTTATTCCCGTTAGTTCTCTCTTCTGTAAATCACTGTGAACTTTTTGCCTACGGAAACACTTATTCAACGAAATTCGTATGAATCATTCATCGAGAATTTTTAGGTTTGAAAGCAGAATAAATGTGAAGTTTCCACTCAAATCATCTTTGGTTGTACGTATATATGATTTGCATGGCGATTGCACTATCTTGCTGAGATCACCATGTCTTCAAAATTCAAATTCAAAATCTAAGCTGTCAAAGTTTCATACCAACACCCTATTCATATCTGAAAAAAACTCGCTTGAACACTATTGCTAATATAAAAAGCTAGAATCCGAATCGGATTACCCTTTAAACGAAATTTTGAGCCTGTCAAACAATTATTTCATACATACATATGTATACACACATATGTATGTGTTATATTAAAGTTTTTAATACCAATTACGATATTGATATTGCAAACTTTTCCTACAAACTTAAAAAAAAACAACACAAAAACACGCTTTCAAATAGTTCCTTGTTTCAACTGTCTACTCTCTTTCAAAACTCAACCACAGAACACAAAAAAAGTAACATGGGAAGGGAAAGTTTTTGAAAAAAATAAGGAACAAAAAAAAAACGTTCACTAAATCTATAAAACTTGAAGTTTCCTTTACTTAAATGTTAAAACGATGCGAACAAACTGAGAATAACTCAAACTGCAAACAAAAACTTGGATCCTTATTTAATTAACTGCATCTTGAAGTGGACATCATTTTCTTGTTGCTTGCTCAGTCTTCTACAGAGATGAGAAGTTTTCGAAATTATATTTTCTCGCTTTTGTATGACGTGTAATCTTTAATTTATTCAATTTAAAATTTGAAAATGAAAAAAAATATACTCTTATAAATGGTTTAGATTTTCAAAGGCAACAACAACACTGGTTACGTGGTCCGACGTTCTTTGTAAGAATTTACAAACAAAATCTGACCGCCGCCGCGCCGTGTTCTTATTTTCCCAGTATTTGTATTGACCGAACCGTCGCGCGTCGTCGGCCCTCGCTCCGTTTGACAGAGTTTTTAAATGCAATATTTTAATGAATATGAACAGCTGACAATTTGATTCCTAGAAATTTCACATCGATCTGTCAAAATTAAATGCATGCGATGCCAAAGAAAAATAAACTTAATTTCAGTTAAGAAGTGGGCTTGGTAGGTATCTTAAACTTTTAGCCACTCGCAACCATAATGATTGATAGCCACTAAGTTAAAATAATTTCTCGCCATCACAAACAGGCCACACTCACACAACACAATAATGTCAAATTAATTCTTCCAGCTAAAAGCCAATCTATATACCATAACATCGTTTAAATAAACTGCTGCCCCCAACTTCACTTTACTTTACTCCAAAATGGCAAAAAAAATCACCTTGCATCCGTCATATTCAGCTTCTCTCAAAGTGAGGCGCTCAATCTTCATTAATGTCAAAATCAGTGATGCCACACGTTTTTATCTTCTTCCATTCTGCAAACTGTGTTGATGACAACAATAATGACAGCTTCTCTTCTGCCTAGCACGTCATTTACGAGACGTGTTAGATATATGTATAAAAAAAAACTGCATAAAAAGTTTATAAAAGTTCTTCAGAAATTTGAAAAGAAAAAAAAATTAAATTCGGCATCCTTAGGGATTTTTTACTCATCGGTCGTCGGACTTATAGATGTCATTTTTGACGCAAATAAATGAGTTGTCAAACTTTGTCTATATTTGCGTGCCGCCTCATTAATTGTCACAGCACATTTTCTCTGTGTGTCCCCCTTAAAAAAAAAAGTCAAACTCTCCAACAACAAACTGTCAAAAGAAGAAGTGTGACAAAACTACGCCTTGGGCGTAATTTAATGAAAATTGTTTTGTTTTCGGCAAACTAACTTTTCCAAAGTACTTGTTGCCGAATTAAGTCCCTGTGCCCCCTTTTCTGAGAAGAACGAGGTGCGGTGAGGTGGCTTCAGCGTTGGTGGACTGAAGAGATCCCACAAAAGAGATAATCCTGTAGCGAGGCGAAGAAGAAAATTTAAATTCCTGAGATGGCTTCGTGCCAATAAAACAACACTAAAACAAGTCCCGGAATGGAGTAATAATGGGACGATATTGTTGCAATGTAGCTTTCTTGGTTTTAAACTTTGTGAGTTGTGAATGCCACAAAATGAGGGGATAGAAAGGGTTTCCGTTTGCTTATCAGAAATGCCTGATGAAGATGACTTGGTGGACCGAAATCTTGATGAGGGTATTGCATTAATTGTCGCAGTAATGGGATTTGAAATTGGGAATTCGTTTTAATGAAAAAACATTCAGGATTCTTGGAACGTTTTTTTTGTTTACTATATTCCAAATGAATGTGTTTATTTGGTCGTTGTTGTGGACAGAAGTTTGTGTCTGTGCCGTTTCAAGCTCTTAATTGATTTTGTTTTATTACTAATTAAAACTTTTCTCACAGCAGCGACAAAAAAGAAGGTTCGCGAGTTAATAAGATGAAGAAGGTTTTGGTGATTGGGATGCTTGGTTGTTTTTTTTTTTGTTTGCAGCGATTGCTGATGGTGGTTTTTGATTAAAATGATTTTTTATTTTTTTTTTCAATGAAGTACTTTGTGGAGGGTATGAAAATGCAATGAAATATATAGCACGAAGTTTCTTTGTGGGTATCGGTTTTTTTTTTTTTGCATTTTTAGACTGCTGTCCAGTCTCTCATGAACATCGATAAAATCATTTGCTTTGGTTTGATAGTTTCTCTGGTTGTGCATCGAGGATTTTACGCTTTACTTGTATAGGTATACGATCGAGTTTTTTGGACTATTGAACGTTTATCTTTAACCTACTATTTCGTGTTAAACATAATAAGGCATGCCAACACAATATTTCAATGGTGGAAACAATGATCTCTTAAAAATAATTATGACGGCACCCCTAGTTTCACTGCATATCGCGATACCATCATTGGCAACAAATCATTAGTCAAAATCTGAGTTTCATTCCCTTCAAAGCTGTAAGTGATTAAGTGTCGGCAAGTAAGATGAAACCATATGGCGTACAGATGCTATATAAAGATGTCTTCAACCAGAAAATATCCTAATACCGTATCCTAGACAAAACTGGCAGTCCTCATAGTACACTTAACACTTCCAGCCTTGTCCATCATTCAAATATTCACCTATTAACAACAAATAAATTATTTTGCCAGATATTCTTAATATGGCCAAAACCTATATTTTTCCGCTGGCTCACAACCAACTTGGCATGCGATACACTTCCAGCTGATAGCTTCGTTCGTTAAAACTTCGCTAATCCCCAGAATTCATCCAGTACTAATCCGATTATTTCTAGTCGGTCGGGATCAGTATCTTGCATATAGTAGTGGTATTGCCTGGCGTGGTAGTGCTTCTTATATTATATATCCACAATTCTCGAATATTTTCAAACCTTGTTTTTGATATTTGCTGTTATTTTCCTAGAATGTATTTAGCTTCTTATGACAAGTGAAACGTCAATAACTTTAAAATCAAATGTATTTTAGTGTCATCTTTCTTCTCGTTCCCATTTCCTAAGTAAAAACATTTCATAGAAGTAAAGTTGTGCGACTTAAGTATTTTCTTTCCAAGGAGTAGCCTAAGTATTTATTCAGCGGTAATCATCTATTTTCACTTGAAAAACAAACATGAAACTTCTCGATTCGATGTCCAAAGTTTAACCTCCCATTCCTCTATCTTTCCATTTTTTTTTCAATTGCAATCTTCATATATAAGTATTTCTGCGTCACAATATCAGAGTTTTAGATTTTAATAATTTTGAAAGCTTATAGCCAGACATACAACTGGTGCACTCTAGATGCACATGAACCCACGTCTAACACCATTTATAGTTGTGGGAGTAAAAAAATTCTTCCCCAAGGGCAGGGGTTGTGGTAGTTCTTATGCAAATATTTGATGCAAATATTGAAAATGTTTATTTTTCACTATCGATTTGAGGAGGAATCGTTTTGAAAAAATTAAAAAAAAAAAAACAACATGTCTTACGAAATGGAAGGCGCACTAAATAAGTGGCTGAACAAATCGCACTCTGGAAAGGCTGACGTTGTCGTTGAGTACTGTATAACTAAGTTTTGCGGTTGTGCAACCAATTGGAAGGTGAAATTCATCAATAATATGATTGTGAAAGTTTTTGCCACAAAAGTTGTTCCTTGCCATACAATCAATCAAATCAATCAAATTGGTAGGAAAATTTCAAAGTTATGGTGTTTGCGATTGTGGGCGCGTCTGTATTACGTTTGGAAGGATTTTTTTAGTTCGTAAAGCCAACGAGGAGGGTAGACGAACTTATTTGAAAATGTAAGTTTTTTTTCAGATTCAATTATGTAAATGCTTTGGGAAGTTGAATTATGAATTTTTTTTGTCAAATATAGTTCAATGCTCGATAGTTAAGAAAATAAATATTTAAAATATAATTTGTGAGTGAATATCTTGAATATTGGAAAAGACAAAAGACAAAAATGAAAGAAATTAAATGTGACTTTAATATAAAAGTATCCATAATCCATATCCATAATTTCGGATCTAACGTAATTTTTAAATTGGAAAGCGAAACAGGATTGCCTATTTCGAAAACCGTCTACATACGAAAAATTAAAGATTTCGTTTAACCTCTTTACATTTCTGAGTAGGTGATTAATGTTTACCAATTTCCAACTACCTTTTTTGGTTATTACACCATTTGTCAGACCAAATAATATTAGAAATTCAATACGACACAAATAGCAACAATGTGATCAATTATCATTTTACGTTTGGAGTATGATTGCCAACCTTTGATTATAAATTCTGTCACAAATAATCTTATGTGAATATCAGATTTCAATGTGAAAGTTTAAACAAAAATAACAATATAAACAAAATTTCAGCAGGAATATTTTACATATTTATTATCACAAGAATTCATATACAAAAATTTTTTGGTCTCGTTATATATACATTTTTCGGAAATTCTCATTCGATCTTCTATTTCATACCCGATTTTCCCAATTTTTACTTGCGATTATAGGAACTATAAGGCAAGTTATGCATTCGTGCAAAAAAAAGTTTTGAGATAACAATCAAACATGACATTACGATGATAGAGAAGACGAAAAAAGTGGGTCTGGAAATTCTGTCTGTCTGTCAGTCTGGTTGTATCAGTAACTACAGCCTAAATTTGGTATAAAGGGTTCCTTATTCCTAAGAGGAGAAATGGAATTTCTTTTTTTCGATCTTATAACTCAAAAAATATTTTTAGAAAGGTCTGAATGATTAGATCACATTTTAGTACCAAAACTTTGCAAAAGTGCTACGTTTTAATTATAATTAATTTTTCAATTTATTTTTTTTGTAAATTCAATATTTGGGAAACGGCTTGACCAACAAATTTTATTTTTTTTACAATAAATGTAAACTATTAAGCACTTATAACTATCGTACTTGAACAAAAAAAAATTATAAAAATTATTAAGTAAAGATCGATTTATTTAAAAACCGCTCTATAACGGTCTTGGAATAATTTTTTTGGTAAACTATATTTAGGCAGCAAACATTTCTGCATACTCTGATTTTGCTAGTGATTTTTTGACCAAATGTGAATATTCGTGTATGTTGAGAATATTGTGCTTATTATTTTTCTGCTTTTTTGGCTTGAATCTTCGTAAGAAGAAGTTTTAACACTTTTGTGAACAATTCGTATGATTTTTTTTTTATTTATATCTATTTAAAAAAAATTTAGTTTCATTAAATTTAATTTTATTTTCTTGGCAACTAGCCTCAATAACAAGTTCATGCGACCCAGTCGTGATGCACTGCAAGAGCATCTTCTTGCGACCCAGTCCTGCACTTTATTTTTTTTTTGTTTTTATTCAAATTCATCTTAAAATAAATATTCTATAATTCAGCGAAATGGCAAATATTATTTGCTGGTTTATCAAAATATTGGGAATGTATAAAGTCTTTGACAGTTAAGGTAAATGAAATGACCAGTCAATTAAGTTGATTTTTCGTTGCAAATTAATTGAAATATCTCATAACCTGGCAATCCTATTTAACTTGACAGCAAAATAATCATAATCAGCCGTATTGACAAAATAAAACAACTGCATCCATCAAAATAAAGCTCATGGATGATATTTCATTAAATTTTTACCCGCCTGAGGTGGGCATTGACAAGCAATCAATAAGGATCAACCATCAGGGTTGATTCATCGCGTCAGAAGCGAGAACAACCACTGGAACTGATTATTGTTTGCCAATTGGATTAAAACTTTTGCATTTCCTTTTATCATTTAATTTGTTGGTAAATCAATTGATTTTTGTTTAAACACACAAAAGCTTGGTAATTTTATACAATAAATTTGTTTAATTTATTGTTTCATTATTTTAAGTTGTTTTCCAATCGGTTGAAATTATTATTTGTGTTACTGAATCATTTAAATATTAAATTCAATTGAATGAAAGAAAACAATATTAAAAAAATCACGTCATTGGCCCCTTGAAAGCTTGAAACAAAAAAATGGTTACGGTTATTAAATGATTTCCCTCGTGAATAAAAAAATGCAAACATTCGATTGGTTGTTTGAAGAGGTTTATTAATAAGATAAGCGGTGATTTGCTTTTTATTAATTCGCTTTTATTACAAATACAATTATATTTCAATTATATTATTCAAGTCTAAGTGTGGAAAAAGATTTAATTTCAAAAAAGGTAATTTTGCTTTAGGATATTTCTTGAATGAAGTCTATGAGCACTGAAATGAGGTGTTATTTCTTAAAATCATTCCTCAAATTATTTAATTTTTGTAAATAGCAGAAGATTGGAAGATTTTGTTTTCAATGTTGGGGCCCTTAAAACAGGAACTTTTGAATTTGTGAGCAGCTTTTCTGCGCTTGAGTAGAGATAAACGAAATTCATTTATGCACATGAACTAATGTATTGTTTAATCAATGGTTGTTTTAACCTGATACTTTTGCAATCTTAGCAGTCGACGCCGAAATATCGAAAGCCATATATGGCTTCTAGTGGAATAGGGGCTATAAAATCGCAACAATTTAACAGATCTTTTCTAAATATCGTTGTTCTTAGTCTCATTGATAGGTTTTCTTTAAGGGTGCTGTTAGAATTTGTAAAAATGCTGTCCGATTCTGATTTAAGTGTTGTTGTTCTCGTCCCCTTGATGTCAATTAGTGGCCAAACCTCTTGGAAGATCTTTGATTCAAAATCGTATTCTTAGACCATTTCTATCCGTAGAACTCCGGAGTTGCTGACCAAATTGTAGACTCGGTTTTCACTTTTAGATTCAGAAAAATTGCCTGCGATATCAATGTCAATTTTTTCAAAAGCTGTTTTAATGTTGAAGTGCTGCAATTTACTAAGTTTTCTACTAGATCAATTGTCAGCTGCACAAGTAGTGTCGCATTTCATATGCTTTTTGCATTTCTCTTCAAGTGCGTCATTAACTAATAATATGTCCGAGGTACAGCATGCTGGATCACGTAGGATTTGCCAGCTGCTGATTCCCGTCTACATTTGATGAGCATGCATTCTTTCACATGAAGTGCGTTTATATAGAAGAGTTGAGTGTACATTTTTCTGGATTGAACTTCAGATTAAAATATCGAAGATTATGAAATACATCTCTTTTTCCTTTCAACAGAACTTTCTCGCACATTCAGTTTTCAAACTATGATACACTTTTAATAAAGCGTGTTTTTCTTTGTCTTTATATTATGAATTTCATTTTCGAATACTTTCATTCTAGTATCATCTGTTAAAAGGTGTTTTTCAACTCCTTCAACACGTCCGCCAGTAAGCTTTGTTTTGAAAAGGTTATTTCGTTTTTCAAATCGTTCTTTTTGTTTGATTCGTTTTTGTGTTTTTCGAAATGTTCACGAATATTCTTCTTTTCTTCGTGGAAAAAAATTCTTTTGTTTATGTTTTTTGACCTCTATATATGAATATTCTTATTAGTTATAAAAAAAATACTTTTGTTTATGGTCATGTATCAATTGGAATAACGAATAAAGTGATTTCAAGACTTTTGATGTGCTAAATCCTTGGACGTCTATTTATTTAATCGTTTTGTTTCTTTCTGGTTCCTTCAATCTCTAAAGAACTGTTTGGAAATGTCAAATTTTTAACTTATGTTGATAATTCTTAGCTTTTAAAGAGCATTTCAAATAGGACGATTGGATTCGTGTGCCAGATAAACGTATAACATGACTCCTTCTTTTTTTATTGTTAATCCACAAAAAAGTCCTTTGATAATTTGTCATACCAAATAAAATGAATGAAATAACTTTTCACAACTTAAAATAAATAAAAAGAACGACCGCAATGAAATCAATCCCCTTACGACTTTTTAAGTTCCTCCTATCATCTCATTTTTTTTTTTGCTAAAATGAAATTGCCATAAAACTTTCGGGTTCCTAACAATGAATCCTTAATAAGAAGAAATAAAATCCAACACAAATCGCCAATAAAAACTAATACCAAAGCCAATACCAAAAGACTACTTGCAGAATGCCATGCGGTGGTGAGAGAAGATGAATACCTCCCGAAAAAGCCTAAAGGCATCTCGGGATGACTAAATCCATCGATAAGAAGAAAATCACCCTTTAAGGATAAACGAGCAAAGTGGTAGAAACAAAATAAAACAACTCCCGCTCATCCTTCTATCGTTGCAAAAACAAAAACAATCGAGAAGAAAAAAAAAAAATCGAAATGACCACTAGGCGATGGTTGAATGAGGACTAATATCATGACGGTCCATGGACATAAAGACTTTCTTACGTAATAAGCCACGCCCAGAGATTCCCTTTGGAAAATTGTTTCACTTCGTGTATCCTTGATATACCTAGTTTTGTTTATTTTTTAGGGGTAAACAATAAATTGGAAAATCCATTGAAGAGATATCTTCAGCTTCTTCCAGATATACAAGAGCATCAGCATCTTCAGAAGGATTCGTATATGCTTATCTTAAACTCATCACTGGAGTGTTTATTCTGACGGCAGGATTCAGTTGTATATTCTGGTATTGCTAATACTATTGGAATAAAACCAATGTGTTTGGATTGAAAGAAGGACGTACGAACACTTAATAATTGTCATCCCTTTTCTCTGTTATCACACACATACACACACGCAAAGGATCTGATTTTTATTTGACTGAAATTGTCGCTGGACCAGAAGCAATCTTGTGAATCCTTCTTAGCCAAATAATACTGACGATGGAATAACAAACATTGCAACATATCTGCGGCTTCGATAAAACAAACAGAGAATTTAATTTATTTTGTTTTTGGGCGATTGAATTATTTGAGATTGGCTTCATGTCCTTTTATTTTTGGTGGATGTCCGTTTATTTGTTTGCAGATAGTGGATGCTTAGCTGATTGTTGTTGAGTATAGCAGATATTCTTTTGGATGAGATTTTGTCATCGTTGTCGATATTTTTCGTTGGAGGGATTTTTTTTTCTTTTTAAACAGGGAGAGATATTTTGCTTTAGATTGTGGAAGACTTTGAAAAGCTTATCATAGCATTGCATCTATGTTGTTGTGACTTTTTGGAGGTTTCGCCAAATTGGATTTTATCTATTTTGTATCTGGCCTAACTTGTATTGTTTCCTACAAGTAAGGGTGAATCAATGCCTCACCCAACATTTTACTCCTAGGCAGACGTGTTGCAGGATATAAACTGTAAGAAAGCAACATAGTTTTCCACACTGCCAGGTCGTTGTCAAAAAATCATTGATGAATTCAAAATTAGTGAAGAAATGAGTGCTTTCTTTATGCTGCAGGTTTTCCCAAAGATCATAAAACCGTTACTGTAGAACAATTTATTTTCTTAGAACATATCCAGGAAACCTACATGAAAATACTGTCCTTCTATACAGGGAAATGGAACCATTTGCATGTTGACTGATAAAAATATTTGTGTGACGTCAAGTCCGTCTGAAAATCAGCAAAGGTAAATAATTTCTTCTTTAATTCGAAATGATAATTCATCAGGTTGTAATCTAGAGGTGGAAAAATAACCTTGAAGAGGGACCATACTGCTTAAGATTCCCAGGCCAAATCATCCTTATACCTACTGGGATTATAGAAAATAAAATAAATAAAAAGATGGTTGTGATTGTCATTTGTGGTTAATTGTTTGAATTTGTCTGAGGTAGGTTTGCGGTTAAACCAAAGAAGACTTAACTTCAGTTTATTTAAGAATCACGCATTAGCTCTTGAGTCACGGATCTATTTACTAATTTCTCTTTAAAAAAAAAATGTCGATTCTGTAACTCTAGCGCTATATATAACATAGTGATTTTAAAGTCATGACTCAAGTTTCACAGTCATCTTTCTATCCAGAGCACACAAGAGACTATTGTTTGCAAAGCATACATGTGTACTCTTTAAGAACCGAAAGGAAATGAAGCGAGATGATATAACTACGAACAACAGAAGAGAGAAATTGCAAAAAGAGTCACAGAAAATTCGAACTTTGGCTAACCCGTTGGCTGATTTTTTGTCTCACTGTTTTTCTATTTCGTTCTCATTGCATTTAAAAAGAGCTGTGTCGTGACTCTAGAGCCAACGTGTAATAGCTCACAGAAAATTTCTTATTTCACACCCTGTTTACAGGACGCAAATGAAATCATTTTCATATTGACTTTCAAAAATGTTCGTGTAAAAGTAAAATCCAATCCAACATCTCATCGGCAATCTTATCCATAACCAAGTGTGCTTTTTTTTTTTTGAACTGGGCAAATTACGTTCAGCCTCACTTTGCGTTATTTGCCAAAAATCTTAATTGCGTTCACTGGATCATGGATTTTATTTTGGATTTTTTGCAGTCTCCATTGCATTATCTGATGGAAGACCGAAATTAATTTCATGTGAAATATGCAATATATCCACTGGGTACAGAAGAATCGCACTGCTTATAATTCCCAGGCTCAATTGTCCTTCTACCTACTGGAATTAAATTAAATAAAACAAAGCCACACCAAAAAATAAATAAAATAAAAAAAACAACGTTGCGTTATGGAACATCCTAGCCTTGATTGTCATTTGTGATTGTTTTTCTAAGCTTAAGAATAGCTTTCGGTTAAAGCTCCAACTTTAGTTTATTTGACGATGTTGCATTTTTCATCAGTTATTTATTTATTTTTTCATTAGGATTGCTTAGGATTCCCAGGCCAAATTGTCCGTTTGTGGTATTCATTTGTGATTAATTGTTTCTTGCTTTGGAAATAAAATAAAATTCTTTCATTTCATACATTTAATACATTATAAGATTTAAGGTTTTTCTTATCGCGGACGTTATACATTTTAAAGATAAAGGTATTTTCGGAACTTACCGCGTTTAATTTTGAGAAATATTTACAATTACTTTTTCCTTTTTTTGTAAATATTTCTTAAAATTAAATGCGGTAAGTTCCGAAAATACCTTAATCTTTAAAATTTAATACACTGTTTAATAAAATATCATTTTTTTTTGTTATCAACTATCAACTATCAATTGATAACCATATAATAGAGGCATGTTTAATGATAGTCCTTGGATTTCAAGGTTACCTTTACTTAAATAAAATTAGTTCTCATAGTTTTTTAACTGTCCTCCTTTCCTTGTCACAGTTTCAAGATTGTTTGTCTACCAAAAAATCTTTACACATATATTTATATATTTCTTTCTTCCAGTTCCCTAATCAATTTCTGGATAATATTTTTTTGTTCTTCTTCAGAATCTCATAGCAGCACAAGCGATCAAAAATATCTTCAGTTCCAATCCATTACAATAAATCCTCACATCCATTAGATAAAATCCGTCGCAATAATCTATTGCACCGTATTTAAGATTATCCTCGTTTCTTCAATGTGCACACAGCTCCCCAAAACTTAGCATTTAAAGTGTCTTTTTACACAGAGCGAGTTTCGAGTTGTGCAAGGAACAATTTAGAAAAAGTAAAAAAAAAAAAAAAAAAAAAAATCTTAAGTGATAAAATGTATCCCGAAGCTGGAAACTACATGAAGTTTTCTTTTTCTATATTCAAAGAAATAAAATATCAACAACTTTAGTTCCCGAACGGAAACTTCAGATTCGGCAGTCTGCGGAATTCTGTTTCGTGCTTAGCCCTTAATATTATTAAATAAATCGAAAATGACATCAAGAAAATCCTTTTTAAATGTACAGTACATCCACCCCCTACTCAACTCCTTTTTCATTTCCGAATATGTTGCTATAAACGCTGCGGTGGGTGTGTTGTTAAGTTTGATAAGTGGCAAAGCGTCATCGTCTGTGCAACGAGAAGAGCTTGAAATAGTTTTTACCATCCATATTAGCGGAATGTTATTAAATTGAGCTGCTGGAAGAAGAAAAAGTTCACCCTAACTCTGACTGATTGACTATAAGGGATTATCTGGCAATTTTGCATTGAGAAAAGATGTGGAAAAAACTTTTGAAAGACGGGATAAAGTTTCTGTTTTTCGATCGCAATATTATATGGGAATACGATTTTTATGAGAATTTTTTTGGCATAAACTTTTCTGATGGAAATTTTCTTGCATTTAGGTTCTGCTTTGGCTCCAGATGGGGTCTGTGCGGTAAAATACTATTTTTTTTGTTTCTTTTTTTGAAGTCGAAACAAATGCTGAAGAACGTGAGCGATTAGGAGGCGATTCTAATAAAAAGTTAGTTATTGATTTGATGAGATTAAATATGTATAAGAAAACTCTTAAATTCTATTATAAAGGGTGTTCTTTTTAGAGGTATAAAACTTTAAATTGCAATAAAACAACGATGGAATATTCGATTGACATGATTTTTTATTTATTCGAAAGTTAATCTTGTGGCATTACATTTTAAATATGATTTCTGGCATATGGTTGCCAAGGCTGGCTCGGATGTAGTCCAATCTGGACGTCCAATTTTACGTAATTGCCGTATATCGTAACACGGCGAATGTTGTCTTCCAAATGGTCAAGCGTTTGTGGCTTATCCGCATAGACCAATGACTTTACATAATCCCACAGAAAAAAGTCTAGCGGAAATGTTAAATCACAAGATCTTGGAGGCCAATTCACAGATCCAAAACGTGAAATTAGGCGGTCACCAAACGTGTCTTTCAATAAATCGATTGTAGCACGAGCTGTTTGACATGTTGCGCCGTATTGTTGGAACCACAGCTCCTGGACATCATGATTGTTCAATACAGGAATGAAAAAGTTAGTAATCATGGCTCTATACCGATCACCATTGACTTTAACTTTGTGGCCATCATCGTTTTTGAAGAAGTACGGACCAATGATTCCACCAGCCCATAAAGCGCACCAAACAGTCAGTTTTTCTGGATGTAGAGGTGTTTCGGCATACACTTGACGATTAGCTTCACTCCAAATGCGGCAGTTTTGTTTGTTGACGTAGCCAGTCAACCAGAAGTGCGATTCATTTTGTCGACGATAAAATGGACGTAGTGCGCGATACGTATTCCGCACAGAACAATTATTTTGGAAATAAAATTGCACAATTTGCAAGCAATTATTTTCGAAATAAAATTGCACAATTTGCAAGCGTATCGTTGTTCAGGCGTGAGTCTATTCATGATGAATTGCCAAACCAAACTGAGAATAAATCACTTGACAGCTGTTAAATCGGTCGCCGTCTTAAAAAGTAATGCCAACCTCAAGTAATGCTATACCTCGAAAAAAAACACCCGTTATATAACTTACTCAAACTTACATAAGAAATAAAAAGCATAAAGACTTTAATTTGGACGATATTTATTTGATAGTTTGTAGTAACTCAATCGACTAAAAGAGAAATAATTTTGTTTCTTTGTTAATTGGATCTGATTATTTGACCTTATGTAACGACTGTCACTTGTGGTCAAAAGATTATTACCAGCCTTGGTGCACAAATAAAAATTCAACGCATTAAAAAGGAGATTTTTGACAAAAAAAAAGTTAAAAAAAGTTATTGAAAACGAATGATTTCTTCAAATTTCCGTAACTTAAGTTTTTGATAGAAGCTCTTAAAGATCGATTAACAAGATTGTCAAAATTGTTGTGACTCTGTCTTCCCGTAACAATTCGGCCTCTCTTTCGACTTTTACATAGAAAATATGAGATCTTAATTCCTGTTAGCACAAGTATAAGAAAAAACAGATAGAAATGTAAACTTCTTTATTTAATAAATCCATAGACTATGTTGCTTCCGGATATCAAAATCTTTTAATAAAAAAAAAAAAAAAATGTTTTTCCGTGTATAAATGATAAAACATTATCTTGAAAAAAAACTTTAGTATGTTTGCGTTGCGTTTCGACATGATACACGTTTCCTCATTTGGCACATTACAGAAACAACTTCATTTTCTGTTGCAAAAAAGAGTAAAACAAAATAATAAAAAGAAAAAAAAAAAAAACTAAAAACATAATTCTGTAGAAATCAGCAGAAAATATATCTCGTTCATCTATGTTGTTATCCCTTTGGCAGGATTTGAAGGATTGATGTTCTTCGTGTGTAAGAGGGTCGTTTTTAGTTCTCTTCTCATAATCTATTTTGTTTGGCTTTTTTTTTCGTTTTCTAGTCTCATATATGAATCTCATACTCTTTACATCTTCCAGATGGAAAATGGATAGATAGGGATACACGAATGAAATGTTATTCCCGGAACATTTTCATTTCTCAAATTATAACCATGTAAGGGGCTTTTGAAAGTTGGGAATCTTCTCAGAGATAAGATAATGTTAATATTGTATTTCCTTTTCCTCGGGCTTTGCTTACCTCATCACACTTCATGTAACACACTTTGAATTCAAACCGAAAAACATATAATACACATGAGTGAATATGTATTTCTTTTTTTTTTTATGAATATTGAGTCATGAAGCGGATGTTTTTGTTTTAGATATTTTTTTTAAGGACCTGTTTTTTTTTAGAGGATGGGTTGAAAATATATGTATAATTTTTCTTCTTGTAACTCAATGATGTTTTGAAAAATGTTTTTTTTTGTTTTTAATTTATCAAAGACATTCGATACCATATCAATACTCTTAACACAAAGAACATTTTAAACAGACTTTTATTTTCCCTTAGAATCATAAAAACGGTTAAATGCACCAATGAACATATAAACGAAATAAGTATGTTCATTTTTTTGTTAAGGCTTAATATAAACATATACTTGTTGTCTATAAGATTTGCATATAGGTACAATTGAATTTACAAAATAATTGTACTGTAGCTATGACAAAGTCAATGAAGTAATAGAATTGAAGAAGGAGGTAAAATATCTAGGCATTACACTAGACAGCAAACTCCTTTTCAATAAACACTTAGAGATTACTGTCGGGAAAGCCACGAAAGCCCTTATGATATGCAAGAGACTTGCAGGTAAATCATGGGGGGTGCAACCCAAACATCCTTAGATGGATAATTACCATGATGGTCAGACCCATAATCACTTATGGCGCGGTTGTGTGGCACAAAAGAACCGAACTTGAAAAGACTAAGAAAACACTAGAAAAAGTGCAAAGGCTCGCTTGCTTATGTAAACTGGAGCAATGAGAACATGCCCAACAGCAGCAATGGAGGTCATTCTTGACCTGACGCCATTACACATAGCAATTGAAAGTTCTGCCAAGGGGGCAATCATGCGTTTCGCAAGAGTGAACTGGTGTAGGTAAGTGTATAGGATTGAAGGAATTAACTTCACTATCCAAATATGCACCCCTACTTGACATTCCTAGAGATAACATGATTAAGAAATACAACTTCGAGAAAAAATTTCGAACTGAGTTAAGCAATAAAAAAGAATGGGTAGGAGAAAATGAGAACTACCCTTTAATTACTAAAGCCGTCAAATGGTACACTGATGGATCAAATACTGCCGAAGGGACTGGCGCAAGGATTTTTGGACCAAGAACCAAATGCTCTGTACCAATGGGTAAGTCCTCTAGCATATTCCAAGCGGAAGTAAACGCAATTAGAATATGTGCGCAGATAAACATTGAAAGAAACTACGGGAAACAGAATATAGCCATAATGTCAGACAGCCAAGCAGCACTAAATTCCTGCGTAATCAGCTCGAAGCTGGTTTGGGAGAGTGTAAGCGAACTCAACAAATTATGCAAAAACAACACTGTAACATTATACTGGGTCCCAGGACATGTTGGAGTTGAGGGAAATGAGGAAGCTGATGTTTTGGCTAAGGCAGGGGCAGTGGCACCCCTGATTGGGCCGGAACCATATTACGCGATAGGTGAAAATGTGATAAAAATCAAATCAAAGCGGAAGAGGAGGCAAAAAGATCCAAAAACTAGAAAGAACTCCCTAAACTGAGACAAGCCAAAATGATTCTTGGGAACTATAACCAAAAACGATATAAAGCTTGTATAAACCTGAGTAGAAACAAACTTAGAATCTTATCGGGTTTCCTCAGTGGTCAATGCAAACTTAAAAGACACCTAAACATCCTAGGTATATCCAGTAGTGCAACCTGCAGATTCTGTGACGACCAAGACGAAACGCCAAATCACCTTCTAGGAAAGTGTGGGGCGATAATGCACAAAAGAATAAAACATCTGGGAAGTTACCAGATAGAGGAGAACGAATTACCCTCTCTACAAGTACTCCAGATACATACTATCATTCCTTAAAGATATTAAGATGGAGGAAGAGCTGTAGAATGAGTCAATCATCCAGCCCTAGTAAAGGGGGCTCAAAAGATCTAAAGGTCGCAGTGCACCACAACCCCTAAATTTATTCATTCATGGATGACAAAGTCACGTACAAAGTCTATAAATGAAATTTATATTTTTTAAATCAAATTTCAGCTTGTTAAAATTTGTTCCGGATCGGGAGTCAGGTCTGTCTAACTGCACAGGACTATTAAGGCAACATGTATAAAAAGCAGTCTAACCTCTTATCATTTTTGAGGCTCTTTTTTGGATTTTATCTAGGAGATTTAAGTAAGTATGTAACTGAGCTCCCGCCCACATATGACAGTTGTACTCTATTTTTGGGCGGATATAAGTACGCCTTATAAACAGTAGCCAGATCATTGAAAAAAAAAAACGGATTAGCGAAACAATTAATCGGATTAGAAGTTTTATACTTCTTTGATAAAAATGAAGAAAAAAGCGGAGCCCGGGGCACACCGGAATTTATATTAAATATTTCAGACTTGAAATATTCCAACAGTCTGAAAGGTGATTTCTAATCCAACGAACAGTGAACCTGCACTGAGAAAAAAAACTGCTCCATAAGTTACATACATGATAGAGTAGATTACCTATACCTACCCGTAAAATAAATTTCGCTTGGTCACGTAATAATAACAATATTCAGAAAAATGATGAAAATATAGGCCATATTTTATATATTGCTGTCAGAAATTTTCAAATTTTGCAGTGTTTTTTTTCACGTACTCCCTGTTGTTCGCAATTTCAAACCCAAAAACAAATATTGTAGGTAAGTTTCGTAAGTTTGAGCCATTGCCATTGTTCGAACAAATTTTGTAAGCTAACTTTAAAACTTCATATTGAAATAAAAGGCAAGACTGGGTGGGACAAACTTGCTCTTTTGTAAGATTAATAACCTTTGGCTTAGGATAATAAGCAAGAAACTATAATAAATAATTGGAAGTAAATAGTTTCTATAGCGTACCGTTAATAAGGTGATTTCGAAAAAAAAATTCTAACGAAAAACTTCGTTATTGGCAAAAAAATCAGTCTTACAAAATCGTATCAAAATCGATTGTATTTTTTTTTCGAAAAAAGTCGTACTTTCTATAGAATTTATATGGAAGGTACCGTTAATAAGTTGACTTTGAAAAAAAAATTCTAACGAAAAACTTCATTATTGAGAAAAAATCATTCACATCAAATTTTATCAAATTTGATATGAATGGCTTATTATTTGCCAGGTACCGTTAATATGTAAACTTATTCTGAAAAAATGAAAAACGTAACCTTTGGCTAAAAAATCCATTGTACGAAATTTTATAAAAATCGATCGTATTTTTTACAAGAAAAATGGAGTTGTCTAAAACGCTTGTATGGCAGGTACCGTTAAAAATCTAGTTGTAATTTCTTTTTTCACGAACAACATAACCGTTTTCAAAAAATCAGTCATGTGAAATTTTATCAAAATCGATCGTATTTTTTTCGAGCAAAATTGTAGTATTTCAGACCTAGGATACAAATCAAAAATACGCCTGGGCAGTGAGTGGGCATATTACTCTAAAAATACAGAGTAACAAGTTTGATGAAAATCGGCCCAACCGTTTACGCTGTAGGTGACTGACAGACAGACAGAATTGGCGGACCTACTTATTTTACGAATACAAAACTTGCCTTATAGAACCTGTAATCACAAGTAAAAATAAAAATGTACTACCCTACCCGCGGCATGTTCTTTAAAAAATGGCTTATTTTATCAAAATTTTCAAATGGTGAACACTTGCCACTTGCTTCTTCCATAATAAACATGTTGTCATGTTACCAGCATTTAAACAGTTTTCATCCAGCAAATAAATATTGATAAAAGTCCCAGTTAGCCATTCCGTCGAAATATTGTAAAGGCTTCTTAAGGAGTTAACATACTTAAAGTCCTGAGCTCTGTAAGGTGAGTCAAAGGAGGAGGAGGAGTACAAATCACCCAAAAGGGTTTTTTTGACGTTAACGCTTATACCAAGGAAATGGTGAGTCGTAGCCAAAGATTTTCTTCTAATGAATTAAAGTCCATAAATTCTTTACAATTTAGTTGTGCTAATTTTTTTTTCAGATCTCAGCCGTTTCCAAGAAACACACATCGCAAGAGAAAAAAATTTTTGTAGAAGGGACAAATACAAGCATTTTTTACTATGGGAGGGGGCCCCGTTTGGGCGGGAGGGGCAGTTTAATGAAAAAAGTACTAAAAATGAAAAAAAAAATCATTAAAAAATAACGGTAATACCTAGAATTAAGTTTTATATCTTTTTTGAAAGCCAATAAATATAAATCAAGTGAAGTCTATCCATAGTTTTTGAAAAAAACTACTTTTAAACTCAAAATTGGTGAAAAAAATCATTAAAAAAAAATGTTTAAAGTGTAATTTTTAAAACTTTGAGATTCTATATTATATTTTGTTTTTTCTTGGAAATCGTTACTCATATTAATTCTTAATTAGAAAAATTATTTTATTATTTTGAAGAGGAACTACAAAAAGAGACCGAAAGCTAAAAAACAAATTTGTTTATAACTCTTGGAATACCATAATTAAATTTTACCATGTAAATTCCAACCCAGCGATTCTTCTCTAATCAATATTATAAATCAAGAATCCCCCACATGTCAAAAATATTCTATTTGAATCAGTTGCCATTTCAATAATGAAAACACTTTCGTTACTGATATTGTGTATCTACATAATGTCCTATCAAGAAATGAAAATCAAAAAAAAAAATTGTTATCCAAAACGAAACCCCGCAATGCATCATTTCGTAAACTATCATCATTAGACATTCTATTCACTTTATATATTCAGTTATTGATTAGTGGTAAGGCTTATGCCAGCAGTCAGACAAACAAGGATCAAAATAACCACAAACCATCACCACACAAGCTTTGAATACACACAAAATAATTGAAAGTAATTTGCCACCATTTATTCAATTATCGCCGCACGTGATGGGGAAAGGGTCTATTACTTTCAATAGAATATAAATTTCATGCCGTTCGGAATGCAGGAGCAGCCTAACGAACCAATTCTGAATGTTGTGTTTGGTTTTCTTACTCAAACAAAAATATACCTATATAAGGACATTACTTTAAAACCAAAATCCCAGCAGGTAGGATGCAATATAAAATGTAAATTTAATTGATTCTCTGTCGGAGGGAATGTTTATTCGGTCGAAGGGTGAACAACGTGGGTGGGACGAATATGATTACTCGACTTCGACGACGAGTGACTGCTGACTGACATTCATCCTTACTCACACCTTTCACTCGTTATGTTAAGCTTGAGTCTATCTAAAACAAAGGTATTTTGGGAAAATAATAATAAAATTAGGCACTTACGCTTTGGCATAACAAATGCGAATATACCAACATATTGTTTGGGTCTAACTTTTGAGGCACACGCTAGGATATACGAATATACGATACCGATATACATACCTATACACCAAAGTATTATCATTGAATTTCTCGCAGCATTAGGCGGGATTAAGTTAGAAAAATAAATTGTGAATTTCACAAGTAGGTAGGATGTAAAATGAGTTGAATAAATATGACTGAAAGGTGACGGAGAAAAATTTACTTGACTTGGACATTTCTAAATGAAAAAAGGGTTCCCAAACTGTATTTTTATTCAAATTATTATCTACAATTTGTTTTATATAAAAAAAAAAACGGGGAAAAAATGCATTGAAAGCAGTAAAAATAGCTGCCCAAAACGTTAATTCAATCACTTTCAATTCCATTACTTGGAAATAAATTTATTTTTGGAACTATCTAAAAGGACAGCTTATTTCGCGTACGCGAAATAGTTTTCTACCGCTCCTGATGGACATACTGTAAGCGGAGCTAGGAAGGTGCTGGAGCTGCCAAATCATATAGTCGTTTGGTCGATGATCAATTTTTTGTTTGAAAATATCTCCGCTCCGTACTTATAGCAGCCTCATTTTGATTTAGAAAAGTTTTTTGTTCTGACTTTTTATAGGCAGACAAATTTTATAAAGATACATTCTTCACTAAACCCAATGATTCTTATAATCGACATCATTGAAAATGTCCATCATTGAAAATTTATTCTCCATACAAAATCCATTTTGAGGTAATCACTGAAATCATCACATTATATAATCACAAATGATTATATAACGTGAATTAAGCTCAAACTTGGTTTTTTTTCCAATAAAAAATTATAAAATTCAATGATAGCTATATTTTTAAATGACAAGAAAAATAATACATAACTCTTATATTCACAAAAAAGGAAAAAGCAAAATTATTATTACATTAAAATTAGGTGGCAAAATTATTTGCCTAAGTGCAATAATTATTCCTGCCTATACAGGAAAACTGGAAATTAGGCCTGCATGGTGTGATGCTCTCAACGTTATTTTTAACATCTTGTAGAATTGTAGAGGGATAGCTCCTGAATATAAATTTTTTTTCTTGGAATTGAGGATCGTAAACTTATAGTCCAATCGGCAGGTAGTTTTAAGTAGAAAATGATACGAGATTAATGAAACTTTCAGATGTTGTTTTGGGATGGTTGATTATGGAACGTCATAGACAAGGTAATAAGACAAGAAAAAAGGTGAAAACTTGCTTTTTTTTTAGCAAAATTTATAAATCTAATCTTTTTGGAGCGCCATCTCTCAATAATGGCGGAACATACCAAAATGTTTATATTATCAACACTGAACCTGAACTTTTTGTCGCAGAACGTAAGAAAAAAAAGTAATAGCGGGAAAACCGGAAAAAGGTCGAATTTTTTCCGACCCTTTTAGCACAGGATCTTCCCCCTTTTAGCACAGGGTCCTCAAAGTCCAAAACTTGTGAAAATGTTAAGTAACCATCCCGAACAAACATCCTAAAATTTCATTGAATTTCAAACTTTTTCAACCAAATTTTTCCCTACCTGGCGACTGCACTATTAGGCCGCTATTTTGAAAATAGTCTTGATATCCTATAAGTTAATTATCTTGTAAACAAAAATTATGTTAAAACCAAATTTGTAGACAATTTTATAACTAACAAATCCTTGTATTAATTTTTGAGGGTATATATTTATAGATAAACATATTTTTTATACTATAGATAATTAATTTTTACTATTTTCGTATTTCCATCTGCAAAACCTATTTTTTTCTCATATGAACCTGAACTTAAGATATATTACTTAGGCCAGTTTGCTCATACTCGACATAAGCCCCCTTAAATACAACTTAAATTTTTAAGTTCCACTTAATGGTTTGCACGCACTTCAAAATTAATCATAAATCTTCTTAGGTTGAATTTAATGAAGAAAAAGTAGTTAAGTAGAACATAATTTTTTTTCGACTATTTTTGGTCTTTTTGTTGTTTTTATTTGTTCTTTCTTATAATTATTTTCTAACAACGTAGAATTATTTATGTCGAACATAACTAAAGTTTAACCTAGTTATGTTGTAGATTTATAAAGAGAATGAGCAAACGGGCCTTAATTATTTAACTGTAAAATAAAATACAAAAGTAATAATAATAATTAATAAACAATTATTAATAAAATGGTTTACCACCTTCTCTTCATACTTTTAACAAACTTTACTTTTTTAATATAAAATTTAAAATTTCATCAACAACCAGTATGGTGATATTTCGCTTTACCAACAATTTGAGAAAGAGAATGGTAATTTGCATAAATAAACCGTTTACCTGTGCCGCATATTTCTACACTTACAACTCACTTATATGCGTGGGTGCTTGTGTCTGGTTTGGTTTGAATAAGGCAAGGTAAAGTTACTCTTTGCTCCTTACTCCTTGCTATATACACTCATGCCATAGAACGAGATCTCTCATCAAACATAGAAGTGCTACAAATGGGCTTTCGGTGTTTCACTTAACCTGCAGTTCCTTTATATCTGGAAGAGAAGTTGATGATGGATAGAATATGGGCTTAGGAAAGCCTACCTATACTCCGTGCTGTGGCTTGTCAGGTTAATGTGGATGTAATTGCATGTTGAAGGATGCTTTCGACGGCTGTTTATTTTGTGTACTGGGAATAAATTTATTGTTTGGTTCTTTTGTGGGGTATAAGTTGTAAATTTTAATGTAATCGTGTGTTTTGTTTAAATTTTTTGGTGGAAAGGATCTTAATAGGATAACAGGATATCATGATAATTGATTTGGGTAAAAGTTAAAGGTTTTGTTTTAAGTCTCTTAAGTTTGACTCTGGAAATCCATTTGTTGACTTAATAAGGTTTTTGTTAATATTCTCCAAAGGACAACAACAAAAACTATTAAATATACAATAATGAATAGCATAAAAGTTTTGCCAATCTCTCCTGGACTTCAATGTTATCCTTAAAATAATTACATGTGACCATTGTCACCACATATGTACATAATTGTTATTGAATTCACACGTTCATTCTTTCATTTGCTTCTTTCAAGTGGATGTCCTTGTGCTTAGACTTTTCCGGAAGCTTAATAAAAACTCATTTCTGATAAAGGAACTCAACCAAGAACTAACTTAAAGGACAACGTAATAATAAAATGTCTGAACGGAAAATCACATCAAAAGAACCAATATACACACACACATAAAACGACCAAACAATTGGGTTGAAATGTCCCGTCCAGACGTGCAATAGGTCCTTTATTACGAGTAAATATTTTATAGACGGTTTTCAAGAATTTAATTGCACGGAAAACGATGTGCGGCTATGGTGGCGTATAACGTTCCACTTGATACAAGGATACAAGGTGTCCATCGCAAAATCATAATCTTATTGTGTTGGATGTCCTTTAAAGGATCGTAAATCGATGTGGTTGTGTTGATTTTATATATAAGTTAAGTGAATACTTTTCACAGCTTTTTCAATATATTGGCTTGATATCAACAAGGGTATGTTGGGCAATACCACCAATGCCGCCAGCTGTGATAAAAGAGGGTTTTGTTAGGAGTTTTTGAAAGTTGCGTTCACTTTGAGAGGAGATTGTTATGGATGGGATGAGATAAGTATACAAGTTAGTGTACGGAGTAAAGATCCTGGGGAAGGATGAAGATTAAGGAAGAATGTTGTAGAATTTATGTTTTTAAGTGCCACTTGTATCGCTTGTTAACCAAAAGATTATTAATTTTTTGTATGGAGTTTATAGATGAGATATTGATATAATAAGCGGAAGATATAGATTTATTTGAAGAATAAAGCTAAGTAATATGTAAAGGGGAAGAAGAAAACGATGTTTGATCAACTAAAGGATGTTCTGGAACTTAAATATCGACAATATTTCGTTTTGGTAAGTGTAATTTAATAGGAAAACTAAACATCTATAGTTTATTTTAAAACGAGTTTATTTAATTTTTATTTTGTGGTTACTTTATTAAGAACTTTTAACCCCCGATTTGTTGACAGAGTTTTAAATGTAAGAACTTTGCTGTCCCCACACAACATGAATTTTTATTACTCCAAAGTTCAGAATTGTCTTGAAGAAAAAAGAACTTCAGCTACTTTTTTTTGTTTATCACATTTGATACAAAACATTTATTTTGTACCTGGTTGTCAGCGAATCACTGTCCCCATACAAAATAATTAAGACATATCCTCATGCCCAATACTTATTTTCGCTGGAAAATCATTTAGGGTTTCAAATTTAAAAGTAATTTTAGTTATAAATTTATTTCAAAAGCTTGTGATTTTGTATCAAATGTGACTCATAGATGTTGACAACCAGGTTCAAATTAAATGTTGTGTTTGATACGATTGATGGTGATGATTGATGTGATTAGAAAATTGTTCAAACTTTAACTGTAGATCGTAAATAAGAAAAAATTGACCACAGTGTGCCAGGCGTTTTTTTTTAAATAGCCTTTATTAATTCTTAAAACAACAACTTTCTGCCACTGAAAGTCTCATCAAAATCGGTTCAGACGTTTCCGCTCGGTCCATAAACAAGTATTTTATAAAAACCAAGATTGGGACAAGATTGTACCTAAAATAGCTTTGATACTCTTTATAACATCAGCTATCGACTAGTGAAAGGTCCGTCAAAATAGGTGGAGCCGTGTCACGTCAGTACATAAATAAATACAATAATCGAGAAAAGTGACATTCATCCAGCAGAAAGCTGATATTTGACATTACAAACACTTCAATTTTATTTGATAATGTGAATTTGAACGAATTCAAATAATGCCATGTTGAGTGATACGCACGAACATTATAATATATTAAAAAGATATTAATATAACAAATGTGTCAGAAGTAATTCACTTATTAATTGCGATTATATGTATTCTAAAGCAAGTTATGCATTCGTACTAACAAAAATTGAGAAAACAAACATGACATTACGATGATAACGGAGTCGGAAAAAGTGGGTCTGGAAATACTATCGGTCTGTATGTCAGACTGTGTGTATCAGCAGCTACAGCCTAAACAGTACCTATTTAATTCAAATCTGGTAAGTTGGGTTTGTAGATCATTCCTAAGAAGAAAAAAATTAGTTCGAAAAATAACGGTACCTGAAATTTAACGTTTTTGGAAAAGCTAAATTTTATCAAAAACAGCTCCAACGATTTTCTTAAAAAAAAAAAAAAATTGAGATGGTTTTTATTTAATTGTCTTTTGTTAAATTAAAAATGTTGGCAAGTCTATTAACTGTATCTTCCATTAAGAAACGTTATTTTTTTATCTATCTCGTGAACGGGTTAATTGATTTTAATCAACAAATTTTTTATTAACATCTAGATGACTTGATAAAACTTAAATACCGACATTTTGTAAAAGTGCTTAATTTTAATAATTTTTTTAAATTCAATATTTGGAAAATGGCTTGACTAAAAATTTTAATTTGTATTGTGAAGTAAAGTACTTAAAATTGGCGTTTTTTGCCTCAGTTAAATTTTTTTTTATAAAAATTATTAAGTAAATCATGTTATTTAAAAACAACTCTAATGATTTTGGAATTATTTTATTTAAATTTGCATTAAGCACCAAAGTTTTTTGCGTACTTTGATTTTCGTTTGAATATTCCGAAAGAGTAGTTTCAGCACTTTTAAAAACAATTATTACATTTATTTTTATTAAATTAAATTTTATTTTTGTGGTAAATTGCTACAAGAGATAGTTCTTGCCACCCAGTTGTGCACTTTATTTTATACTGGATTTCATGTTAGACATAGATGTATGATATATTTTTACTAGCTAATAAAGAAAGACTTAAAAACAACTTATCTGTAATTTTTTGTGGATTGTGAATGAATAATATATAAAATGTCAAAAAGCATTAAAGAGTAGAGGCTTTATTGTATAAAATACTTTCTACATAAACTTAACCTTTCCAATTGCATAAGATTTATTTCAACTTATAAATAAATGCTTAAAGGATATCTTCAATATTTTTTAAATACAATTTTACCAAGACGTATGTTATTTCTTAAAGAAACAACACCCTCATCATGTACACGTCATTCAATATACTTTACATATCAAACGCCTTTTTTGGCGAAAAATTTACATAAAAATTCACCAAATAAATACTCATTTCCTTCGAACGTCTTCTTTCCAATAAAAACTGAAATAGACAAGACCCTCCTTTTAACATTTCAAACGATAATAATCGTAGTAGTCTTTCAAAAAAAAAAAAAAGGACCAACAAAAATCGAAACACCAACAAACCCAAGTACAAAACCAAAATCCTTTCTGGTATCAAAGATCTACGTCGTTTATTTAAAATGTTCTTCCACCTAACGAACAATGAAATGCTACCTCGGCTATCATCATGAGGAGGTGGTGTGGACGTGCACACTTTCGTCCTTCCTTGGCTTTTTGCTTAACCACTTTTTATAGTGAGTGAGACCCGACCATATAGCCAGCCACTCGAAGAGTGGAGCTCCTTTAGAGAGATCGCCCTAACCGTTTATATAGCTTTATATTCATAGGTTTTTCTACGAGCAACGCCTTACACATATCCTTGTGTTTTTGGGACTATGGGCCGCAGAGTGTATAGTTAAATTTTTGCTGAGCTGGACAAAGTGAAATTATTGCTGGTTTACATGATTTTTTGTAGTTATCCGCCTTTTGGTCAGGAAGCGTAGCGCATTGCTTCAAAACTACCAGACGTTTTTTTTTTGTTTTTTTTTTGTTTTTTAGCCTTTTACACGAATTAAATCATTCTTTGTTCTTATCTTCGTCTTGTTTCCGATTTCGTTTTGGTTGAAATCTTTTATTTTTTATTACACTTTTACAGGTTTTTATTTGTTTTTTGAAAAGCTTATATCGGTTAAGGAAAATTTAACAGAGGATGAGGATTGTAAATAGAAAACTATCTATTGAATAAGCAGGAAGGCGTTTTGCTATAAGAAAAAAGACACGAAAGGAATAAAGTAAAAAAAAATTGATTCAAAGACTAATTAAAGAATATCTTGGAAACCGGAAAGTTGTTATGGAAAGCAAAACATATCGATGTAATTCATATCTACATATACTTTTTGTTTGTAAGAAAAATGTTTCAAAATACAGAATCAAACCGAAAAATAACTTTAAAAACTTAAATGTCAAAAATGTGAGAAGTGCTTTTTGGGAAAAAGAGTTTGTTTCACCCGCTCTTTGTGAATTTTTTGCTGTTTGGTTCATTAAAATTTTCTTTAAAAGTTCTTGACTTGTGTTTTTTCTTCAAAGTATTAGTAGAAGATCCGGTATAAGAAATATCTACCATCATCTGTTATTTGATGATGACAAGTGACGCGCGCACTCCTCCTTGCAGCAAACAAGGATCAGAGAGGCAGGCGCGTGCTATAGGCAACTATCGATAAATGTTAATACTAAATGCAAGAAGTATCTCATTGCGTTCTAAACAAACGTGTTGTCGAAAATATCCATTGAACAAATAAAAATTAAATATTGTTTAAAATGAAGAAAGGTTTTGTCAAACTAGAGCCAGAATATTGCGGTTGGTTCTCTGATGGCTACTTAAAACCAACATGGTTTTGTAGGGGACTCAACACCCTTATATGTTGAGGTTATACCAATCCAGTCTTAAAAGAAAGACGACGAAGAAAAAATCGAATCCGATTTTGATTTAGGCAATTCTGACGAGTCAAATTCTGAATAAAATAAAATAAATAAGTATTAGTTGTTATTTTTATATATATAATAAGTAAGATATGTATAGCTATTTATAAATTAAATAACTTCATATTAAACCTGTCTTTTTTTATCGCTCAGAACGTAACACTCCAAATCTAAATACATGGATGTGCCCCACTTTTTTTTTTTTTCAAAACAACCTTATACTGTTGGGTAGGGTATAAAATGTCCTTTCATTTCATAAGCAAATGAATAAAATAACAGATAAGGGTATATTAACAACGCTACGAAACTTAGCCCTCAGAACTTAACTCTTAAAATTAAGGCAACCGTGAATGTGGCCATAAAGCAATATACTAATGTGTAGGGACCTTTCATTTCATAAGAAAATGGATTAAATAACAGAAGAGGGTATAGATTGTCTACATTTTACCACTTCTTTAAAGCTGGCAACCCTATATTTGGCCCCAGTTGAAAGTAGGCAACCCATATTTTTTTCGTTCTTTGTGTCATATTCTATCAGCTAATTGTCAGT
Source organism: Baccha elongata (assembly GCA_951217065.1). NCBI lineage: Eukaryota > Metazoa > Arthropoda > Insecta > Diptera > Syrphidae > Baccha > Baccha elongata. Next base: position 19,207,613 of record OX578272.1, on the reverse strand, counting down.
TTTTACGAATATCAAATGAGGGTATTTAATCAAAAAAAAAAAAATAAAAATAATTAGAGATTATATAATTTAACACTATATACTCTTTAAGCTAGGCAACCAATATGCGTTTGGTTAGTGTATATATATTATCTATAAATATAATACTTGTCACCATCAAATAACAGATGAGGGTAGATAATTCTTCTACCGGATCTTAGACTTTTATCAATTTTCTATTTATCAAATCATTTTGATATTATTTGTTGAAAATTGAATAAAAAATTTGAGAAGTCTTGTTTCATTTGTATTACGTACCGTAACATTTCAATCTCCTTCTTCTTTTCTGACGATGTTATGATCCCAAATTTGAGGCAACTCTCCCACTTTTTTACTTACGTATTATTTGAAAAAATAAACGGCAAAAAAAAACAATTCAATATTATCATCTCATCATTATAATCATTACATTTTTCTTAAGGTTCTGATAAAACGTTATTTTTTTGACAGAATTTTAAGCTAAATACAATATTGGTTAGTTCCGATTAAGGCCAATTATCAAGTCGTGCTTTGATTTGTGTCGAAATCTTTCTTCTTCTTCTTCTTTCTTCTTCAACGGGGAATTGAAATACTATTCAATTCAAATATAAATGTCGGGATTTCAGAAAATGATATAAGTAGTGTATTTTTATAATTGATGGCTCTATCGTCAGGAAAGTATAATTGTGTCACTTTTAGCAGCCTAAGAGCGCCTAAATCAGTTCTGATGGTTGTCGATCGAAAACTTTTTTAAAATCAACCTTGGTGTGTATAAGATCAATTTTTTATTGAACCTTAATTTAACTACCAAAAAAGCCAATGACATAAAATGTAAATTGAAAACACAGAGGGTGACATTTCTGTCTAACTCTGCACTAACATCTTCTTTTGTGATTTCGGGCACTTCTTTGATGTTTATACTTCATTGAAGTTTATACTAAGAAAAATTTTATCGTCTCCTTAGCAAATCTCCTTCTCTCAGCAGTAATTTCGAAAAAATGTGTAATCTTGTTAATGTTGGCATTTCGCAGTCCACAAATACCCTGTTGTCAATCAGCAGTCGTTGCATTTAATGCATTTAGTCGTTTTAAAATACTCAGTGGCAGCATGTCATCAAATAAACTACAACACACTTCAAGTTATACATTTTATAGTTGACATTGACAGAAATCAATAAAAAATTATTATTCATTTACGTTGACAGTAAATGTCAAATCGAAAACCATAAAAAGTACAACCAAGTTTATTATGTGTATTAATGCAACTTTCTTAGACACTTTTATAGATACACAGTCTGTTCACGTAACTCATTTCTGTCCATTTTTCCGTTGACACTTATATTTTCATTTATTGTTATATAATTACTTTATTTGCAGAGTTTGGTGGCTGATGGTACCTTCCTCCCCCATATCTATAGAATTTTATTTTATAAGTAAAGCAAAGCAAGACGAAAAAAAAAATAAAAACCGAATAACCAACATCTGCATTTGATACACCATTGCGAAAAGTTGCTCTCTTTTCTGACAAAAAAAACTCACTTGAATTTTGCATACAACCACGGTTATAAAAGATAAAAATCTTTTTTTTTATTCTAGAGCATTGCCAGAAGGGCTGAATCCATTCCAACAGTTTCATATTGAAGAATTAGTAAAATAAAATGCAACTCTGGATCCACCAAACTTGCAATTACTGGTGATACTATAAATGGCGCGCAGACTTCAAAGTTAAAAATCAAATACATCATTTTAAAATTGTGTTTTTTGTGACAAAAAATATTGGCGCAAAATTTTAAACATTTAAAACCCATTCTAAATCAACTTTAAAATGAGCGTCGTGTCTAATAAATAAATTTAGAACAAGAGTCTGCTCTTTCTAAATTTTAAACGACATAAAGTATACTTTTACCTTAAAGAACTTATCTAACTTTAAAAGCAGCAAACCCCTTGTTTATCTTTTTAAAGTATACTTTATCGAGCTGTCATTTGTCATTTCATAACAAAAGAAAAACAATAGGATAAAGTAGAAAAATGTTTCCCGAAGACGGAGATTTCGAAATGTTGGAAGATTTTGAGCTTATGAGAACATTTACACCAGCAACGCCTGCCATAAAGTCAGATTCACGTGGAAGTTTCAGCAGCTCAAGAAAAACAAATGCTGGAATTTCGAGCTCCGGAATAAATGGCAGTATAGCACACAAGGTGGTAACTGGTAAGAGATTCGGGCGTCCTAGTAAATCTTCACAGTTCGGAGGATTTGGCTCATCTTCAAGTTTTTCAGGATCTTCTCGTAATCGTCTTCAATCGTCAAGAATACAGGGATCTTCTTCAAACTACGGTGGTGGTGGATTCCCTAACTCACGTCGAAGTAGTGGTAGTTTCAGGGTCTCTTCAACCAATGTTTGCTCACACCAGTGCACTTATTTTATTAAAACCCGCAAAGCGTTTACCCCAATAATTAAAATATTTTATTTTACAAATTTATCTAAAAATTAATTCAAATGAATACGCGAAAACACTGACGTTTCTTTGACATTTGATAGACTTCATTCAATTTTAGGCTTGTTCGTCGAAAATTTGCTTGCGTTACGTTACGTTTCAGCATTATATGTCAGGGTTGTTTAAATTGTTTAAAATTGAGAAAAAATTAGACTAGGCTTCAGGTTTAAAGAACTTCTTTAATTAGAGTCGGTTCTTTTGCTAAAATGATAAGTGTTTAAAATTTCATATTTTTGATTTAACTATAAAAAGAAATTTAATTGGGTAACACCGCAAGCCAAAAACTACCGAGTAGCAAAAAAAAAAAGAAAAAAACAAGCAATCGGAAGAGCAAAAGTTGTTGTTGATGTTGTTGCAAAACTGTGCACGTTCCCGTTCATATATAAAATATATATTCTATAAAGGAGAGGAGAAGGAAGGACACTTTGCTGCAGGGACTTGACGTTAATTATCCTTGTTAAGTGTAAAGCTCATAATGTGACACACTGGTACCGTTTAACCAATATTTATTGTAGGAAAAGGAAAATATACCAACTGTGCAAGCGAAAGGAATATTGCTATGAAATTGCAATGTGTGTGTGTAAGAAATGTTGAATTAAAAAACTTCAGGATTCCTTGGAAGTGTTTATTTTTATTTTAATGATTTTGGATTTCAGATTTGTAAAAAAGAAACAATACTTATGGCGAATTTTAGTGGCTTATTTTTTTTTATAAGATCGGATAAAATATTTGTGTTTTGAGAAATACATTCAAACCTGTAGGTGGTTTCAATATTAAAAAAAATTAAATGACTCCAAATGTAGGCAAAACTTGGAAATTTGAACTTGTGGAAATCGGGAATTGCCTGTTAAAACACAGTTTTTATGGCAGTCGACAGGAACAAGGACAACATTTGAAACAAAAAAAAACGTAGACAAAGTGAATTTTCAAATAAATTTTATTGGAGTTTTTTAATGTGGTTTTTCATTGGTCGCAAAAAGTGCTTTTTTTAAATATCTGCATATATTTTTTCAATGTGTGAGACTGTCAACTTGTCAATTTAGTGCGAACTCAATTTGTCTCCCTCTCGCCAATTTATAAATGAACAAAAATAAAATTAAACACACAACTATAAAAGAAGAATAATCTTTTTGCGTTTCATTTGGCAACAAAATTCTGAAATCTCAGAGCAATATCTGAAGTTTCCAATGAAAAACCACATAAGTTAAATGCATCTGGTATTCAAAATCCAAAATAAAAGACAAAGTTTAATCGTTTAATAAAAAAAATTCACGATCCACATCCTACACTCAAGAGCACAATTTTAAAAATGTCGAATATTCAAAGTCAAAATTTCGACAGTAGTCCATATTTTTATAGTCGATATTTTAATTGTCGAAATTTTAACAGTCGATTTTTTTATCAGTCGACATTTTGATTATAAATTGGTGTAGGTCTGTAGGCTTTAGGGAATGCGCCCAACTGCGACACGCTGCTTGGCATCACTATATGATTTTATGTGGGTGCCAGAAGGGTATATACAAAGTTACTAACGAATTTTTATTATCATGAAACTGTGACACAATATGTCAAGTATCCAAATATTTTTTTATGCTTCTTGACATTTTTCTTAGGAAAATAGATATTTGTTTGAGTCGGAATTTTAAGGTGTGTCGGGAAGAAAGTCGACTTGTCGATATTTTTACCGAAATTTTGTTAAGAAAATCGACTTTTTTTAAGTCAAAATTTTTAAATATCAACATTTCACTGGTCGGTAAAAATAATTATCGACATTTTAACATCCAAAAAAAAATCGAAGTATTTGAATGAAATTGGGCAAAATATCCAACAAAAAATACAAAATAAGAAAATGTAAGTCTTGTCTTGATATTTATACGATAAAGAAATGCTTAATACCACGTGTTGACTAGCCGTAGATCGCTATACATTTGAATAATGTAAAATACTGGCGCCTATATTTTTGTACGGAATTATTCATCCAGTGATTTGGACGCAATGTGTATCTCTGGCACGTTAATGATTTCTGGGCGGTCTTACGTGAATCTAAGTGTCGAGAAAACTGGAAAATCAAAACCAGGTACCAGAAATTCTCGTTATTGTTTCAGATGAGCCATCAACGTCGACAAGACTACATCCCACGCAGTTCTTTAATACTATATCGTCTTCGCAGCTAATTTTGCTGGAACACAACGGCACGCTTAAGCGATTTCGAATGGATGACAAAATTGGCCAATTATACCAATTCAGATTTCAAAATACGACAGTCTGTTGTTCGATGTTTGCCACAAAACGCTTGAAAATGCGATAAAAGCAGTCCAAATGAAAATCAATACTGAAAAATGGATAAAAACTTGAAAACTTAAATACCTAAACCTTAAAAAAAATAGTATAGTTTCATGTGAAAGATACAGAAAAACAATATCGATGAATATTTTTGCACTATAATCTGTATTAACAGGAAGGCGTTGAATTTAAAACAAGATTTTGAAAAAAAAACAGGTTAAATTGTCTCTCTTGATCTTTTTGAAAAGTTACATAGTTTATTCAAAATTTCTACGGTTTATAAACTCATAAATAATTTACATATTTAATTCCAAAAAACGAGAATAAAATAGGGAATAAGTACATCACCCGTAGTAAAATCTATGAAAATAGTTCGAGAAGTTTTCGAAATTAAACTTTGTCTTAGTGCGAACCTTAAACCCATTATGAAGAATCAAAAATATTTTAAATAAGGGGATAGATAATCTGTTTTTGGTTTTCAGTTCATTCAATATAGATTGTCGAATTTTCGATAATTTGGAAGATTATTTTTTCGTTTTCATTCACGATATACTAATAAATTGTGGGAAAATTTACATTCAAAGCATCCGCGCTACTCTTTTATCAAAATCCAAATGGTGACTGTTTACAATATTTTGTATTATAACATTCTTCTCCATATCTAGTCCACGTGTTTTGGAATAAAACACAAAAAACTGAGAGCACCTGCGCAAGTATTTCCTCTCAATTTTCGGAACGGAAAACTTCCCTTAGATTTTCCACTTTACCCATAAATCCAACATTGCATTAGAAAGTAGAAAACCCATTGAAGAGGATTTTTCTTCTTCTCAAGAAATACTGGGTTTTCGGAATCTGACTATGAAAATTTTGCTCCGAATAATAAATCCTTACAATATCCTTTTGTACACTTCAGTCATACGTTGGATTTACATCGTACCGCAACACCCGGAGGACTTTACCATTATACCTATAGCCTTAAGAAAAAAAAGAATGCCGGAGTGCAAGTTCAAGATTATTATTTAAGAACTTTTTTTTTTAATTTGGAAGAACAAAAAATAAAATAAAAAAAAAATATTCACTTCCTTTCTAAAAAAAAAGTCCTCAACAGGGTCGGATTATCGGATATTAAAAAGAATCTTCACGTTAAAACGGTCTTGTGCACGTTTAAGTGAATTAAAAAATTAAAGGACATTCAATGTCCTTTCGATTCAGTGTATAGTGAATTATTAATATCCTCTTGCCACATTTCGAAACGGGTCACCAATCCAATATAAGTTCCCTGTGTCCTACCCACAGCATAAAAAAATAAAAGAAGCAAATTTCCAGAGAGGAAATCGAAGTCTAGCAACATCTGCTTCCGTGTTAGTCCTTGATCAATAGATAGAAATAGGGCTTTCCAAATAGAAATAAAAAAAAAAGAAAAGTGGAAATAGTGCAGAATACTGTTTTCGTGTGTCCTTGTCCCGCTTTGCATGATTTGACAACACACCTGGCATTCCCACCACCACCTTCATTCATCCTCTACCACTCGTCAAATGCAATACGATGAATGAATGAGTTAGAAACCTTTTGCTTTTCACCCATCATCATCATACGTCGTCGTCCACCAGGATTCAGCAGGTTGCTGCTGTGCTGCCATAGCCGTCAGTCATTTGAGTAGCACCAGGTACCAATATGTATCAAAGGACGACACCTGGTCTGCTCACATGCACAGCAATTGTACTCCTTTGTAGTTCCGGTAAGTTTTTTATTTCTTTTTTTTTTCATTTCAAACCTAGCTATACGAATCCAGATTTTAATTGAAAGTGAGAAGATTGCTCCTGTTTGATATTGTGATAGGTTATAGAGTGTAACATGGAAATTGTGAGATTGATGTTCAATAGTAGAGTCTATGTGCTTAGCTCTTATGATATGCACATTTGTATCTCCGATTACCACACATTCGACCCTTAAGAAAATGTTGATAAGGATGTGTTCTGTTTGTAGGTTAAGAAGGTTATCTATGTTCAGCAGCACCTCAGTGTATGCAAACTGAAAATTTAAGGTTGTAGACCGAGGTCAAAAGATTCCCTGTCAGTGTAAATTTGGGGCATCCAATTTAAGTTTGATAACCTGTTATATTTTTCCGGATATATTTTTTTTTTACACCTCTAACACAAAGCAATTTTTTATCTGGTTACATTTATGTAGATGATATTGTAAATACAGTGTGACCCACACGAGACCATTTTAAAATATTGTAACATAATTGTTTTAACGGCATTATTAATCCTATAGGAAATTTATCGCATCGTTATAGCAATCAAGCATTCGTTTTGAGAGTAAGAATGTATAATTATTATGGGGTGCAAGGAAATAACTTCACGGGAACTAACTTCACATAGGAACTACCTTCACCACTAGTGGGAAATAATTTCACTTTTTTTTGGTGAAGTAAATTCCCACTAAAGGTGAGAACTCATTTCATCTGAAGATTGTGTGAAGTTAATTCCCATCTACAATTTTTATATTACAGGAGATATAAAGCTGAAAACATGGGACGACTTTAGTTCCCGGTGTCTCCAACTGTTGAGATTAGTAAGGGGGGCAACCCCCCCTGCAACCCCCTGCTTGGCCCACTGTTTTGGTGGAGTGCGAGTTTTGGTGGATGCAATATGAAATATGTGCATTTTGTATGAAAAGTGTAACGTCACCCAAAAGAGTGAAATAATTTCTCACCAAAAAGTTAAGTTATTTCCCGTTCAAAGTGGGAATTAATTTCACAAAAAAAAGTGAAAATAATTCCCCTAACGGTTAAGTTAGTTCCCATGTGAAGTTAGTTCCCGTGAAGTTAGTTCCCTGCACCTTATTATGATACTCTATTTTATGGAATTTGTTAGTGATAAATTTCCATGAATTTATATAAGAAACATATTTAAAAAAAAAAATTTATTGTGCCGTGAATTATTGATATAAAAAAGAATCGCTAGAATTTCTTTGTAAAATTATTTACTTATCAGAAACAAATTACTTGTTTATTTTTCCCTTGTATTTTTTTTTTTAATTTTGCTGAAATTTGAATTTGGTCAATATTTATCACAACAAATCATTTTTTATATATTTTAAAAGAAAATAAAAAGAATAAAATAAAAGGATTTAAGTAGGTACTAAAGTAGATTAAGGAGCAAGAAGGAATTCACCAATTCAGAAAATAAATTTGTTGTTAAAGTCTTCTTAAATAGAAATAACCTTCTTCTTAAATACTTCTTTGCTTCTCTTTAACTTCTTTTTTAAGAAGTTTCTTGAAAAAAAATCTTCCTTATTTTTTTTATTTGTATTTTTATTTAATTTTTTTTAACTTTTTATTTTATGTATTTCATATTTGGTATTATCAACTCGATTTCTTTCACATGACTTCCTGGTCTACTATCTACTGAGGCAATCTGAAACATAAAAATACTTGTCTAAAAAACTTGACTTAAAAAAATTTTTGGTTAAAAATGGATGAAAAAAGTATTCATGAAACGAAATGACACCGCTTTAAAAAAAGTCAGTTTAAGAAGAATTAAAGAAGCATTTAAGCACATTTTAGGAAGAAATGAACATACGAGTTCTTGATACATAAATATACACTAAGTTAAGAAAACATAAAGAAGAAATAAAGAAGGTTTTTATTGGCATACGAATTTAAGAATAAATTAAGTATGCGTTAGGAAGAGTGATACCGGAATTATAAAATTTTGTGCTACTTGTATAACATATAAAATTTTGCGCAAATCATCTTTTTGATTACTTTAAACGAATTTGCATAATTTTTACTTCAGCTTTTACTTAAAATCAAAGAAAATCGAAAAACAATGGAGAATCGCCTAAATCTGTTTATGGGAAATTTTATGTTTTGTGAATATTTTGATTAAAAAAAAAAAAGTTGGCCCATTTTTTTATTTTAACATCGTTGTTTACTATATGTAAGTTACGTAATGAGCGATTTTTCAATTTAAAGTTTAAGACGATTTTTCGCCATATAGTAACATTTGATAAAGGTGAAATTTATATTTTGTAAGATTTAAATTTAAACTCAAAGGACGGAGTCTTCATTAAAACAAAAATCGTTAGATAAACTGTTTAATGTAAATTATTTTTTTTTCTACGACTTCCTTTCAAGGTATTGAACGAAAACAGCTTCATCATAAAAAATAAAAACAATTTTTTTTTCACTGGTTGCCGAAACAAATGTCTAAGTCAATTTTTCTTAATTTGTTGAAAATAATGATTTTAAAAATAAAGTTTGTAAAAGTCATACAAGATTTCTGGCTTTAAAAACCTTTTTATTCAAAGCGGATCCCAACTCTACTGAAACCCATGATAATATTTCCTTATATTAGCTTAAATTTTTGATTTTGAAAACAGCTTTTAGATTGAACTTGTTCAAAATTGAACTTAAGAATCGCCTTAGCGACTAGATCTTCAACTGTGCACTCCTAAATACATGCGTTTTTTTTTTTGGAATAGTAAGTTTTTGCCTCAAATTAACTGCAGCTAATTAGCTGTAATTTTTCTTATAAGTAACTTTATTCTGAGTTTTTTCTTGGCCATGTTTTTTTTTACTTAAAATACATTTAAAAAAATGTAATTCTACTTTTCAAGCAACCGCTTTTGTATGACAAAGTTAAATTGACTGCACCGTTATTGACGTTATTTAATATGGAAGTAGATTGAGTAGTAAGTTTGGTAAAACACTGCGGTATAAGCATTCTAAACCTTCCGTACAACTAAACTACTTTATATAAATATGCCAAGTATCAACAACTTTCTACCTTTAAGCACAATATAAATAATTAAAAAATGAAAATAACTGCGAATTATATGAGTTTTAAAGAAAACTTTAGCCGTCAAAGACTAAATTTAACATCTTGTATGTATAGCTTTATCCCCATATCAATTTAATAATAATTTGATTTCCTTATTCAACTATGCTTCACTAAACACTAAATTAATATAACAACAAGCAATAGTTGTTGTTTTTGTTTAAATTTATTTTTTTATTTTAAAACAAAAAGCGCCAAATACTATAGTGAACAATTATAACAATTTAACCCATTTTCCTTGAAAATTTTTGATGGTACGACGAAAAGTGTTGGTAACCTTCTTTGTAGACCTTGTAAATTTTAATTTTATATCTTTAGCACCAACATTAGACGGTGGTTTTAAATAAAAAGAAAAAAATTGTGCCAACCCTGGATGTGGATTTTGGATGGTGAATGTGGATCGTGGAATCTTTCTTTAGAGTAAATGAAATCGAATATTTGTATGGAACTCTCTCTGCCTTTTATTTTGGATTATGGATGTCAGGTGTTCTTTTAAACGGCTACGCTTTTCAAATTTATTTGGAGGGCTTTAGTTTATTGGTTCTTTTAAAACTAAAAGTGATTGTTGCAATTAAAAAATGTCATTTTCAAATTTAACACCCAAGTAAATATTCAAAAGTGTTTATATTTATAAGTAAGCAAAACTGCCGTAGGTAACACAATAATTTGTCACAGTGTTTATTTTTAAACAACGTTAGTAAGGCACTCTCCATCAACAGCGAATGCGAGTTCTATTTATATAGTTCAAAAAATAATAGCCGTGTTTTTGCAAATCCATATAGATTTGTGTCAAAAAAACGATATCAGTTTACAAGTTAAAATAACACCATCATAAGTCTGTATGAACTCAGCTATCTCCAGACATTTACCGGGACTAAGCCCCGATAAAAACTGTATTATCGGCACAACTACATGTATTTTATGTATGGATGATTCTATTATAAGAGACAATTTGGCCAAGGCCAAAAATTGGAGTTTATTGAATAAATTCATAATTATAAATCTAGTCCCTCTTATGTTTATATTCGTGTGAGGGCAAGTCAATTTATGCACATTTAGTTATTTTTTAGAAGTACAGGGTAAATACATCGGACAGGATAGAGACATCTACCTCCGGTTTAGCTATTTTTTTTCTGACCAAAAGAGATACATTGCCATATAAACGCAATATAAAAAGCCTTCTTTTTCTGTGACATAAAAAGATTATTATTTCTTTTTCCTTTTTTCTTAAATATTTTTCCGTATTCTTTAATTTTAGCAACTTATACTCTTTTCAATAAATTTGAATTTTTTGGTAGCGTAATCTCACTTGTGGACGCTTATTAACTTATCGCTTTTCACGTGTCAACTTTTTGCGTGCGCCCCTGGTCAGTGGGTATCTCCCTGGAAGTTATCTTTTGCCAGGGTAAATACGGCAGGGGAGACACGTTTTTTTGACAAATTTAAAAATTTTAACAAAACGAGTGAATATTTTGTCAAAAATTATATCACACTTCATACATACCTACGGGACTGTTGAAATTATTTAGTAAATGCAAACAAGTTAAACGAATTTAAAATGTTTTAACCTTCCAGGGGAGAGACACATTCACCTGACCAAACCACTGAAATTCACTTTCGCGTCGCACTAACTAACACATGAGAGCGATATAACAGATCGTTTGAAAAGTAACACAAACTTAACACTGATACGAGTCTTTGAGCGTTGTTTTAAATATGGCCGCCTAACATTTGTATTTGTATTGACGTAATCAAATTCGCCAGGGTAGAAACACTCAAAAGGCGGCGACTAAAATAAATATTGAAAATTAACTAATATATTTTAAATTTCTATTTACTATGCTAAGGTATACTTATTTGAGGTTAGCTTAATATACTTTTATTTTGCAACTGCAGTCAAAAAGGTGTGTACTGACTGAGTTTTTAACTAAAAACGTGAAGGAGACAGGTCAGGGTAGAGACTTTTTCACAATTATTGCAAAAAATTACAACTCTTAATATAAAAAATTAATATTATAATAATTGCCCACACATTACCTCTTATAATATAATCACCCATATAGAAACCTCAAATTTCGTCGGTAATGATGTTCGTTTTTTTCGACAACTCTATATGCACTTGCAACAAACACGGCTAATAAAGAGCACAAGGAGCGAGTTAAAAGGTTAATGAAGCACATTTAAATTAATCATCACTTAAGAGAATCTCGACTAAGGCGCCATCCTACCAAATCAGGACAACCAAATCATAACAAATAAATTTGTTATTGAAGTACTTTTTTTTGTAATTCTTAGAGCACTAAAACGAAAATAACAAAATGATCCCTAAAGCAACTTTTCACGTTTTAAGTAATCAGTTATTCACTATGAAAGTAATTTTTTTATCCACCACCTTGTTTGCTATACCTTTCCACATAAAAGTAATTTCATTAAAGTTAAAATAGAAAACGCAACGCAAACATTATTCAGTCAAGAACAGCTCTTGTTCTCAGGCAGTCTTTCTTTAGTTTCATAATTAAGTTTGTGTTTCTCTACTTCCTCTGGTTTTTTCCTTGTAATTTCATTCCTTAAATTCGCAAATAACTATATTCCTGGATTTTTCTACTTTTTCCTCTTTCGCGAAAAAAAAATTAAAACTCAAAAATAAATTTTCAATAGAATTTCTTTGAACGCGTTTTAACTCAATGAAATACAAACAAATTAAAAAAATGTTATTTCATTATTAAAATATCTACACATTTTTATTTCTTCCTTTTTGGAAGTCAAATTAATTGAGTTCAATGTTCTTACAACACTGGAAGGGTCAGTATACTTTCATTACGATGTTGAGAATTTTCTATTGATTTGTTTATCAGTCCAGACATAAAGATGATTCTCAATCTAGTTGTTAGCAAAAACTAAAATTAAAGGACCTCTGAATTGCAATACACAGAGTAAGAGCGAAAATCAAAACAAAATTAAAAATAGAAAATCAAAACTTTGCGCCAACATGTAATCCTCTTTAGAACACCACAGATTTGTTAACATTGCATCAGCTGCAGTACTCCATCACTTCAAATGTTTTAGCTAAAAACATCCTGCGAGTAATCTACTTTTATCCAATGAGTGTGTGCTATATTGATAAAAAAAGCCTCTAGTCCTTCATGTCCTGACCATATAATAGCATAGCTATATCAATTGCAAAATACTATAAGGACACTCACAGTTCATGTAGTTGAAATATATTATGTAGTAGTAATGCTCTTAATCCTGTTCATTATTTACATTAAATTTGACAATATGGTGTGGAATATCCTTAGTATAGTCTCCCTTAGACGACATAATATCTTCTCTATAACGAGAGAGTGACTGGTGTTAGAAGGAAGCCGTAAATGGTTATTTTCTTTGGACATTCATGTGCTAGAGTTGACATTTATTGGGAATTATGTTTGCAAACAAAACAAAAGAGCTTGTAATTGCTGTTATTCTCACAGGAGCGTTAGTATATGATAAATGATATTTGTCTTGTGTGGGTGTCAAGAATGACTTATTGTATAAGTGTTTGTCTTTTAAGGTAAGTGAACTTGTCAAAAATAAATGACTGTGGCTTGGCCATATAGGTATATTGTTTCGTAAAATTAAATTCAATTTTAAGTCTTTCTTACTAGGATCCTATTTCATAAAAAAATTAACAATTGTGAAGGATAACAATTTGTAAACTGACAAAAAATAACCATTAATTTGTCAAGTTTTGGTCTTTTTAATTTGTAATGACAATTTTTTTCGTTATTATTGTTGTTATATTGTACTATTCGTACTAGAATGTCAGTTTTATTACTTGACCATTCTTTATTCCGTCAATTTTTTATTGAATGTTGGAACAACAACAACAACTTTTTTCATAAAATAGAAGCAGCCCCACTTTGTATCACTACCATTGTAAATACATTTCTATAGTATTTTCATGCTGAATAATCACCGCCTTTCCATCTTAAGAAACTTGTGAATAACACATTTTTAGGTTCGTGCATTTACTAGGTGTCTATTCTGTTTCCCTAACAAAGTCGTAAACATATATGATTTTTGTTTTGTTTATGACTCTTGTCAAGGAAATATGGATTTTAGAGGCAATAAAATACATTAAATATTTTTAATTTGTTTTGTTGACGACTATTGTTAGGGTAACAGAATAGACACTTAGTAAATGTAAGAACCTTCAAATGTGCGGTTCACAACTTTCTTTAGATGGCGCCGCTCCATGATTGTACTATAGAAATTTATATACAATGATCACAACATAAACACAAACAGACCATTAATAAAATATATATTCATGAAACTTAAAAAAAGGACCATTAAAATCCTTTAATTTATATTGATCGTTTATAGTTAACCAGAATCATTACAATAAACAATAGCACAATTTCCTCAGTAGTTGAACTTAGTTCGCAACAAGTCATATAGTAATATTTTCTTCCATTTCAAGGACATTCCTAGTAGGTGAACTAATATTAACATACCGAATGAAAGTGCAGATTAATTTTGAATGAATCACGTAACCTCAAATTGCGTTTAGGTATGAAACATCGTGTTATGTTTTGATGACAAGTTTGGATAAGGATTGCGTGCATGTCAGTTTATATAAATATAAATTAAAGAGTGTTAAATGAATGAATGGGACTAGCTTCCGCAGAGGGTGTTCTATAATTTATAATAATCCGCACAAATAAAAAAAGGACTCCTTGTAAGTAATAAGAAAACATGAATAAAATTTCGCAGACAATATTGTAAAAAAAAATTTAAATTATGTTTATTTCTTCATTCACAGAAACCCAACTATACGTAACGCAAAAGCAATCCAATTTAAAAAGTCCAATTCCATAAAAATCCATTTGATGAGAGTTGCGTTGAAATTTGTTCATCTATATGGAGCAATTTCATAATATTTTCTGCTGTGATCGAATCAGTTCTTTTCTCAAAACATGCTTAAGAACGGCATATCGCTTAATAGAAATGTTTGTATTGCCTCCATATTGGTTACCTAGAAGGCTTGACCGAAGTGGGAAATTTCGAAAAAAGGGAAATGCGAAAAAGGGGCACTACGATTGAACGGAAACTAAAATCATTTATAATTATAACATATTCTCTCTTTTTCGATAAATTATGCATACAAAAAAATTGCATTTACCTATTATTATTTATAAATTGCATTTATTATATTTTTTTGAAAAATCTGGATTTTTTTTAGCTGAAATGTCGCTATTCTTCAAAACTTCGCAGGACTGTTATTTCGCCTTTTCCAAATCTCCAAATCTCCAAATCTTGCAGGAGGGTTGCAGGGGGACTCCACGCTCTCCTATAAAATCTCACTTTTTATGCTTAGTTAGGTTAAGTGATTTAATTATGCAAGGTTTCTCAGTTGCGAGATTTCGAAATCAGATAGATTAATAAATGCGAAATTTTTAGATTTTAGTCTGCGGTCAATCGTAATTCGTAACCAAACCCACGAGAAAAAACGTTCATCAGTACAAATCTACGAAATCTTATTTTTTTAAAGTTCGAAATACGAAATCTCGCAAAACTTTAATGACGGTCTTTTATAATGCTTAGTCATAAAATACCGCTATAATAAAATCTCGCACCCAAAAACATCGAAATTTTAAGTGCAACTTTGCATATAGCTTACTCACACCTAACTCCAAATCGTAGTGAAGTCAAGCAGGCATATGTTTTTTCTACGTAAATTCATACTAATTTTTAAATTGCGAAATTTCAATTTGCGAGTTTTTTAAATTGCGAGATTATAAAAGCGGGTTTATATTCGTTAGAAACTTGCGAAAACATGGCTTATAAAAAAAAAACAATACTTATATTCTAGGGTGTAAATAAAATGAAATGTATGAATGGGTCGCACGAGTTTGCTTTTCTAGCAAACTATTGGACTACACAAAAATAAAATTATTCAATATTGAATGCCGAAAATATCCAAATGAATGGTAGCTAATCAGTTAACAGTTGTTTAGACAAAAACTTGAAATGTCATTTTTTGTTAAATGTCTGAATTCAAAGATTTTAATGAAATCAGTTCAGCCTTTATCCATGTTTATGGCAATTTATTGTTTATAACCGTTTGTACCAAATTTTCGTTAGGTGCATTTTCAACCAAAAGCCGGCAATGCAGTTATATTAACAGCTTTGCAAAAATCATAGAAAATGTTATCAAAATTGGTAGAGCCATTTTCGAGATCTTCATAGCCATTATCACAAGAGTAAAAGAGAGCGCTGACAGTTATGTTGGAACACGCGTAAATTTGCCTTCTAGCAGTCCATGTATTAAGTCAATTATTCGAATATTCGAACTGTCAGATTTCGATTCGAAAGTTATCAAAGTTTCATACCTAAGCGCAAATACGTGCATCCGTGTAAACAGACCGACATAATGGACGGCATGACGAAACCTATATTTGTTTGGGCAACCGTCATGTTTGATTAAAAAACCTCGAAATTGAGTGAGTAAAAACTGGGTTAAACGAACTTGCTTTTTGGCAAGTATAACAAAACATATAAGTTTTATTAAAAAGGATAAGCATAAAGGAGAAATACGAACAATCGCGCGATTTTTTAATTGATTATATTAATTGATTACTACACTTATTTATTAAAAAATCAAATTCAAAATACCTCATTGCAATTTGGAAAAGTAATTCTAAACAACAAATACTAAGTAGGTACTTACGTGCTCTGAATGTGGTACACAAATAATCACTAATTGCTTCCATTCGCCTGATGGAAGAACGCTGAAGGTGCCATCAATAAAATAGTTCCTCTCAGATTCAGACAAGAGTTGAATTTCCTCACACATTTTTGTTGCCATGAAAATGGAGTTGCTATGCCCATTTTGCAGGCAAATTGTTAGTAATAGCACAAAAGTTTTTTTTGTAACTATTTCTTGTCTTTGTTACTGAATTTACTTAATTTTGTTTTTTTTTTCGTTTTTTGTATTGATATAATTTATGTTAATTAATTTTGTTATTTTCTTTAAAAATAAATAGGTATCTATGATTTCATAATTGTTTTAGTTTTATTGTGGACTTGTGACCCACTTCTCCTTAAAAGTTATGAACTTGTGGCCCACTTTCTTGTTTACTTTAGACCCACCATGGTGGGTCATAAGTCCATAATGTATTTGTGGACTTCTGACCCACCCTAGTGGGTCAGAAGTCCATTATGGACTTTTGGCCCGTGGACTTCTGGCCCTGCGCCGCAAAACCAACTTTTTATAAATATTCAAGCCAAAAGTAGGTACCTATGTAGAAATCTTTTCTGTATAAATAAATATTTTATTAAAAAAAAAATTCCGAAATTGTCTGAGAGTTGTTTCTATGGAAGGTACCTACCGTTAAGGCTTGACAAACCATAAAAGAAAAAAAGACTACTGGTTTTAATTTTTTTTAAGAAAATCATGGGATCTCTATTCGAGAAAATAAATCTTTTTCTAACGGTTGATAGACAGATTTGCGGGATCCACTTTTTTCGTCTTTGCTAATGTAATGTCATGTTTGATTGTTATCTCCAAAATTTTTTTTTGCACGAAAACATAACTTGTCTTATTATGGTGTATAGCTACACCTTTAATACCAAGTAAAAACTTCAATTCTTCTAAAGCGCTTTTTAAGCTTATACATTTATTTATTATCCAAACAAAGCAAAACCAAAATAAAACCAACAAAAAGATAATAACTGAAGCAAAGTGTCTTTTAATATAAAAAATAACCTTTTCAATCCCACTTCTGATTGCATTGTGAATCCATGTTATATTTTGATTAAAAGCAAAGATAAAAACTCATCATACGAGTACCTCAACATAAAATAATACAATTTCATAACTTAATGTATTTTTCATTAAAACATTTAAATCTCGCTGATGGCTATCCTTTTTTACACTCCAATTCTTTGTATGATGAACGTTTACATTCCATCCGGACCATCATCAGATAAAGCAATATAAGAAAAAGAGCGTTAAATTGGCTTACCTTATATCGCTTAAAATGTATATCACTGGATAAAAAGAAAATTCATTTAATTAGCGCCCAAGTGGCCAGCAAGTAATAAAATCCTTCAGAAAGGACCTTTGGTTGTTCTATTTTAGTTGGTTAAAAAAAAAAAGAAAATTACAACCAAGAGAAAGTCTGGATTCGCGAACAAGAGTGGATTTTTTCTTCCATAAGTCGCCCAAGGATAACATTACCTCATATATCCATTTAGCATCCTTCATCATATGAAACTTTGTGTAAACTAAAAGAGAAGCAGTACAAAAAAAAGGATACAACCAACCGAGGGATGAGGGTGTGGATGAAAAGATCGGGTTTCATGAGATTTTAATTTCCGGGCTTAAAACTTCGTCTGGTCGTGGTTGTCGTCCCGTCCAGTACCGAGGTGGATTGTCATGTGGTTAGTTTGGCCGTGTACTCATTTTCCCTTGTATATCTCCTGAATATTATCATGGCGCTTAATCCTCCAATGAATTTCTATTTTAGGTTACAGTAGACTGCAAATTTTATTCAACCAAGTTGTAGGTACCTACACTCGTGGTCATGTTCATGTGATGTTGAGATAAAGATTAAAAACTGATGCAAATGTACTGGCATAGAATTTAAAATAAAAAAAAAAAAAATGATATTTGCAGTGACATTGGAGTAGATATTTATAATTAACTTTTTTTTTTTTGCAATTCAACTGTTCATGATGTTGTTTCTAAAGAGAAACAAATGTGATTGAAAAAGTTTTCATATTATATTTCTGTTTGTTTGTTTCATCTTGTTACTTCGTTCGATTGTCAGAATTATGTGTTCATGAAAATAATACTTGTCATAAAATTAATTTTCAAAAAAATTTACGCATTTTCATAAAATTCAGTCTGTTGGGATAAAAAGCAAATATCACGTCAAATTTCATTTTTACTTATCACATGGTTTAAAAATTCTTTTTAATACAACCTCACTAACAGAATTAACTAATTGGTTCAATTTAGGTTTTTAGTACAGTTATAATCTTAATAACATCTAAATTTTAAGCACCTTGACTTGATGATTGAGATAAATATTCCATAATTTAATTGAAAATTGAAGGTTGTACTTAATAATTCTTGGCATAGTATAATTAAAGCAGACATTTAAACTGAAACAAAATATATGTATGTTATGTAATTAAAGAATCCCAAACAAAAAATAAATATTCTATTCAATTAATTACATAAAATTTAATGTTATTTATTTAAAAAGCAAACAATAGTTCTTAAATTATTCCATTTGTATTTAGGTATAATTTAATTTTTATAATTATTTTTATTAAATTATAGTTTCATAAAATTTATTTTATAATTTTTAATATAAAAATTTATAATTGATCTGGTTTGATTCATAAAATTTTCAAATTAAATGCACACAACTTTAAATTAAAAAGAAAAAAAAAATATTTGTTCACTCTTAATTTATACAATTTTCAAACTATTTTGGGCATGTTGTGATATTCGTTTGGATTTAAATTTAAAAACGAATTAATTTTCGAACAGATATAAAATAGGTTTTGTACCAATAAACCAAAATGCTCACGAAGAAATTTGACATTAAACAAATAAATAACTTAGTATTTTCGAATAAGAATTCGTAAAACAAAATCGCAAAAACAAAATAAGCTGTGCAGAAAATTTTCCTGCGTAAAAATTAGTCTACCAAAAAACTATTCCCAAATCGTTAGAGTGGTTTTTAAATAAATTGATGTTTACTTAAATTTTAAAACTTTTTTTATAAATTTAAAGTGCAAAATTGTTGCATTTAATGTACAAAAGATAAATTTTTTTAGTCGAACCGTTTTCGAAATATTGATTTTACAGAAAAGAATAATTAAAAAATTAATTAAAACTAAGACTTTTTGTTAAATTTTGGTACTTAAATTTGACCGATAAATCAAGATATTTCTGATAATTGTTTGACGAATTAATTTTAGAAGAAAATGGTTGATACCGATTCCGAAAACACTTATGTTCTTTATAACAGTTATATGGCATGTATACAGAAATTTTTCGAACTTAAAAAAATCAATTTCTTGTCTAAAGAATGGTCTACAATCCATACATACCGAATTAGAAGCAAATCGGTTCAGCAGTTTAGACTTTAGGTACCTACTGATACAAACAGACTGACAGACAGACAAACCGAATTTCCAGACCCAATTTTTCCCACTTCGCTATAATCGTAATTTCATCCATAACAGTCAATATAGGAGGTACCGTTATCTTTTGAGCTAAACATTTTTTTTTTTAATTTCTTCTCTAACCTCTAATCACAGATAATAAATATACATATAGATATCTCATGTCCATACAAAAATAAGTCCCTAGTTTTTTTTTCCATTGGGTGTTCACACTTGAAAATATTGCAGCCTGAACACCCAATGGGAAAAAAAACTAGGGACACATTTTTGTATGGGCATGAGACATCTAAGAAGGTTTGGTCCAAAATTCTTAAGTAAAATTACAAAGTGTTTCACAAGATTTGTCAAAACTAATTTACATATAAAAGAAGAAGGTCCATTGATTTGTTCACCTGAAAATAAGAAGCATTCTTAAATCATATTTACAAAATTTCAAAGATCTATCTATGTAATTGTTTAAACATACATTATCGTTTTTTTGAGTTTTTCCCATTTTACACTATAAATACCAAAATTTCAAGAAAGATTTACCACTCCCTAATATAAAGAAAAAACAGTACATACGAACTAAACATTTTTTTGAATAATTTCTGCCAAAGTATTAATGATTACAATTTGTGCAACAGAAACCAGAACACGACCCATGAGATTGTGTCTAGACCCAGACACAATTTAAATTCCAATTTTATAACCTAACCTCTTATTTTTTGCCTTCCTGTGGAACTATTTACCCTTCAAACCACCACCACCTCCTAACACGTCGGTTGTGTGTTAGCCTTTGCTATATAAAGGCAATTAAAATACTTTTTGAGTAGCTTTCTTAATGTTAAGTTACCGAAGTTCAATTCAAGTTCACCTATCTGACTTGGAAGTTGGTGGCCACATCACAACCCAATTGTATTTTGGGAATCTTTTAACCTTTTTCAATCATTAAGGGAAGGCATCCTTTATCAGTTGCTGATTTAAATTTAATTTAACTTTGAAATCAATGGAAACGAAAGTATAAAAAACTTTTCAAGAAATTCTTTAAAAGTTCTTCTTGTTTAAACTTATCACCATGGGATGGCAATTCTTAATTGGAAGTTAACAATAAAAGTATAGGCAGACTTGTAGGTACATCCGTTGAATATGAAAAAATTTAAGGTTTTGATAATCAGATTACATTCTTCGTAATTGACTGGCTAATTGGTTTATATGAAATAGTGCAGGAAAACTAAATTAATAAAATACCCGACTTAGTTGCATTAAACTACTTTTGTAGGAAACTATGGGAAAAAAAGAAAGATAATTTAAAAAAAAAAATGTGAACGAAAAATACGTAACAAAAAAAAAAGTTTAAACAATTTTTTTTTAAAGATTTCAAGCAAAAGTCAAAGTAATTCAGAAAATTTGGTTCGACTAAAATAAGTTTAGCAAAAAAGTTATTTCAAAATCGTTGTAGCGGTTTTTGCAGAAAAAAATACCCAACATTGTTACCCAACAAAATTATTTTGGCACGAAAATTGTATGCACTAAAATGAGGTTTGAAACGTTTTTCAAACTACTCTTAAGTAAAAAATGTGTTAGTGCAAAAAATATATGTAGGAACCAAAGCTGGGTTATATTGTATGTTGGAGGTGCGTCGCGTCGTCGCCCATGAGGTATGTAATGAAAAATAAAAATCAATTGACTCTTTATCCATTGTACCAAAACAATTCTTTCCAATTTGCTTACTTCTTCTTAATAGTTACATGCAACATTTGTTGCATTAAAAAGCAATATGCCTTCACAAACACATATAGTTAAAATATTATTAATATTAGTATAAAAGGTGCGCCAAGATTATGTGAACAAATCGATCGCTAGTTCTTCTATTATATGCAACACTTACCAGTAAAAATACACTTTTGACGTTTTTGAAGAATATTTACTTTTTTTTTAATTCTGAGAAAAAAAATTAAGATCGTTTTTTATTTTAAAGCATTTGGCAACCTTACCGTTCAACACATTTCGATAATTAAGGCAGCTTCAAACAAATAAATGTGAAATAAATTTCAAGGCCATACCAACCAGAAATATCGAAATGTAATGCCATCTCAATAATGACTTTTTTCACAGTATTGTCAATGAATCGTTTTTTCTCGAAAGCAAGTCTCACAGTGGTGTACTTTAAAAAAAAAAGCGACAAAACTCAATAAAATTTGGAAGGATCAAATTTTGATACTGATGAAATTTATGAAATATTTTTAGTTTGGGGTTTCAGACATTCTTAAAAAAAAATATTGAAACAAAAAATTTCTTATTAAATTAAAAAAAATTGATTGATATTTCCCAAGTTTCTGAAAAACATAGAGGAGATTATTTTTTCTATAGTTTATTTACTAGAGAATGTTAGTTGCTTGGTTGTCGTAGTTGTGAGTGGCAGAATTTTTTTAACATACCTACATATTATTTTGACAAAATGCTAAATTTGTTTAAAAGTTTTTTTTTAAAGTTATTTATTTCACATTTTAATAATTAACAAATTTCATATATAATAAATATATTATGGCCTTGGTTTTGAAACCGCCTGCCAGTTTTAATTTGTTTAATATTAATGTACAAACTGCTGCATTTTTAAAAAAATTTTGTTGGTTAAAATCAACAACGTGAATTCGTTTATCATATTTTCCTTTTTTAAGCGTGTTGTCGAAAAACCCAACCTTTTATAATGTATTTGCTTATTTATTTATTTGCCTCTTTTTAGTCAAAGACTCCCAAGAGACATCAACCGTATGATTTTTTTTTTTTTTTTTTTGTTATTTACGGGCGGCTTACTGCTGACTTTAAACTCAGTAAAACAAAACAAAAATCACGAATAAATAAAATAAAATGAAACACACACACAAAAAAAAAAAAAAGGAATTACATCACAAGCACCATTGGTGCTGTTTTTGTCTGAAGATTGATATCAAAATTTATTTACATTGTTCAAACTTCCTTATTCCCTAAGGAGGTGAGGTTTTTATGTTAGGATACTTTTGGTTTGCCTTTTTGGTGGTTTTTGGGTTGCGGGTGTTATGACGGTGGCGCCAAAGTAGCCGCAGTTGGATTGTTTTGTTGTTGTTGGAGATTTGAGGTTATTCCGGCAAGGGTGCTTCTCGTGGATGAGTGATTCGATTTCCCTTTTTCACTTTGAATCTGCGGAAATAAACATTTCTTTTGAATTTTCTTTGTATTCAAATGATTTTTATGAAAATGAGTTTCTTTGTTTCACGAATCCTTTTTTGTTTTAAAAGACTTGTTGATGCTGAGCGCGAGGTTGTGGTTAAAATGTGGGTATATTATTCTTATTGATGTTTATCGTTTTGGTGGGAAGTGTCTTACGAGGAAAAAACAGAGCAAATATTTTTTTTTTTAAACTTTTTAACATTTGTTATAGGTAAAATAATAAAGGTAGTAGATCTTTTTTATTTTCGCAATCTTTTTTGTGTCGAATTTATTGAATACCTTTCTGTCCATAGGTCAATTCTAAATGGTCCTTTAGCCCAAAGGTGACATAAGAAATCTTATTCGAGATGTAATCAAACAAACAAAAAGTAAGTCTGAGGCTTATTTATGTTCGGTTTTTTGTATATGAAGATGAGAAGTTTGATTAAACGACTTAGTCAAGTGTCGGAGGCAACTCAACTAATCAAAAAATATCTTGAATGTCTGTTATGGGCTTAAAGCATAACCTCTATGCAACCTTTGAGAACCTCATTGATCGCAAAAAAGAAGATTTTCTGTTTGTGGGCAAAACAAAAATTGATTTTTTTTTCAAATAAAAATATATTCGAAAAATTAATTTAAAAAAAACGTCATTTTTAGAGCTTAATAAAATAATCACGGAATGAAAAATCACCTAAAATATATACTAACAAATGAAAGATCGCTCAAAAACTGTTTGGGCGATTCTTATTAGTAGGGCGATTTTTTTAAATTTTGTTTTCGATGGTTTTTTTTATAAGAGAAGTTAATAAGTCATTATTATTCAAAAATGTTTTAATTACCTACCATTATTTGAAAATTTGCACATTTGAATTTTTGTTCTAGGTCTTAAACTAACGGTACATATGTCATATAACGGTTATAAAAAAGCTTGCTTTTCTTGAAACTGGCTCTAAAGAATTTTGATAAAATTTGACATGAGGGATACGGCATTGAAAATCTTTCAGAAAGTTTGAACCGTATTATTTGACGGTACTTGCATTATAACGGTTTTTTTTACAAATTTGAATTTCTAAGTAAAGACTCTGCGGATCTTAACCAAATTTTATTTCTAGAAATTAAAATAGCGTACTTATTTTTTTCATAATTAAAAAAAAAAAAATTAGATTAATTAAATATTTTTTTTTTTAAGAAAATTCAATATTTTGAAAATCAGTGCCCTTTTTTATATTTAGTTTTTGCATAAAAATAATTATTATACAAAATTGGCATTCTCAAAATTTTTCTTAAAAATATTTAAAAAAGTTGTTTGATGTTGGTAAAAAAAAAATTCTAAAATATATTTTAATATATCGGAATTAATGGCATATCATGATTTTCTCGGACAACTCTGGGTTGTTAGAACCTAATTTCCAAAGTTATTTTTTTTTTATTTATTTACAATAATTTAATGTGAATTAATTAAAAAAATAAATAAATACAAAAAATAACTTTGGAAATTAAGTTCTAACAACTTAGAGTTTTCCGAAAAAATCATGGTATGCCATTAATTCTTATATACATATAAAAAAAATATTTAAAAATTATTTCAAAAAATTTCGTGGTGAAACATAGTGTTATGTATCAAAATACATTACACAATTTATAGTTTTCACTTTTGACCGAATATTATTTTTTGGGTGTTTTTGAAAAAAAAAAAAAAAAAAATTGGTTGTGTTCTTCAAGTTTGTTAAAAATGTTCCCAGTCGCACCTTAAAAAAACAACCCTAAAAACAAAACTCCCCTGAAAATTCTCGGTTTTTCGTAGGATCCACCCCCTGGACTCTGCTGATATCAATGACTTAATTCACCAATGTGTAAATGTATAGATAGCACTCAAAACACTTAATTTTGAAGGAGAGCGCTTTTAAGTTTAAAAATTCTATAAGGCTGTGGCTGTTAGGGCATTTCCCCAATTTATTCTGATTGAAAAGAGTATTAAGTGAGATTGTGCCAAGCTTCCGTCCTCTGTTGAATTGCTGACTATATTTTTCTTGTGAATTTAAAATTAAATTTGTCACTAATGAAATCACCTGACCACTTTTATTTGAAATAATTTGAAATCACTTTGAAATCTGGTATGCTTGAAATCATTAGATTTGAAACATCTGAAGTTGAACCACTTAACTGGCCCATGGCAAACCCCTCGGAGTTAAGTTAGGTTGCTCATGCAAAAAGGAACATGCATTTGAATGGGCTAATTTGTAGTTATTGGGAATAAATCAAAACACCACTGGGACTCTACAGTTTTTAGTTACCATTCCAAAAAGTACTTTTAAATCATATTGTTATGCAACAATGAGCCCAATAGTCTGGCCAACCCATTTAAGTAGTAAACATCAGTTCAATTTAAGCCCCTTTTACCATAATAACTTACTGTTTCAAAGTTTATTAATTTTCGGGCATTTATTTTTTATTTCTTAAGATAACCTAACACCCTCTAAGAGTATCATATCGTTAAAACAAACAATCACTCCTCCGTTTGTTTTAGCAAACATTTTTCTATATTTACTTGCAGTGCTATTTTAATTACTTTCATAAACAAGTTGACATATCTCTTAGCCACTATAGCACGACGGACTTCATTTAACATACCCCGAACATGGAAACAAACCTCTCTTCATCTGACTGTTACTCTTTTTTGAGACCATCATCTGGTTCTTGTCTGACCAAGCGTAATTCCCCCGCTTAAACTATTCAGAACGAAAATACCATCAGATCTCTGTAGGAAATCCACACAAAAAAAGTTTTCGTCCTTATTTTTCTATAGGTATGTGTGTGTCCTCCCGCAAGTTTGACAACATAATCTACATTCGTTTTCCTATCGTAATACTTTGTATATACATACACACACCTTCCTTCCCCAATTCTCGATTAATATTATTCTTCCGTTTGCTGACCATGCCACAAGCTTTTGTGATTTCATGTGTGTGCGGGGGTGTATATACATTATGCTACAATAATATAAGCCAAAAGGTCAAAAACTATACTATAAATGCGATGTGTATATAGTGAGTCTGTATTCTTCACAAGTCGTGTTCTTTTTGTGTGCCAAACAGTTGTCAGTAGTTGTGTTCAAATGTTGTGACTGTTGTGTGGCAGTTATTTTTTTTGTTGTTGTGTTTGTTTTGTTACTTTTTCTGTCCTTGGTTGGTATTTTTGTCCTCTGTGGACTTTTCACAATATTGTCTGTTCCGTCAACCCCCTTTTTAGCCTTATAGAGTGTGCTGTGCTTCCGTTAAATGTTGGCAACTCATAATGGGGTGGACGGAGGGAAAAACATTGAATTCGATGGCGCCTGACTGACTGTCTGGTGATGGGTGATGTGGCTTCATTGCTCCAGTGTTTTTTTTTTTTTTTGCATCCTTATTTACGTAAAGCCAGAATGATGTCTATGTGAGGAGATGAAATGAATCACGAAGCGATAAAAGTGGGAACACTGCACCATTCGACGATGACTGGCGTATGGTTATTTTTAAAGGTGTTCTGTTTGACGGATACGTAAATACAGGAACAGGGGCGCATTTGAGAACCAAATAGAAAAGAAGTAGATATGAACATTAAGTGGGTCTTTATTTAATAACTTAAAATTAATTTTGATTGACTGACAATAATTATTTGGCATATTTCTTTTTAAAAAGATCACAAATTGATTTTTATTGTCGTAAAGT
Source organism: Baccha elongata (assembly GCA_951217065.1). NCBI lineage: Eukaryota > Metazoa > Arthropoda > Insecta > Diptera > Syrphidae > Baccha > Baccha elongata. The sequence goes on along the minus strand of OX578272.1, from coordinate 19,180,901 downwards.
GATTATTATTGTTTTTTATTTGTTAATAAACTTCTTCTTTTGCAGAAACTTGTTTTGCTATAACCTTCAATTTCCTTTCCAAGCAGACCTTTGATATTTTTAAGCAAAACCTAAAAGCAAAATAAATGCGTAATAATAAATAACCGAATTATAAAAATATAAACTATAATAATCCTGATAAAAATTGAGTGTTGAAAAACGTTTTTCGAAACAATCATATTGCAAATAAGAAATTGCTAACCTACCCATATAAATTGTTTAAAAACTAGCAAACATAAAACTTCGCCTGATTTTTAGTGTTGATTGAAAATTGATTTTAGTATCTAATGCAAATTTAGATCATAGTTTTCCAATACTAAACAAATCTGGTCGAAAAATGTGAGCTTGATAGTAATTACTTGCTATTTTAGGTACTAAAAGCAAATTATGGGTTCATGAAATAAAAAACCATTAAACCCGAGATTAAACCATTACGATGTTAGAGAAAACGAAAAAAGTGGGTCTGGCAACTTTGTCTTTCTGTCTTTCACTCTGTCAGTTATTTCGTACCAGCACATACAACCTAAACGGCGCGCGCGGCGAATCTAATTCCTTCAAACTTGGTATGTCAGATTCCTAGAACATTGTCAATTTTATTGAAATAGAAACAAAAAAAAAATACAAGAGAGGATGATTCCCAAAAAACTTCTACTACTAAAGTTAGTGACCCAAAAAAAAAAAAAAATCTGGATCTTATCGACCTGATGGTAAGTTTTTTTTTGTACTTTCATAATATTTCGTATTCATTTTATATACCAACAGCTCGATGAACCGATAAGGAAGAACATTTCAGTAAAATATTAGGTACTGATTTTCTTAACTTATTTCGAAAAAAAAAATTAAAAAGACACAAAAACTAAAATACATTAACAGAATTAAAAGGATTCGAGTGAAATCTACAGTGTCGGTCATGCCATGGTTAAATATTATTTTCAAGAATGTAACTTGCCTTGAACTGCTGAACTTATGAAGTAAATTATCCCAAAGATGGGGCCGAAGTAGCATTTCCAACGCACGCTACGACAGGAATCGGATGGAACGATTTTGACGCGACTTTAACTGGTGGATTGTTCGTTTGTAATAAAATTATTTAACGTTGATCAAGAAGAATTTTCGTAAGTAAGTGATCCGAATGAATTTTTGACGCTTTCAACCACTGCGTCATAAAATGCCGATTAAAATGTCTTTGATTCGAGAATGGCCCAAAACTGCATCCAAAAATTATTAAAAAATATTTTTTTTTTCGAAAAAATACGATTAATTTTAGTAAATTTTAATATAAGTTTTTTGTTCCCAACGGAGATGCTTTTCATTGAAATTTTGTTGTCATAAAAATCTAAATAAAATTACATACCTGCCATAGAACCATTTTTTTTAAATACCGATTGTATTTTAAACCGGCTACATAGATTTTTACAAAACTTAATATTTAAAAAAAAATTGAATATGTATTTTTGAACAAATTTGAAAAACTGAATACCTAGCTAAAAACACATCTGGACACATATGATATTGTAAGTTTGTCACAAGAGCAAGTTCATGCGACCGAGTCGTACTCTTTATTTTGTTTTTTTCATTATTTTTTTTCGAAAACTGTAGCTAGCTTCACAAACAATTTGATTTTCATTTATTTTTACTTGCGATTATAATCTAAGGCAAGTTTTGCATTCGTAAAAAAAAACAAGTAAAAAGTTTTGAGATAACAATCAAACATGACATTACGATGAAAGAGAACACGAAAAAAGTAGGTCCGACTATTCTGTCTGTGTGTCTGTCTGGATGTATTGATTTTTGTCAAACTTGGTACACTGTAATTTTAGAGTAATATGCCCAGGCGTATTACGATCAATTTTGATAAAATTTTGTATGACTGAGTTTTTTCCAACGGTGATGTTTTTCGTTAATTTTTTTTTTTTTTTGAACTAGCTTTTTACGGTATTTGCCATATAAGCGTTTTAGACAGTTCCATTTTTCTTGTTAGAAACATGATCGATTTTGATAAAATTTCTTATAGTGGATTTGAAGCCAAACGTAATGTTTTTCATGTTTTCAGAATAAGTTTAAATATTAACGGTACCTGGCAAATAAGCCTTAAAGATAATCCAATTTTTCTCCTACGATCGATTTTGATAAAATTTTGTGTGAGAAAAACTCAATAAAGAAGTTTTTTATTAGAAATTTATTTTGAAAATCACCTTAATAACGGTAGATGCCATATAAACGCTACAGAAAGTCCAATTTTTCTCGAATAAAATACGATAGATTTTCATAAAATTTTCATTATAATTATGGCAAATAACTTATTAACGGTATTTGCCATATAAACGCTATAGAAACTCTATTTTTACTTGCGAATATTTATCATACTTTCTTGTTTAGTATCCTTAGCCAAAGGTTAGTATTTAGTAATCTGATACAAGAGCAAGTTTGTCCAACTCAGTGGTGCCTTTTATTTATTCCTGCATCCAGGGAAGTGCAATAAGGTTCTTAAATGTTTATACACCTGAGGCTGTTTTATCGACTCAACGTGACGGTGGTAGAGTCATTAAAATATTCATCAAAGTTATTGCCTCTGAAACATTCTAATCAAAATTTTAAAACTTCAGAACAAGCTGTCGAAGGTTTGACATGCGTATCAATAAAGTTTCATCCTCACTTTTTGAAAGCTCTTAAATTTAAGAAACATTTTTTTTTTTAGTATTTTTGTTCATAAATGTTGTTAAGATTTACCTAAACGACCATAACCCTTATACAGAACAAACTCGCAGAAGAAGAAATCCAAACCGTGGAAACTGTCTTATTTTTCGCTCTAATTCAAAATTTTTGCAAAAATAATAGCATTCTTCTGACTGGGTGATCTGATAACTTTTTCGCCATCTTACAGAAATGGTTGATGTGGCGTTAGTTTTGTATGTCTTTATGTCCAGCATCTTGAATTTTCGCATATTTTTAAGATCTTCTGAATCTGCTGCTGTTTTAGATTTGTTCGCTTTATTTCGTCATGGATCAATCGACGATTTCTAATTGTTTGTTTGCTCATCAGACCGAATAACTGAACAAAAAGATTGACGTACCGAACTCTTAAACAGATTTTCTTATCTTCTCTATAATTGAAAAAGGATATTATATTTGACGTACAAATTTACTGATTCAATTTTTGTTTGTGGTATTTTTTTTATTTGTTGTCAGTTAATAAAAAAAAAAATCTCTTCAAAATGTTACAACTCACCCGGGGCTAGAGTTCAGCACCTTTTACAATTCCCAGATAGATTCGGACCTGATTGCTCATAGGTATATGTTATATGTCACAGGGACAATGACGACGATTTTATGTTTTCTCACTTTCCGTCATCGTCTTCTTCCAAAACACCCAAGTTGGCACCAGCCCCATTGTCGACCAAAATTTTGTCGAAAATAGGAAAAATACATCCTGGAACGAATTCAATTTTCATCCTTGTCCCTCTTCCTCCATCACCAACGATATCCGATTCATAAGATTTAACAGGGACAGTTATCTCCACTCCAATACTTTTTTTTTTGCATTTTCCTTGTTTTTTTTTTGTCGTCGAAAGAAGAAGATAGAGTGTTTTCCTGGCGCCAGACAGGATGGCGGCATGGCGATGGCGTCCCGTCGAAATTGAAAAGTTTCCTTTTAGCATTTTTTTTTATTTTATTTTTGTCCCCGCTTGATGTGTGTGTATAAGCTTCTTGTCTGCGTTATTTGGCCGATAGTACTTCCTTATACAGTTGCTTCCTCTAGCCAGCAGTATCCTCTTTATTTAGTCTCCCTTCTTCAATATAGTCGTTTCCAATCGTTGTGTTTATGAATCTTGATCTTTATAATCTGATTGCTCGCTTTGCTTTAGGGTAGCTGTTGTTGTGTTGTTAGATGTTGAGAAGAATTTTTTGAATGGATAGAATGTCCTTTTATAAATCCTTGCGATACAGTTGACAACAGAAACATCAGTGTCAGAGACACTGCTGCGCTGCGACTGTGACAAGAGAAGACTTGAGGGCGTCTTTGTGTACATATATATATGTATAATGTTTTTATTTATTTTTATTTACTCTTCAAGGATGTGACTATGACGACATCAAGTTGGCTATCCTTTTTAATGGCAAACTTCATATTGACTTGGACAGAAGGATAATTTATTAGATAAACACTGTCACTTAATTAAATGTCCTTGTGTTATCCTTTTTTGACTTTGATTTTTTATCAATAAATTCTATAAATCGAACTTTTGTCTAAAAATATAAGAATTTAATACATTAAAGGATATTTTTCTCATAAATTTTTACAAAATTTGTTTTAAAGGGTTTTGAAGAGGCAAATCGTAAATCACAAAATATGACATCAAAATAATCCTCAAACTCTCGACTCCTGCAGAACCATACTGACATAGTGACAGTGGCGTGGCAGTGGTGGCAATGCCAGACCGATGAAGGATTCAAATACACGAGAAACTTTTATAGTTTCAACTACGTCAGTGTTTGTCACATTTGTTTGTGAATACAATAATTTATTTATTCCAATACGGCGTGGGGTTGACGTGCGTCGGTGACGAAAGTAATCCTTTTGTTCTTTAGTTATGTTACGAGTATAATATAGGTATTCAAAACAATTAAAGGATTTGTTTTTACTCACTTTTTTTTTTAAGTTTTTGCTTGTTGTTGAATAAAGTTATTGTGTGCAGTGTGTTGGAATCAAAAAAAACTTGTGGAATGTTGTCATATTCAATTTATGCAAAAACAAATATTTTTTATACGTTTATATTGAGGTTATTCAGAAAAAATTCTTATAGGTAATTTTTAATTCCAAAATAGGTACGTAATCACTTTTGCCTCTTATTTATCTTTCCAGTAATTAAAGTTAAAAGACAGCTAAACTTGAAAATAACATTTCAATTTTTGACTTTAAACGGAACGGAATTTGTTGATGATTTTCATAATAAATATCATATAATAAATCCAACACAAACTCATTTTACCTATCCTCCCAACTAACAATTTAGCTTTTATATGGTCCAAACTTAAGAATTTGGCAAGCAACAAGTATAAAGCTCGTATAAGCCAAATTTTCGCAAGCCACACATTTCAAACTGTGAAAATTAAAAACAAAGCTGCTATAAGGACTTTAAAAGGAAGTTCGACAAGCCTTAAACAAGGCTTGTTGATAAAGGTTCATAGCCTGTATTAGACCTTCTGGAGTTGTTTACTAATAATAGGATTTGTTTACTAATAAAAGAAAACAGCTGCTATAAGGCTGGACCCAAAAGTCTTAAAGGAGTTATATAGCTTGCTCAATGTGCGCTAAAATAACTTGTATAAATCATTTTACTATTTCTATAGCAGTCTGAAAATAGCTTGTGTTGAACCTAATACAAGTTAAATTGTTAGTTGGGCTTGTAGATGATGCTTTTATTTTTTCATCAGATTATAATTTTTGTATTCATCAAACAAAATATGAGATCACTAACATCATTTTCATAATTAAAAATTGAGCGTAGAATAAAATGCTTGATATTGCTAAACTATCTTTTTAAATAAAGAAATTCCTGCTTTAAATCCAGAGCCAAGTATCTAGGTACCCGAGATTTCCATAGCTCCCATATTCTATTATTCTTAACCTTTTCAACAATTTTTTTCCGTACCGATTTAATAATCCCTCTGTTTCTATACAGGGTGTCCTAAAACTTTACGTCAAACGGGTACCGGGTGATAGGGTAGGGTATATACATTAACCGTAATGGGAAAAGTATGGTCGTGTGTGAATTGCGTTGAAATTTTTGACTTTTGGTGTGAGGTGGGATCAAATTAAGCCTTTTGCTTTTTGAATTGCGCTAGGAAATAATTTATGAAAAAATACGATCAATTTTAATAAAATTTTATATGAGTGATTTGTTGCCAATGATGATGTCCACCAACTAAATTTTTTTTTCAGAATGAGCTTGTTAACGGTACCTGCCAAAGAACCGTTTTTTATTACTCCGATTATCTTTTGAACGGCTCCACCGATTTGAACGAAATTTAATTTTCAAAAACTATTGCTAAACTGAAACAAAACTGCAAAAAACAAAATTTAAAAAAAAATTATTTTTGAAAATTTTTTTTTTTGTCAAAACCGATAAATCTAATTTTCTCGAAAAAAATACTATAAACTTTGATAAAATTTCAAGTAATTATATTTTTACCGAAACTTCTTTCATATAAACCTTTTTTTATTCCATACATTTGTTTATAACAGATTTTTTTAAAAGGCAAATATTTCAAAATATATAATACTGAAAATCTTTTCTTCATAACAAAACTGGTCAAATGAATTTTCCAGTCGTAAACACGAAAGTAACTTGCCCCGAGAGCAAGTTTGTGCGGCCCAGTCGTGTCCTTTAATTATTGGTATAGTGATGTTAATTCACATAAAAACACATAATTTCTTTGCTGTATGAAATTTACAAAGTTAAATAAATTAAATTTATAATGAAGAGAGTAAAATGTATTCATAAAGTCAAAAAAGAAATTCTTAACCATAAATTAAATCAATTAAATACGGGGAAAATTCCCATAAAAATACCATAGTTTTTAAGGAAAATATCCCTGAATTTAGTTGAAATTTTTAGTGAAATTTCATCATCTGAATGAAATAACGTGTCCCAAACAAAAACAGAAAACCGGATGCCAAAATGTATCTTAGTTTTTGAGAAATTAAGAAAATACTAAAAGCACTTTTTCAAAAAAGTTGAAATCTGGTAAATCTGGTTAAAAACAATTAACTGGATTAACCAGATTTCAACTTTTTTTAAAAAGGTGCTTTTTGTATTTTCTTAATTTCTCAAAAACTAAAAATTAATAAGAGCATTGAATTTTGAAAATATTTGGATAATTTGGAAAAAAATTAGTTTAAAATTTTTTTTTTTTAAATTTTGAGTTTCAAAATTAATTTAAAAATAAAATAAAAAAGTAGTATTCTGGCTTCCCAAAAAGATATAACAAGGCCGTTGTTTTTAAATATTTGTTTTTCTGATTTAAGTCAATTTTTTAGAAAGTTGCCCCTGCCTCCTAAACGGGGGAAAATAGACTCCCCCTCCCATACGATTTTTTTCTTGTCTTAACTCCACCTACACGCTCAAGCTTTTTGGTGCACCTTAAACCAATCACCCTGTATAATACAGAAATCCCAAATGGTATTTTCAGTTTGTCAACATCAAAATATTAAACTTCAAATGATCTTTCACCATCTACATATTTGGCTAATTAATCCCTGTATGACCATTTCTCCCTCGTATTATCAACTACCTTTTTTGTTGAGAACAAATTAAATCAATTTATTATAACTCAATTTCTATTCCGATGGGTCTCCCTGTAAATTCTCTCAACAAATCATCTACCCTTTTTCTTTCTCTTATTCAAAAATTTACGAAATTTTGGGTCCCGCCAAACTCTCACATTTAATGAATTTCTTTAAAATCACAATCTTTTGAAATATTTATAACCTTACATTCTTGAATACAGATCAACTACCAATCTTGTGTAATTTGTGTTATTTCTTTTCAAGCACACGGAGCTGCATAACCCTTGACAACTCCATCTTTTGCTATACCAACCCTTGTTAAATACCCAACGGTATCTTGCATGCTATATAATGTTTATTTGAACCAACATTTAAATACTGACCAATTCGTCTTTAACCTTAGTTTTTCCGGGTTAAAACTATGTCTTCTATACGATCTTTCTCATTAACACCAATCGCATAGCATAAATGCAATTACTTTCTTAGTTTTCAATTTTGATTAAAATTAGCTTGTATTTTCTCGAAAACATTTGTATGATCAAAGTTCAAGTATTTTTTTAATAAGCATAAAAATGCATCAATTTTGTAATTGAGGAAAATAGTTTTTCGTTGAAAACATTCAAGATTTTATTTAAAATTATGGCTATTCTAGGAATATAAAATAAATAAGCGTTAATGGATCACAATCGCTTTTCTCCAAATTGTATTCATTATTTTCTTTTTTTTTTTCTCTTTACTTCTTTTAACATTTTCATAAATTATTTTCAAGTTGAAACCAAATACCAAATCCACTTTGAACTTCTTGCAAACATCAAAGTAATTAAATTTCGACGAAAGAAACAACGATTGCAACTAAAAACGTATCCTTAAATAAAAATAAACGAACAAAACGCTGTTAATGAAAAAGTCCCTTTTTTTCAGCAATTACGTATAATTACATTAAATGTTTTAATCCTTCTGTTTCCGACAATCCTCCTAGACTTGTCTGTGTTAGTTCTTAGCTCTTTAACATGAAAAAAAGGTAAATGATTTTTTCTCGTTAATCCTGTCATTCCCGTTAGTTGTTGTTGTTGTTGTTGAAGGACGACGTTGGAAGGGAAATTAAAACTCCTATTTTGGTTATTCACAATGGCAATTTATAATTCAATTAAGGCAATTAATGCTTTTAAGTGGAAATGAATAAAGTCATTACCACGTGCTTTTGTTGTCGTGGTGGCGCAATGACCTCGTCATCATCATCGTTCTTTTTGATTTACATTATATTTGATGTTTGAGTGTATCCTTTTTGGGGTTAGGATATTGATTTTTTTATTTAATTTGGGGGGCGATCTCTTTCATTTCTTAATTAATCAGAACCATTTTGACAGCGGAAGTAATAAATCCCTTTTGCAGCCAATAAAAACACACAATAGAAGGCTTGCTCTGGAAAGGATACTTTATATACCAACTTATGTTCGAGAGGACCCAAGTGCCTTGGCAGAAATCAATTAAATCGATGAGACTGCGGTATCTTAATGCGATACCATCTATTGGCGTCTATCGTCGTTTTTGCTGGTGAGGTAGCCAAAGTTTCTTGTTCAAGTATCACGTATTTGATACACGAACAGCTTTTAGCATGAGGGTTGAAAAAAAAGGGCAGCTCGCTAAATTGATTGCCAAATAGTTTGACAGCTCCATAAATCTGGAAAGTTTCATTATGATGAAGAAAACTGCGGTATCCATAACGTCAAAATTCTAAAAGCCTTGATAGATAATGATAAAATTATTATATCATTAATTTAGATTGTTTTAATATTTTCTCTTCATATGTATAATATTTATGTATATTGTATATACACACATAACATAATGGAGTGTATATACTTAAACAATTGAGTTGAGTTTAGTAAAGTGTATTTCATTTATTAAAACCTAATGTTAAAATTTGAGAAACGAAAGTTAAAATATCTAAAATACCAAATGAAAAAATATTTTTATTTTATTACGAAAGTGTAGTTAAAATTTGTTTGATATTTAAAGAGAAGCACAAGAGTGAAACTCCATATTGTTTTAAGTACACATACGCATAATAGGAGATGTAATTGTAGTTCCTTTTAAATCAATAACATTGTATCTATTGTAGGAATGATATAGGTTTCGCCTATATCTTCTCTCAATATTTTGCAGTTAATTTTCAATTAATATATAAGAAGAAAAATAATTAAGGTTTTTGCTGTCATCTTCCGAATTGCTGTCTTGTGAATCTTGATGAACTCTAAAAGCACAATACATCTTACCAAAATGAAAAACCATATATGATTTTGCCAAGTTGATTGATAAACAAGGTAAATAGGAGTCCATGGGTATAAAGCTGTTCCTCCACATTCAATAGCTATACAGAAGAAGAAAAAGTAAGTTTTTGTACCTATCAACTTATGGTTCTTTTAATAGTTTTTAAGAATATAAATTTACTCACTTAATAGTCGGTTTGCATTAGATCTTCCAGCCGCATTATATGCATTCATATATAAGTATAGTTATGTTTTGAACAAAAATTATACCAGACTAATTGATAATATTAAATGAGTTGTCTTAAACTTAAACACTTTGAAAATAGATATATAGAAATTGGACGAAATTCTTTGCAATTACAAAATTTTCTCATTGCTTCTATCCGGGCTTGTGACTACTTATAGCTTGAAGTCCAAAGTTCGAATTAAAATTCAATAGCTTGCGGGAGACCCAGACCAGTTTTTTGGATCCATATTATGTGGAACGGTATTCGGATGTATATAAAAGAAGAAGTATTCGTTTGTTATTAGAATTGTGGACACAACTTTTTTTTTACAGATAACTTACATTAATTGATTAGCTCTAGGCAAGTGCAAAATTAAATTAAACGAAAATTGTATCGATCTGACAAAGAAAGTTGAGCTCCTGATAACATATTTCCCCAATGTTGCAAATCGGTTCAACGATAGATATGGCTAGATTTGAACAAGGTAAATAAGATAGGATTTTTGTGAAAAATATATTGAACAGCATTCATGAATGACAGCCGGAATTAGTCCCGTAGTCCAAATTCCTTTAAACCCAAAAGCCCAAAAAAGCCGAAATCTCGAAATTAGATTGAAATTTTGTTTAAATATCAATTTTTTTGTTTTAAAAATTTTATTAAACAAACAAAAATTAATGTGTTAAAATCATTTACAAAACTTCAAATTATATGTAGTTAAGACAAATTAAAAATTAAAGAGTACAAACAAATTTTCAAGTTAATATTGTAAGGCCCTGTTTTTCAATGCGAAATTATTCCAGGGCTAAATAACCCTCGCTGATAGAAACAAGTTTTTCAGTCTGTTTGAGATCCCGAAATTACTCAGAATTAACTCATTAATTTAGTTGGATTAATTTTGAGTTAACTCCGGATCTCAAAACTAACTGAAAACTCTGTTTCCATCACAGTTAACTCGGGGTTAATCTAAATCTGGAAAAATCTCGCACTGAAAAACATGGGCCTAAGAATAAGAAATTTATTTCTGAACGCTCTTTCCGATCAGATGTTTTGTTTGTTTTAACCAAGAAGTTGATTACGAAGAAGAATCTCAAATACTTTTAACTTCGGAAGTGGGTTACCCAATAGGTAGGAGGTACCTACTGTTAGTTAGTAAAATACCCTCAATATTTAAAGATATATAAAAAGAAAGTAAAGTAAACCCAAAAGCCTGGAAAAGTTTTCCCGAAATCCCGAAAAAATGTATAAAATAAAAAAAAAAAAAAATTAGCAAATTTTTCATTTTATACGAGTATAATTTTTCGGGCTTTCGGTATTTTGGTCTTTCGGAAATTGGACCTATGGGTTTTCGGGATTTTGGGTTTCCGGCATTTCGGTTTTTAATATTTTGACACCAATCTTTCAGAAATATTTGATTTCAAGCAGTCTAGAACCATCAGATTCTGAAATTATTGAGACCTAGATAAATTAGAGTATATATATGATTTAAAAGAATAAATGGTCTTAAAACGTACGTTTTGTATCGTCTGCCTAGATTGATTAAAGTTGATCGAAGTGTCTGGAAAAAAAGGGAAAAAAGAACGAACCAAAATCATTCTAGTACGAATAGTACAATATAACAACAATAATAACTTAAATAGTCTGGTATGTTACCTATCTTCCAAACTCTCCCCCTTTGATATATGCTACGAATTGTAGTCTATCAAATTAAGGTTAGGAGAAAATGGAGGCGGAACAAAACAACATACTTAGAGGCGCTTAGAAAAATGCGTTTGAAAAAACAAACAAACATAACATCTCGACCTGTGTCGTCAGTGGTCATAAGCGGTGGAATGCGTAGTGCATACGACTTCGAAGACTGAGTAAATCTGAAGGCGTGGGTTCGAATCTCACGGTGTGCATGTGAAAAAGTTTTTCATAATAAAATTGGATTAAAGCTCAATACCACTAAAAGGAGACTGATGAAAGGAATTGGCAATCCTTGAAATAGTTATATCTCCAGCCAAAGATAGAAAGAAACGAATAGTAATATTCGTAAACGTGTAAATAAAATTCGTTTAAAAATTGGTGGTAGCGCCTTTAAGTTGTTGTTGTTGTTCAAACACATTTAATGAAAATTAACAGAATGGTCAGTAATAAAAACTGACATTCTAGTACGAAGAGTACAATATAACAACAATAATAACAAAATCATTCTCTTCTTTTTGGAGAAACATATTGAAGAACTGATAATATTTTATATAAAGGTTCTTGAGGCTGTCAATGTTAGTAAGATTATACATTTGCCAAATTTATCATGTTACAATGTAAAAAAGATTCAAATGTTCTCAGAATTTTTTTTAACATCTTAGCGTAGGAAAAGAGTAATCATATTAAGCATCAGAAACTATACAGTTTCCTGGGTGAGTTAGTATGAAATTGAAGAAAGACGAAATTTTAAGAAGAAATCATGGGTGGAATCGCGTAAGATGATAGATAGACTGTCACATTTTTGATGACCACTTGTGATCACATTGAGTTTTCCTTCTGCGTAAGGTGATCACATCCCCCAATTCAACTCAATTCAACTATATTCAATGTGTCAGTGACATTTGTGAAAACATTGTTGTCGTAGTTACATTTTCAAGTGAATTCATTGAAATTGTTATTTTTTTTGTGAATAAATGCAATAATCCTAAATTTAATTATTTATTTTCGATTGTTATACTCATATGGTAAAAGAAATATTGTTTTTATTGAGTTGGTGACTAAAATTTAAAAATAAGTTGAAAATTTTATAATGTTTTATATGCGTTTGGTAACTCTATAGTCACATTGCCAAAAAAAAAAAATTAAATGAAACGTCAATTTCATGAGAATTTGACTGTCACAATATTTTTGTGATTGGTTTTTATTAGCTATCACTGTGATGATCACCTTACGCAGACCGAAAGTGTAGATTTTAACTGTCACTTGTCACAAATCACCTCAGCCGATTCCACCCCAGATTAAATGACACTCAGTGATATTGAGAATTTGACCGAGGGGGGACATACAGACATTTAAGTGGAACTGACGTGTAGAAAATGGGTTTCTTGGAAAAAGAAAAGAAGAATTAAAATTCAATAGGGCAAAAAGGAGCGAGCAACAAGTTTTAACATTTCCACCAGTGGTTAACACTGCATTCTCAAAGGTTCGAGATAAGATATTATTAAAAGATTTTATTTAAATTATTGTTACGTCTATACATATTTTAAAGTTAACAAAAATAATAACCAAGCAAAGAGTAAATTTTCGTATATTTTTTTTCTAAGGAAATACTACACAACCTTCCTAATCACTTCAATCAATTCGTATACAATGTGCTAAGAAAAAGAACGAAACCAGTTACATTGTGCGGATATCAATATCTTTAAGAATCGTCATTCATTTCCTATTCCTTCGTCCTGTGTTAGTATATATACATAAATGTATATTGTTACACCGTTCGATGCCATCAAGCAGTAAATATCGATCAAAATTCAATTTCAAAAGTAGCAAATGAAAAAGCCATCACTATGATATACTCGCACTCCTGACGACCCAAATATTAGAGCCTTGCCTCTTTCAATCTATGAGGTGATTTAAGTTCATCCTTAAGGATAAGTCAGATTTCGATTGATGAATACTTTTGTACAATCAATATATCACCAGTTTATATATCTTGCGGAGTGCGAAAATGGAATGTTATTTTACTATACCCTGGAAAATATCTTCGAACTAAGATTTGTGGCCACAAAGGTTCTTCTGACAGCTGCACATTGATTTGAAGAAGAAAATTTAATCTATGTGATGGTTAAGGATTCACAAAACTCACATACGTATAGAAAGTCGAAAATTTCAAAAGGTTTAATTTTCACCATTGACTGTTAAGTTTAATTTGCTTGCTTCCCTCATGGAGAAGTTGATTTGTTTCACTCAAATGAATCCGTATTCTGTATATTCATGTTGATTATGGATTTTGTCGGTTCACTTGTTTGATGGAGGTCAAGTATCTACATTACTTATTTTATGTGTTTATAAAGGATTCTTTTCTTTTAATTTTCATTTTTCTGACTTTTTATTAAAATATGGGATGAGTAGGGTTTTCAAATTTGTAAAGATATGTGTTGGTATTAGGTATCTTTATATTTTATAAGCAGCTGTAAGATTTCTCAGGAAAGTTTTAACAACCAAAAACCAATAAATGAACAATTTTCTTGGCACATTACAATGAGATGGGTGTTGATGTTGTTTTGAAAGTTGAAAGGTGACTTTAAGTTGAAATTTAGTTGGTAAATTAACATCAAAACTTTTGGGTTTGTTATATAAGATATTATTGATTTTTTTTATATAGAAAGTTAGGCATATACAAATATATTGTTATAAATTTGAGTTTAAGATTTAAAACATTAATATCGTACTATCCAGTTGTCTTGAAATTTTGAAATGAAACCAAAGTATATGAAATAGGAGAATCAATAACTACTATTCTAGCTGAAGCTGGTTACCTAAGGTTATTTATATTTGCAGATAGTGTTGCCAACACAACATAGTGTTGACAACACTTATTATCATCGTTCGTTTGATTTTTCTCATCTCTTAAATCAAGGGAGTATTCTTCCGATAGGAATAGGGTTCATGCTTCTGCAGCACATGCACTATGCATCCATAATTTAGCCTGGAAAAGCATTCCAGCGCAGACAAAGAAAGAATCACTGTTGAAGTTGGGTTCAATGGCATTCTTTGCAGTGTGAGTATTATACGGTTGAATTGTTTCAGGTTGTTACAGATTCTATTTATAGGTAGCATTACGACTTAAAGCTTTCAAAATTTTTTTGCCGAAATTATGAGCATATTAATTTGTAAAATAATACATATTTCTAAAACGGCAACTCTGCTTTGTACAATATTTATTATTCTAAACGCTCTTAAGCCTGACTGCAAAAAAAATAAGCTAAAAATTCTAAATTCTCGAAAAATTACGATCAATTTTGATAAAATTTTATTTAGTTATATGGTTTTGCCATTGCTAACGGCGATGTTTTCATTTGATTTGTTATTCATAAAAATATATCATATAGGAGCAAAAAATACCGAATAGGAATCTTTTAAACGGCTGCATCGTTATTGGATTAATACTTGATTAATGTTGTAAAATATTTTTTTTTTTTTAAACATATGTACCTATACCTAAAAAAATTTGGATAAACGATTTGGTTTGTAGACTTCGATATTTCAAAGTTCTCAACAGCAATTTATAGTTTCGCACAAGAGCAAGTTCATGCGACCCCAGTTAAATATCTTTTCTACATGTGTTATTTTTATTGTTCTGATGGCTTTATTCTTCAAATATTTTCTCAAGTCCAGGAACTTTGTCAAGTATAAAAATGATGATAACTACTTGACTAATTAAACTACAAGTTGAAGCAAAACTTTCACATACTTATTTTCATGTTTCAAATAAACTCAAAGTTTTCAATAAGCTCAAAATTATATAAACAAAGTTAATATACCACTCAAACACTCCCCATGAAAACACTTGAAAAATATTATTTTAAAATGTTGACAGAAACGATTGCTTGTATATGTTGGCTGACACCACTATACAACATAGGTATAACGAATTCCAATGATGATAACTTTGATAGTATGCAACATCCACTCTATATTTGCATAAGAAGTAAAAATATTCAACAATATTTTCCAACCGAAAATCTCAAACAAAAAAAAAATATGCATTCACTCGGTTTTAAGTACGGAACTACACACACACACTCAAACATCAAATGATTTTTGGAGCAAAAGCCACTTTTCCCTTGACGTGGTTTTTATTTCAAAATAGCCAACACAAACCAGCCACACAAATCGTATTTATGTGTATCTTCTGGGGAAAAGTATCTATCGCTAGCAGATACTATAAAGATCCTGTGAAACCAGAATCAACGATACTCAGAATGGACCAGGGTCCAGGACGTTCATATACTCAGTTGGGAAAAATTCTATTTTTTACTGAATATTTTCCTGAATGCAAGGATATTTTAAGTTTAAGTGCATTGCAAAAATGTTATTCTACAAAGAATGTATCTGTGTGAATCCTTATAGCATTAAGTTCCGATGGCTATATAGAGTCAAAGTTTCTTGCTAGAGAAGATATGTTTGTGTCCTTAAATAACATACAAACTTAGAGTGACCTTATATAGTGGATGGTGATGTTACAATGCTGATTAAAAACAAATATTTATTTTAGAAGAATATCTTATCGAATAATTGCGGAAAAACTATATTTCAAATGTAATAAACAAGAAAATTCACGGATACAACATGTAAGAAATTTGCAGACAATTTAAACTTGAAATTTTAGAGATTCTCCAAGTTAAAAAAAATTCTTATTACCGATTTCAATTTCTTTATTTTTAACTTTCTTGGAAACGGCTTGATTAGATTTAACTAATCCATTTTACTTGCTCAATAGGGCAAGTATTGGTTTCGTGTAAAAAAAACAGGTTTTAATCAAAACTGACACTACGATACTAAGGAAGCCTATAAAAGGAGGTTTCGTTATGCCGTCCGTCGGTCTGTCTGTGCGGATGTGCGGATTAGCGGATGTGCTGATGTGCGGATGTGCGTATGTTTTGTTGTCTGTGCAGCGACCTACAGCCTAAACGGTTTAACGGATTTAGTTCAAATTTCGTACATAGCACTTTTTGGTGATTCCCTAGAGGAGAAATTCGAATTTTTTTTTAGCCCTAACGGGTACCTGCCATATAACGGTTTTAGTTTTTCCAAATTTTCTCAAAAACAACTCTTACGATTTTAATAAAACTTGGTGTACATTATATTTGCAGTAGTTTTAATATAACTGCATTTCCGGTGTTTGGCTAAAAATTCATATAACGAGGATTTAGTGTTAATGTTTTTTTTACAAATTTGGACACAACTTGGTGATTCAAATTTTTGTAGTTCCATAGTTTGCTACAAGAGCAAGTTCGTGCGACCCAGTAGTGCACTTTTTTTTTGCTCCGAAAGACCTAAATGACCTTAATTGTTTTGAGATAACAATCAAAAATGACATTATGGTGAAAGAAGAAGCTAAAAAGTAGGTCTGGGAATTCTATCTGTCTCTCTGATGTTTATCAGTCTGATAACAGTCTAACGATTAGGACGATTTCCTCTAAACTTGGTAATAAAATTAATTCTTAGATAAATACCCCGGACGTTTTTTTTTTTAATTTTTGACTTTGGCATGAAAATAACGGACCTTAGATTTGGCGTTATCGAAAATTATATTTTTTTTGAAAAAAATAAGATCAATTTCCATAAAATTTTATATGAGTGTTTTTTTGTGAATGGTGATGTCTTTTATCGGTAATTTTTTTTTCCAGATAAATCTTATTAACGGTAATTGTCATAGAACTGATTTTGATTACGCCGACTTTCTTTTGAACGGCTGCATCGATTTCAACGAAATTTTATATTGTAAAAACAAAATTGATACTGCAAACAAAATTTTGTAATAATATAATTTAAAAAATCGAAAAACATATATTTTTATTTACTTTTTTTTAGAAAAAAATACCATCAATTTTGATTAAATTTTATATTATTCATTTTTTGTCAATGCTGATTGATGCCTTTCATATTCTTCTATATATATTTTCCCCAAAAAAGCTTATTAACGTTTAATGTCATAGAATCGCTTTTTTAACACTATGGCTTATGTTGGAACAGCTGCACCTATATTAATGAAATTTAATACTCTGCAAGTCCTGCTAAACTTGATTGATAATGCAACCAAACTTTTTAAGAAAGTAATTAAACAAAAATCGTAAGAGCAGGCAAACAAAAATTATTATTTTCACTCAAAAAATACGTTCGATTTTGATAAAATTTCGCATGAGTGATTTGTTGCCAACAATGAAGTCTTTCATCGGAAATTTTTTTTCGAAAAAAGTTTTGAAACGGTACCTTTCATGGAACGGTTTTATTTAATACCGACCATCTCGTAAATTATTTACGGATTATGATAATATTAGATATTCAGATTTTGATTGACAAAGTATTTATTTTTTCGAAAAAATAAATTTATTTTTGAAATTCAAAATAAATTGTTTTGTTTAAAAGTGCTCAAATTAATGTCCAAGTCGGAAAATTTCCAACTCTCTAAATATAGACCTGCGATTCTTACTAGGTAGGTTGTGTTAAGACAAGAAAACAATTGAACACTATAACCAACTAAATTGGCAAGGCGATTTTCAGGTGTTAGTAATCAAAAAATCATGTAGAATAGCATTTATCCAGTACTTTTCATACGTTATTGTAAGTATTCATATAACATTTTGAATGTTTTAAAAATAATAAAGGGAAGGTAAATCCTTTAATTTTCCATAAATTACATAAAAGTCCAGTCAAATAAAAACTTAAACAAATGGCTTTTTTTTAGAAGAGGTGGTTTTTGTTATTTTTTCCAAAAGTACAAGACAATTAAGCAACTGGTTTTCTGTTTTTGATTAACAATTAACAAGAGAATTGAATTTTGGAACCAAAAATTATAGTTAATAACATACAATTTTGAAAAAAAATAGTTTACATTTTATTTTTTATTTTATTCTATTTTTTTAATTTCGAGTTTGAAAATTAATTTTTTCAAAACTATGTACTAACAACAACTTTAATTTAAAAAGTTAATTAAAGAAGAGTTCTTTGGCTTTTCAAAAAATCATAACATGGCATTGTTTGTATTACCGCTGTTTTTAAATAATTTTTTTTCTGATTTAATTCAATTTTTTTATAAAATTGCCCCTGTTGTCTAAACGGTTGAAAATTGACCCTCCCTTTTTTCTTGTCTTAATCCAACCTACACGCTCAAGCTTTTTATGGGACACCTTATCCCAATCACTTGGACTCACGGAAATCAATTTATCCGTTAGCATTTAAGTTGAAAATTTGTTCATCTTTCCAATTAAAACGTACAAAAACAATACGATTTCCTCCAGCAATTTTCTTATTTTTTACTATTTTTATAATGTTTTCATTTTATTTCAAAAACATGCACATAAATATAGTTTTTATTGGTTTTTATTTCAGGAATAAAAGCAAGCTGGGAGGAATGGTGGACGTATGATGGTATTTCCGGTGAGTAATTAAATGTGCCAGTCGCATTCTCTTTGTTCACTTTTTTTTTTTATTTATTTTATTTGCATTTAAATTCAAAATCTGTACGTGCACCATTCATTGTATCTAAACGTTTTATATACTTTTTTTTTCATTGTGTAAATTGACAACAATTCGTTACACTATCTGTCGATTTTTTTTACGAATGATGAATTATTTGGCTGAGGCTGTGTTTTATGTTCGATTTTAGAAGCAAAATTACGAGAGGGGATGTTAGTTTAATGTGTAGAATGTAGATTAATCTAGTTTTATGCATGTATTTGTTTTTATATATTTTTTTTAATCAAATTTTACGAGAGTGAGGAGTCTGAATTTTGTTTAAATTGCATTTTTTAAATTCTATTTAATTACTTTCTTTTGAATTTCTGTTAACATTTTTATAAATATTTGTTATATTTTTTATTTTAATCTAACATAATGTATACCTAGGCAAATTTATTTCTATGAATTTCATTTCAGGACCTAGTTTTTGGGGCCTTATAAATCCACAATGGAATATGTGTAATAAAGGACACCGTCAGTCGCCTATAGATGTAGTACCAGATAAATTATTATTTGATCCGTATTTGCGACCTTTGCACGTCGATAAGCACAAGGTAAATTTAATTTATTGCCATTCTGGGTGTTTAATTATATATATATACATATATCAGTTTTTATATAAATAACATGTGTGTGTGTTTTATTTTTTCTTTCTATCAAAAACACAAAATTAGGTTTCAGGTACACTACACAATACGGGACAATCGTTGGTCTTCCGTGTCGACAAAGACACAAAACAGCATGTGAACATCTCTGGTGGTCCACTTGCTTATAAGTATCAATTTGAGGAAATTTATATTCATTATGGTACAGAAAATAGTAAAGGATCTGAACATTATATACAAGGATACAGTTTTCCTGGTGAGGTGAGTTTAATTTGATGATTTCTTAAAGTTAGTAAAAGCATTTAGAGATACTTAGGTAAAATGAAAAAAAAAAAAAAAAAAATTAAAGAATCTTTGCGGAGTATCTTCGTTACGACCATCTGAAAATATTGTTGTAAT
This sequence comes from Baccha elongata, assembly GCA_951217065.1. NCBI lineage: Eukaryota > Metazoa > Arthropoda > Insecta > Diptera > Syrphidae > Baccha > Baccha elongata. Next base: position 19,160,860 of record OX578272.1, on the reverse strand, counting down.
CCGTAATGTAAAATCCGATATGTTTGTTATAGGTAAAATAATTTTGACATAAATACAGAATCAAAGATCAATCGAAGGATTTTTCACTCAATGAGACCAACCAATTCCACATCTGATCCTGAGATTATCCGCAGGTCTCTGCACCATAATAAAGACTGATGACTAGGGTCTTATAAACTTACTCAAAATTTGGTTCTTCGAGCGAGGCCTTTTCTATATTCAATTGGTTTTTTTATTCCAAGGAGACTATAGCGATTCGCAGCATTCACTTTTCGTTTAATTTAAAAACTCGGGCTGCTATCGGAAGTTGTATCAGACTACAAGGATGTTGCCGCCTAGATTACACCTGGTTTTTGAACGATTCCTTCGAAAATAGAAGTGCCACATGGCGTAATGATTTGTGTATCCTATTTTTTTTTTCAGGAGCACTGCTTCTTGCGAGAACAAATCCCCCAAGTTGTTCGGAACAGAGGAAAAACTGTAAATTCCCTTCAATCCTGTAGAACTAACAACGCACACAAAACGATTGATTGATAGTGTAATTCACTAGGCTTGGTTTTTCGTAACTGTGGAATGAATAACAAAATTAACCAGAAAAATTCAATCAAAATTCAATGTGAATTGATTCATTCTTCATGTATTTTTATACATAATGTCCGATTTTTAATACTTGACTACAGAATTAAAAATGTTTGTCTGTTATTAAACTTTCTTGGTTATCAAGAGGCAATCAATTCCTATTCCTTTTCCTTTGATTCCTTTCTGTTACAAATTTCAATAGCTTAATTGTGATATCATAAGTTCCCAGGATATTTGTTGGCCTTTATGCATTAAAAGATTTAATACAACCAAGTTAGTTCTTTGATCAATCTACATTGATTTATTAAAATTGTTGATGCTTGCAGTCAAACCTAATAGACTTAATTTAATTTAAGTTCCTTCGGTCAGATAAAACCTATTAGAAACAGTCCCAAAAGTATTCAAAGAAATTATATAAGAAGAGAATTTATATAGTTTTATATCTTTCGTTTGTGGGTTGCTTTAAGATGATTATGGTTTCAAAAGCCTTTTCACACAAAAGTAAATTCATCTTCAAAAAAGGACATTATGGAATATAGAATTATTCAAACCCAAAGTGTAGGTGGAACATGAAAATGTTAAACTTCTTTATGGGTGAGCAGGTGATTAAAAAAAAAAGGACACGACAAAATGATGCCACTTCAAAAGTCTTATATTTAAAGTGTGTCATCGTCTTTTTATTCACCCTCACTTCGTTCTGCTTAACAGCTGTCAGGACAAAATATTGTGAAACAATAATAATTTGAATGTTGTCATGTTTAACAACTTAGTGTACCTACTTATTCTATTGCCCGTCTGTGTCGAGGGTTGTTTTGTAGAAAAAGAAGACAACGAACCAAAAAATAAAACAAAATGGATTTAAAAGTTTGAAACTTTTAAGACTTTAAGAGAAACAAACTCATGTCGAATGTGGTCCCACTAAAAAGGCATTTTAGAAGTTGTCTTTTAGATCTTGACTTTTATGCAAAATTAATGAGTAGCTGTATCCTTAAGCTGGTGGTAAATTGGTTAATCTATTATAAAGGTTTATGTCCGCATTGTTTTTTTGTATCCTTTTTTGATTTAAGAACTTATTCTTAGCATACTTTTGAATATCTTTTTCTATGGAGATGAATTTTTCAATCCTTAATTTAAAATTTCTTATCATTTTAGATACAAATTTATGGATTTAATAAAGAACTGTATCACAACATGTCCGAAGCGCAACACAAGTCACAAGGAATCGTTGGACTGTCACTGATGGTGCAAATAGGAGAAACTCCAAATCCTGAGCTTAGAATTATAACAAGTACCTTTAACAAGGTGCTATTTAGAGGTAAGACTTGTCCTATTTTTATAAATTCTTGATTTTTGTATTTTCTTGCCTTAAAGTCGTTTCTATTCAAATGTGTTTTGTTCCTTCCATTCCTACCTTATGTTACATAAAAAAACTTACCTTTCTATTTATTATCAGGTGAAAGTGTATCAGTATATATAATGCTGATTGTACCTTTTTACTGCAAAGAAAAAATCGAACAAGACAAAAAAAATAAACACAAAGGAATCCCTAATTTAGGTAACAGCAGTGTTAAGATTGCTTCACCACACGTTCCTTGTTTGCATCCGCTATATTATTAGCCACACTATACTTTTTTTTATCCCGCCTTTTCTTTCAACAAGATATAATTTTTTTTTCAAGGCTTTTTGGTAAGAAATATATATACATATCTCCAGTCAGGATGTAGCTATATATAAAAAAAGTTCGTGTTTGAAAGTGTTTGCTTAACCGGAAAGGAGCAACTGCCGGTGTGGTGGATGATGATGAAAGAAGCCAATCATAGAAGAGTTAACTAAAAAAAAAAATCACGTTTATTTTTTCTCTCCAGATTTGTGTTCGTGCTGTTTTGAGAATTCTTGTCGTTTGCTTGTTCAAAAGGAAGTTTTAAGAAATATTCCTGTCGGGAGAAACAGTTTGACATCAGCATTTTCTTTTTTATTTTTGTTTTCCGGTTTTGTTGTGCTTGAGACTTATTTCAAAAGAAAACTTTTGAAATTTAATGTTCTTAATAGAACTTTTTGGAGGATTATATAGAAAAATTTTCAAGGTATCATTATGAAACGTTTGTTAAATTTTGTTTAGAAATTTTATTTTTTAAGTAAACGAATTTATATGATTTATTTGTTTAGTTTCATTGAAGAATTTATTATTATTAAAAATGGTGAACTCTTTTTAAGAAACATATGTTATGTAGGTACACAATTCAATTTTATTTTATGTTTTTTTAACACTTGATCGTGGGGTCGATTCCCGATCAAAGACTGGGTTGCGTAAACTTGCTCGTTTGGCAAGTTGATTTTGTGTAATTGATTGGGAAATCATTTGAACAGCAGTTGATTTTTTTTTACAAAGAATCGTATTTTTGAAAGAAAAAAAAAAAACTTTTTTTCAAATTTAAAAAAAAATTTAAGTAAATAAAAATATTAAATTTTGTAGATATCAGTGTACCCGCTCAAAAAATAGTCGGTACAATAATCTCATTCTGATAAAAAATCAAATGAAAGACGTCACCATTGCCAGCAAAACGCTCATTTTTTAATTGATCGTATTTTTTCGAGAAAATTTATCGGTTTTTCAAAAAAAAAAATTATAAAATTACTTTTTTTTTAAATATATTTTGCAATATTAATCAAAATCAAAGTACACAGAAAATTTTCATGGATTAATCTAAGATTGAAAAATATTTTTTTTCAATTTCGCTAGAAAGGTTTTTAAATAAATCGATTTTTATTTAGTAATTTAAAAAAAAAAGTAGTTTTTTTCAAAGTTGTTATAAGTACTGCAGTTTAAGGTGCGTAATATTTTTTCATATTATGTGTACACAAAATAAAAAAAAATAGTATAGCCATTATCCAAACAATGAATTTATAAAAAAATAAATTATAAAATAATTAAAATTAAACACTTTTGCAAAATCTTGTTTTAAGTACTCAGATTTTATCAAGTTATACTTATATAGGTCGATAAACCCGTTCAGAAGAAAGCTCAAGAAAAAAAAATAAGGTTCTGCAAGAGGTATCGTTGATAAAATGCTTGACTTTTAATTACGACTATATAGGAACTTTAAGGCAAGTTATGTATTCGTGAAAAAAAAATTTTTTTGAGATTTCAATCAACATGACGATGGTAGTGAAGTCAAAAAAAAGGCTTGGAAATTCGGTACGTGTGTCTGTCTGTTAGTCTGTCATTAGCACCTGCAGCTTAAATGCTTGGGCGCATATACTTTTAACTTGGTATATCTAAGGTTTTTAGGGCGACGATGACGGTCCGATGTGTTATTGGCATTTTTGTTTCTATGTCCAAAATTAACGGTACCTGATATATGACGGTTATAAAAAGCTTTTCTCAAAAACGGCTCTAACGATTTTGATTAAACTTGTGTTACGGCATTAAAAACCTTTCAGATATACTAAAAAGTTATTCATAAAAAAAACGGTACCTACCTGTCATTAACGTTTATTTTTTTACTTTTTTACTTTCTCATTAAAGACTCAGTGGATCTCTACCAATTTTTTATTTCTTAAAAGGGGTTGGTAGCTGACTTGTAATAGTATACTTTTTTTTTTTATAAATGTTCTAAAAAATATTAAATTATTGGTCCAATAAAGGGGTTGTAGAGTCATTAATCCATTCCTTCGAAATATTGTTCAGGCTGCTTAAGTAGCCAACATACTAAAAGTCCTGACGTCTGAAAGATGATCCGGAGGGGGGGGGGTATTATTTTTTTCTTTTTTAGGGAAATTCTTTCCTACAACGGAAATGGCCCGTTGTAGGGAAAAATTCTCTGAGGCTTAATAAAAGCTCATCAAATTTCCTACCATTTGTGTTGATTTCCGAGTTAAACGATTCGCAAAGTGGACGAGTTATAAAAGAATGTTTTTTCCCATATTTTTCCAACAGACCATGTTCGTGGTATAAGCATAACCTAAAAAAAATGAACTTTATACCCCTCCTCCTTCACAGGCTCACCTCCCAGACGTCAGGACTTTTAGTATGTTGACAACTTAAGCAGCCTGAACAATATTCCGAAAGAATGGATTAGGTCCCTGCTCACGCACTGTACACCCCCTTTTATGCGACTAAGCCATGACCTTTTATTTTAAAGACAATCACAAAAAATTTGTCTACAGTTTTTTTGTTTTCGAGAAAAATTGTCATTTTCATAACATTTATATGGCAGTTATCGTTGTTTTTTTTTTTAACGTTAGGATATCCTAAAAGTTAAAATTTGGAATAACAAAATCTTGCAAGCTAAGAATCCTGCTTTTTATAAACTCGCAAGCAATCACAAAACCCTCCTTATAACAATCTCTCATTTTTATCTCGCACACAATAATTTCCTATTTTTCAAAAAAAAATCTCCCAAACTGAAATTTTCACAAATTAATCCTACATAAATCCCGAAGAATCTGCTTGTACCCAAACTTGCACTTACTCCAAATCCTATATATAGTAAGCCCAAGCATGTGGGCAGTTCTTACGTGCGACGCGTTTACTTAAAATACTTATTTAAGTGTAAGATTTTAATATTCTGGTTTTTTTGTAATTGCGAGGTTTAAAAAACTTGATTTTGTCATTATCTGGTGTATGTAATATTGAATTGTGAGATTTCGCAACCAAGCCTATTTTTGGAGCAAATACAAATTATAATTTCTCCTCCAAGGAAAAGTCTTATAGTCTACTAAAATAATCATAATCGTTCCACTATTATCTTTGTGCCTCTATGAAGTGAACAAAAGTTTACATACTTGATTAATCTGGTCCCATTATGTATTTGCCCAGAAAAAAAAATACTCACTCAAGTCCGAGTTATCTAATTAGTCAGTATATTCTATGCGTAATTAGTCAAATGTTAGCCAAGAACTAATGAAAATACAGTTTTAATTGTCAGAGAACAGAAAATTGCATTCATCCTTCATTTCCAAGTCTCCGGAACCTTTTGTCACATGTAACAATATTCGTCGTTGTGAGATACTTTTTTTTTTAAGTTTTTTTTTTTAATATAAATCGAAATATCATTTATTTATTTTTATCAAAAAAAATTTATAATTTACACTTTTAGGATTCTCAACACCAATCAGACACATTTCAATACGCTCCCTGCTGCCAAATACAGATCATTTCATAACATATGAAGGTTCAACAACACATCCTGGCTGCTGGGAGAGCACAGTGTGGATAATCGTAAATAAACCAATTTACATAACAAAACAGGAGGTAAGCTAAAATAAATAAATATATTTAATATAGCTATGTATGAAAATACAAAAAAAAAACACAAATTATGGACAAATAAATTAATATTCCTTAATAAGAATAATTTGTTCTCTTTTTATTGAATTGAATTAAATACAAAAATTCAGCATTTAAAATTGTCTAACAAAAAAATTAAATAAACAAACAAAATCCATTTGTTAATTTATTATTTAAATATCATTATGATGAAATAAAGTATTTTTTTTTTTATTTTAATTTGTATTCGTTGATTTGAAAATAATAATTGCGTACCAATGAAGGATTCATTTTGATGGTTTAGCGAAATTATTAAACAATAAATCCCATGGCAGTATATTGTGGCCAATTTATTGGTTTTTATTGATTTAAATTAATTTTTTTACTGTTTCACATTATATAGTGTCAATAATGATAAGTGTGAAATACTTGTGTTGTTTCATTATATTTTCAATGCGTTCGGTGACTTTTATCTTGATAAGTTCAACCACAACATAACCACACAGTTTAGATATACCTAGCTAATTTTTATAATTTTGTTAATGGAAATTTTGTGTTTTATTCAATAATTATTGTCTATGAGAATGAATTAACATATATAATTTGTATATTTTTTATTTAATTGCATAATTTTATTTCATCTATTACAGTTGTATCAGCTTAGGCGATTAATGCAAGGATCTGAAAATACTCCAAAAGCACCACTAGGTAATAATGCAAGGCCTGTGCAGGTGCTACATCATAGAACAATAAGGACTAATATAGATTTTAAGAAATCAAAGGTAAGTTTAAAGTACCAAAGATAATCAAGATAATTGGAAAGGCTATTCTTTGATTTCAATACCCGTATTTTTCTTGGCAATCTAGATATTTCCATCGGTTTCACTCGAGACATTTTAGATTCCATTCAAATTTTGTAAATTAGTTTTCTCCTTTCGATTTCGTATTCTTTGAAACCAAAGAAGCAAACATATATTTCAAACCATAAAATAATACATACGTCACTTTTGTTTGTTTAATTACAGTTCGCTTTCAATAACTTCACAAACGTCAAAGTTCAGTGTCAAAATTAAGTATACCTATTGCTTTAAAATGACAGCTGACACTGAATATTCTGTAAACGTCAAAATTAAATTCTTGCAAATCTCTCAAACTAAAAATATTTTGGAAACGTCAAAATTAAGTTCCTTCATATTTATTGCTCTCTGATGAAATTTTACATTAAAGATTAAAAACTACAAAATTTTGAAGATAATCTTTCAAATCTATTAATCTGCAAATAGGTATTTTGCAAATGTGAAAATAATATGTCCAATTACAAAATGTCAAAGAGCGATTTGTTGCTTGCTGATGACGATACAATATGCGTTGATCGTTGGGCAAACGTCAAAAAACAATTCTGTGAATATCTAACAAAATACAGATGGTCAACGATCAAGTTATTGACGTCTATATGTTTTGTCCCATTCCCACTTCGTTGTTAGAAAGAGACAGGGTTTCGCGTCCAGATTTTTAGATTTTTTTTAAATTCTCATGGATGCATTATGACATTCGCTATTCTGACATTTGTTATTTATTATTTGTTCGCTTTTTGCACCCATATTTTGAAAGTTTTTACAAAATTCGGTCACTTTTGATTAGAAATTTCAATTAAACATGAGAATATGAAGAAAATTGTAAACATCTAGGCTCATTTCAAATATTTTGTTTTTTTTTGTTTCGTGTGGTTTCGTGCATTCATTGTGTTCACACTACTTTGTGTCTGAACACGGCGGACTGGACGTACGTCAAAATGCGTCGGATGAGTACGTCCAATGTAAACATCATTGATCATTGATTTCTGATGACAGCTCTCATTGAACAATCTTCGTACGTCAATATTATGTTGTTGCTGTCAAACTACAAATCATTAAAGTAAAATATATTGGGCCTTATTGCAAGAGTTTATTTAAAATAGAATTTAGGTCGAATATAAAAATTACCGATTATTTGTAAGTCTAGTAGACTTTCTGTGAATAGACTCTCGCAATAAGGCCCATTGCTTTGTAATGACAAGTTCGAAACGAAAATTCTACTTCAAAACTATGTTCCTACAAAACTGTCAAATTGGAAATATTTGCAAAATTCAAACTTTAATTAGGGCACGTCTATCAAACTAAAAAGTGCTTAAGGGAGATTTATCGATTTCTGATGATATTTTAAATTGGATATTTCAATAAAGTTCAAATTAAATTCATGATATCAACAACAAAAGTGTCATAGAGCAATTCATTAAATTAACGAATACAGTGATGTTTCTTGAATGTCAAAGCTACAAATTAAGTTAATTGATATCGGCTGTCCTGATTACAAAGTGTTAAAAAAAACCATTTATTGCTTTCTCGCATTAATTATTTGCAAAAGTCAAAATTCATGTATAGGCATCTGTCAAACTAAAAATTTATTGTTTGTCAGTTAAAGTTGTGCAGTGATCTTCAGTGGAAAGTTTGTAGTAAAAATCCCAACACGGATCACTTGCGACCTTTTCCGTACTTCATATACCAAGAAAACAATGGTAGTGTAAGAGTATTAGGTTCACACCATTTTTTAAAATTTATAAAAATATATCAAGCCAAAAGTATATGTATTTTTGTTTTCTATTTCAAAGCAAAATCAAAATTCTGGAAACGTCAAAATTAAGTTCATGCATATTTATTGCTCTATGATGAAATTTTGCATTAAAGATTAAAAACTACAAAATTTTGAAGATAATCTTTCAAATCTATTAATCTACAAATAGGTATTTTGCAAATGTCAAAATAATATGTCCAATTACAAAATGTCAAAGAGCGATTCGTTGGATGACGATACAATATGCGTTGATCGTTTGGCAAACGTCAAAAAACAATTCTATGAATATCTGACAAAATACAGATGGTCAACGATAGAGTTATTGACGATGTTCACATTGGACGTACTCACTCGACGCATTTTGACGTCTATATGTTTTGTCCCATTCCCAGTTCGTTGTTAGAAAGAGACAGGGTTCTCATGGATGCATTATTACATTCGCTATTCTGACATTTGTTATTTATTATTTGTTCGCTTTTTGCATCCATATTTTGAAAGTTTTCACAAAATTCGGTCACTTTTGATTGGAAATTTCAATTAAACATGAGAATATGAAAAAAATTGTAAACATCTAGGCTCATTTCAAATATTTTGTTTCTTTTGTTTCGTGTGGTTTCATGCATCCATTGTGTTCACACTACTTTGTGTCTGAACACGGCGGACTGGGCATACGTCAAAGTGCGTCGGATGAGTACGTCCAATGTGAACATCGTCATTGATTTCTGATGACAGCTCTCATAGGGCTTTTTAGGTAACAACGATATATCTCTTTCTCGTTCTCACAGAATTGTCAAAAACAGCAGTATGGTGAACAGCTGATTTTTTTTTTTATCATTGTTGAAAAATTGATTGAAAACAAAAGCGGGAATTTTAAAGATTTGTGCGCGAAAATTGTGAAAATTGTTGGTTTTGCTAATTAAAATAAATTTTTAAGCCACGGAAATCACAAATTTCACACAAAAAAGAATACCGCATTTAAAAATTATTTCCAAATTGTTTTCTCCAAGATCTTGAGTTTGACAGTTTGAAAAAAGCGCGATACATATTTCAATCTGTCTTCTCCATAGTGTGAGCTTTGACAAGATGGTAAAACTCCCTATTGAACAATCTTCGGACGTCAATATTATGTTGTTGCTGTCAAACTACAAATCGTTAAAGTAAAATATATTGGGCCTTATTGCAAGAGTTTACTTAAAATAGAATTTAGGTCGAATTGAAAAATTACCGGTTATTTGTAAGTCTAGTAGACTTTTTGACTCTCGCAATAAGGCCCATTGCTTTGCAATGACAAGTTCGTAACGAAAATTCTGCATACTTCAAAACTATGTTCTTACAAAACTGTCAAATTTAAAATGTTTGCAAATGTCAAACTTTAATTAGGGCACGTCTATCAAACTAAAAAGTGCTGAGGGGAGATTTATCGACTTCTGATGATATTTTAAATTAGATATTTCAATAAAGTTCAAATTAAATTCATGATATCAACAAGAAAAGTGTCTTGAGCAATTCATTAAATTAACGAATACAGTGATGTTTCTTCAATGTCAAAGCTACAAATAGTTTGGAAACGTCAAAATTAAGTTAATGTGTATCGGCTGTCCTAATTACAAAGTGTTAAAAAAAAACGATTTATTACTTTTTTCGCATTAATTATTTGCAAAAGTCAAAATTCATGTATAGGCATCTGTCAAACTAAAAATTTATTGTTTGTCAGTTAAAGTTGTGCAGTGATCTTCAGTGGGAAGTTTGTAGTAAAAATCCCAACACGGATCACTTGCGACCTTTTCCGTACTTCATATACCAAGAAAACAATGGTAGTGTAAGAGTATTAGGTTCACACCATTTTTTAAAATTTATAAAAATATATCAAGTCAAAAGTATATGTATTTTTGTTTTCTATTTCAAAGCAAAATCAAAATTCGTGCCCATCGATGTATAAGGACATGTACTACCGGGCGAATCGGTGGTCACCTGACAGTGGACTGATGATTCGTTGACCCAACGCTTTCTTCGATTTTGATTATGGCTCGGTTTTGAGTGCAATTAATCTTTAGATTTAATAAGAAATTATAAAACTAAAAATTCCAAGAAATTAATTTTGATTTATGTTTATTATTTTGTAATTAATTCTAAAGTTTAAACAGAAAAAAAAAATAACATAAAATAATAAACCTATGTGTACGTGTAAACTATATTAGATATTTTTGTTATTATAAAAAAATAAAATATAAAAACAAAAAATATTAATTAAAAAAACAAATAAGCCGTTAACTGGAGGGTGGACAATAACTACACTATAAAAATAAATTATATAGGTTTATATATATTTAACATTAAAGATGAAAGTCAAATCACAATATTGCATAACCAACAAAAGTATACCTATACCTAAAATTATAATCAGAATAAAAGTTGCTACTGCTATAAACTTAAAAAAAAATATACTAAAACACAAATGCTATACAGAACAATATACAAAATTAAATGGTTAACGTGACTTCCTATACAACCGAATGAATATATTGTAAAAACACATACATAATTATATATATTTATAAATAAAAGCGAATGTATTTTAATGGAAAAAAAAAACAAAACTAAAACTAAAAATACTTAAGGTAAAATGTTACATAAGCTAATTAAATAAAACAAAAATGTTAAAAAGTTAACGTAATTTAACAAATTTACTTTTAAATTGTGGTATTATCTACCGACAGAATAATAATAACTGTGAGGGTAGATAGTGAATAGTATAACGCTAGAAAAAAAAAAAAAACGAAACAAAAATTATGTTAATGTATAAAGTAAAAAATTAAACAAGAAATTTTAAATTTAATAGATAAATAATTAATTTTTACTATATATTGATTATAATAATATTTTATATAGCTACTTTGCGAGCAGTGATGTGTATATAAGATTTGTTTCTTTCGTTTGGGATTTTTAATTATAAAAAATATTGTTTTTCTCTTTTGACCAAAATTTAATATTTTTTTTTAAATTAAATATTGTCAGTTTTTTTTATTTTTCAAAAAGATTTGTTTCTTTGGACAACTTTTGTACTTTTAGCCTGATTTAAGGAAAATCTATTCTAACGTATAATGTTACATTATTTGAAGTTATTAAAAGCAATACAAATAATTAAGCAATAGTTCAGTCAATGAATCTTCAAAAAGAGATGGAAGACAGAAGAGTAAGTGACTTGGATTTTTAGAATCCGAAATTCTCCGCAATTTAGTAAAAAGTCAACTCCTTTTGGTTTTATATTTATTCCCCTAATATGATGTTGGTTACTTAAATCAAAAAAAATTTTAATTGATAATGGCTACATACCATTCGAATTTAAGGGTTGAAAGAGATGTACGATTCAATTACGATATTCAATTTCGAATCACTATGTTGCTTTTAATACGAAATTCAGCAAACAAAATAATAGCAAATTGTAATAAAAATCTGAACAAGATTTTAGTCTCTGTTGGATTTTCAAAGCATTGAAGCAAAGAATTAACAATAAAAACAAACAGACCGGATATAGTTTATTCATATATGAATCAAATGTTTCGATCCACACTACTTGTAGAATGGGAAAAACTTGTAATTTCTGGTTTATCTTTTGAAAAGCATCCAAAACAATGCAAATTTTCCAAATTCACGCAGACTAAATGTTTTTTACTTGACAGTCCACACACTAAATTTAAACAACCTTATACAACTTACGAGAGATGGAAAATAATTTAATTAATATTTCATCGCATTTTACAGATAAACACCTCATAATACATTTTAATTACCCCAGCTTATGTAACATTGTATACGGATATCCATAAAAGGATACCGAATGAAGTACGCAAATTAATTCACGTAATTCACCTTTTTCAAAAGCGATTCTGTATACTCGATGGTTGTTGTGTACAGGAACAAATGAAAATGTTTTACCTTCATTAAAATCCCATCAAAGGCTGTTAAATCAGAGCATGAGTCATTTACGAGGTGTTATTGGAATACAAACATAAAATGGCGCCCAACGCCAAAATCACGTAGTTCGAGTAGTGTGGTGTCACCCTTATCGTAGACTATACTGTCTATACTATATATATATAAATCGTTTTTTTTATAATAAATTTAAACTCAGTTCGAAATTATATTGTGTTAATTGATTGCAAAATTAATTTTGTCTGATTTTCTGAATTTCAATTTTCAACATTTTAGAGCGCCAGTGAATTCAAATTAATCTCTTTTATTTTGTGATAATTTAACTATTGAATATTTTTTCGATAGTACGAATGTTATTCTCTGATGTTTTGTTTTTGTATAAATAAAATATAACATTTAAATAGTTTTTGTGTAAATACTTTGAACAAGGAATTCCAAAATGAACGGTTGAATATTGTGAAATTGTATTGCTAATGAAATGAAATTAAATCAATTTGTGTACTCATGCCCCCCATTCCAATTAGGAAGTTGTATTTTTTTCAACTGACTGCTAATATTTGGGGATTGTATTATTTAGAGATTTGTCTATTATTTCAGTTGTTTAATTAATTCATTGACTTGTTTTTAATATATAAAGCAATAGAATTTATAATTTTTTAATTACAATTAAAATGATTTTTTTTATTTTTTAAGATACTTAATTTAAATGTTGACATTATATAACTGTTTTTGTTTTGATTTTAAATTGTTTTATCTATGTTAGTTGAAATTATATTTGTAAATATATTTTATTAATTAGTAATAAGTTATAATTAATAAATGTAGATATTGTAGAACTATATAATATATAAATTAAATATATTATATAAAAAAAATATCTTATACGATAGTATAGTAAGCTTAATAATAAAATAATATGCAAATTACATAATAAAGTAAACTTTGTTTTTGTTATCTAAATTAAATAATTATGTCAATTAATTTTTCAAAAGCTTAAATAAAGGTTTTTATATTTTATTTTGAAAATTCAAGTTTTTGACGTTGTTTCAAAAATGTATAAAAGTGATCTAAGAAAAAGAAGAGTCTATCTTTTTGCCTATGGAAGGTTGAATGTGTAGTTATCAAAAATCAAACAAGGACATATTCAACACAGTTGATGAGCTAGTAATTCTAACATATTAGGAACGTTGTATTGTTAGCTTGAGCCGAGTTCAGCAATATTGATAAAACTATTAATTTTAATTTCAAATTTGGTATATGTGAAATTAAATAATAGAATATTTCGATCAAATTAATGGGAAATAATCGGCTTTACCCGTTGGTAATCTTTATTTAACCCCCTGTCATGGTTATCAATTGATAGTTGATAAATAAATTAAATTTTGTACTTTAAAACTTAATTAATTAATGTTCTATTCGTATTTTCAGTGAAAAGTTTTAATTTTCTTTCAATTCACCATTGCAAAATTTAAATTAAATGACCAAACATTTCATACTTTGATTTATAAAATATCAAATTTCTGTTTTTATTAACTATCAATTGACTACCATAAAAGGGGGGGTATACATCGAAATATATACCATGCAGGGTAATTTCTTTACAGTTTCACTCTCCCCATACAACATTTTATTTTTACAACCGTACGTCCACTAGAAAAATTGACTAGCTTCAATGTCCAATGAATCATTTTTGATACACATCATACAACTGGTACCTGGTTCTCCACGTCCAATGTATTATTTTTAAGACATCTTTACAAGACGCTTCAATGTTCCTTTAAAAAGTGCAAAAAGCACGTCTTCCAATACATTTTTTTGCAGAAAAGTCATTTAGTTTTAAATAATGTTTCTAACGCAAAATAGTCCAGTCAATTAAGGGGTTGTAGAGTGCGTGAGCAGGGACCTAAGCCATTCCTTCGGAATATTGTTCAGGGTACTTAAGTAGTAAACATACCAAAAGTCCTGACATCTGAGAGGTGAGCTGGAGCAGAGGGAGATCCCCTAGAAAAATAAGTTTTTACCTCATATTTTCCCTCAAAGTGTTTATCTTAACAAAATATACTTTGAAGTGGGTTAAAGAGCATTAAAATTCCTTTCAGAAAATCAATTTTCAAAATTAGGTTATTGAGCGCATGATGATAAAAATCATTCTATATGAAAAAACTAAAATTTTTATATGTATGTTTTTTATATTTTTCATATAGGATGATTTTTATCATTAAGCACCGATAACCCGATTTTGAGAATTGATTTTCTTAAAGGGAATTTAATATTTTATTTTCTTTTTCGATGTATGTAGCTCGGAAACGTTTAGGAGATGAAATGAAAGTACTTGTAATAAAAGTTATAGAATTGTACTGCCTTTAATATTACCACAAAGTAATTATTCTAAGACTTACCCTTTCCGTTTTTTTTGTATCAGCAGCCGGTGCAGATATTTCTTCCAACTTCTGACCGGATACATATAATCTCTGGCATACCGCACACTTCTTCTTTTCTTATATTTTCCTTCAAGATCAGTATCATGCATTGGCATTGCCTCTCTTATTAATTAGCAAGTGAACTATCAGGAATGGTTTTCGTTATTAAATATATATTCTTTCCGCTGCTCGGTGATCTTCAGTAGCGTTATTTTAAACTCATAAACATCCTATTGGGAAAAAATTATTGTTTATAAAATGTATTTATTGAAACCATAATTATATCGCCAATTAAAATCCAATCTCAATCGAACGGTATTGATACCAATAAATCTATAGTTGACCATGAGAAACGAGATAATTCTTCACTCTTTAGATATATATTCTCAATAAAACTTAGAACGACACACAATCAGCGCTTGATAAATTTATTTTAAAAACCTCTTCACCATTATAAGAATATAATATGCTTCATAAGCTTGACAAGTTAATATTCCTCTTAACCACTTTTAAAAATAATTTATAAGTCCTCCTCTCCAGCTGTTCAAGTAATGGATAAATTTAAATACAGCCTACACAACACTTCCCTAGTTTATACCACACTTTCGCCAAGAAGAGTGGTGACAAAATTTATAGCTATTTCATGGGTCACACAAACCCACATACAATTGCATCATGCATCCTGTTGCCACTTTCTCGACCTCGATGACATGAATTTCTTTGTCAGGAATCCAAGTGACTTCCCTAATATAGTATGTGAGGGGAAGAATAGAAAATATTATACTTTTGCATATTCTCAACCAAAGAGGTGGTCAGCCATATTCGAGTTCATATACATATGGACCGATAGAAAAAAAAATAAATTCTTTTTCCACAAATGGCACTTTATTTAGGCAACTGTATTGCTTTCGTAAAGTATCGTGGCAGACGATATGGCTTTAGAAAGCAATGTTGTCCTATGGAAAGTTCTTAAATATACAAAAGGCACGCAAAGCCACGAACCAAATGCATATTCGGTTTTAGGTATTTTAGTATAATTCAGAGAATCGAGGCACACCAAACACATGCTTAAATACAAAATTGGCAAAGTCGAACGATGTTAGCTTTTTAAAATGGGGATAAAGGATTTGTTGGAGAAGTTGCGGAATAATAGTTTCTAGTTTCATATTTTCTGGCTTTAGAAAGTTTTGGTTACAAAATGTTGGCATTTTATTTCATTGCATGTGGTTAAGTTTGCGGAAGTGGATTTTATACTTTTTATAGTTTATTTTTTCTCTTTTAGTTTTAAGTCTGTAATTTGAAGTGAAATAATGAGCTAAGCAATTATGTATTTGAGGCTTGTGCAAATATTTTATTATATTTTCTATACTAATAAATAAAATAATGAGAACATGTTTTTGTATTTTTTTAATTATATGGCTAACAATAAAGTCTGGGATATTGAGGAACTAAGGGCCACTTGGACGAAAAAAAAACATACATTTGTAAATCCAGGATTGAATAGATAAGTTTTTAATTTTCAATTTGACGTTGCACAAATGAAAACATAGCTAACTTAAAATACAACAACAACAACATTTGTTGACAGATGTTGCTGTCAACAACATCTTGTCAAATTCTATTTGACATATGGAAAAAGTTATCTGTAGAAATATGAGTGGATAAATGTTTTGCAGATTTATCTATGGACAGAGAGCGCTGAGTGTAGTGGATCAAAGGGTTTCTATTTTTATATAGAGATAGTGTCTAAACATCGATAAATCAGTAGTTACACTACTGTCAGTTTCAAGCAAGTGGGTCTTAGAAACATAACACAAAATTTTGTGGTCTTTATAGAGCAAAAGTGTTTTCCCTAACTTTGTAAATAATAGAGATAGAGGTATGGGGATAGGACAAAACGAATTAGTATAACAATTTCTCAAAAAAGTGGTCTATGGGGGCAGTTAAGCACTCAGGCGGCGATATGTTTCCACCAAAAATAAGAACCTGTTTTGAGAGATGAAGATCTAGTATTTTTCCACCTTCCAAATAGATTAAAAAAGTGATTTACTTGACATGAGCATTTTTACAACTTTAAAACAGAGCAGCATTTCGTTGAGAAATTCCGTAACTATTCCCTTATAGTAAATTAAATTTACTTATTTTACTTAATTCACTATGTAGTAAAAGTATTTTATTTGAAAATTAAAATTAAATTAAAAAATTCAAAAAATATTGCATAATTTTTTGACAAATTTTATTGTTGACATCTTAAATGACATTTGAAATGACAGCATTTAAATAAAAAGGGTGTGTGTGAAGTAATTTGGAAGGGAATTTATTGGAGATACATTTTTAACCATGAATATTTAGGAAATAGATTTGTATGATAAATCTAGTGATTTAAGAAGAGATTGTAGATAAATCTGATTAAGTGTTTGGTGGAAACATAGAATATAATAACTATTATAATAAGTAATAATAAATAAATAGATGGGACACGAAATTCCGACTGACACTGACTGCTGAATTCCCGACTCCCTTGATCTCAACTTACAAAATCTCGACTGGATGTACTACTTTTTTTGGTAAAGAAAATTATAAATCGAATTTTTTCGGAAAAATAAATGCGTTATTTCATAAAAATCAAAATTAAATCTGTTCAATTTGGAATGATATTGATATGGGCAAAGGATCTACTAGGAGGAACCGATTTCAATATTTTTCGTTTTCAACAGTACACCTGGTTTGCCAACTTCGCAGGTTCAAGCGATCTCCCTTTCTGCAGTAGTCAGTCCAGTTCGCGCTGCTTCATTGATTCGCTTAGAGTATGTTCATTCGACTGGCAGATGCTTTCATTAATAGTATTATTCGTGCCCCGCCCCTAGTATTATATTCTTCCTCAATTCTGTACAAATATGTTTATAGTTTAAAAGCAAAGGGGAGATACAAAATCATGCTAGGAGTCGAACTTTATTAAGTTATCTACGAAAAGTGCTGAAAGTCGGGATTTTTAATTCGTACTATTCGGGATTTTTTACAGTCGGGATTTTGGTAATCAGGATTTTGTCAGTCGGGATTTTGAAATTTTTGTCGTTGGCAAAAGGCGGAATTTTGTACAGTTGGGATTTTGTCCGGTAGCTGTCACTTTTGAAGCTGTCATTTTTTGACATTTGACAAGTAGAAACTACGCCATTAATAAAAATGGAACGATACACGCTTCAACAACGCAATGAAATTATTAAAATTCCCTATAAAAATGGTGAAAATTTGGCAGAGACAATGAAACCATCGATCTTTTACGGGAAAAGTTTCCGGACCGTGTTATCTCTCGAAGAGGTGATCACAATTGGCCACCGAGATCTTGTGATTTACCACTTTGCGACTTCTTCCTTTGGGACCACGTGAAAGATAAGGTCTACGCCAACAGCCCAGCGTCGATTCAAGACCTCAAAGATGGAATTCGTGAGGCTATCGAGGACATAGGGCAGCCACTTTGCGATTTGGTTATGGAAAATTTCATGAAAAGGATATGGTCCTGTAAGCGTGGTCGTGGCGGCCATTTCGCTGATGTTGTGTTTCATTATTAACCTTCCTCTTTATAATGAAATAAACATCCGACCATTTATCTCAAAAAATGAAATTTTTCTTTGAATATCAAAATAACACCTCTTATTGGAAAACCTTTTATTTTTTAAGGCACCATTTTAGACTACTCTTTAATACCCCAAAACTAAACTAGACTTTTATGTCTATATCAGTTTCTCTTTCTACACTCTTGGTCTCATTTATTAATACACACATAAAGTTAAGACAAGACTTCATCGTTAACTTCCTTTTAAACCCAATAAAAACCTTAATGCTCAATGCAATTAAAGAATCAGTTTGGGGAAAATAACGCAACATCAATGGAAGAAATTCAATAATTTGAATCAATAATTCAACAAGTCCACCAAATTTAATGCTAAGTCTTCTACTTAGTTGAAATTATTTTTATTTATTATTCTATATTTATTAATTTTTTCAATGTAGGTATATAGAATTTGTATTATAACAAAAACATTTTATATAGAAATTCAGTAAATACCAAACGGAAAAATATGGAACTTTTCCAACCTACATGATGTAAAACTATCAGATGACTTACTCTAACAACCAATTCATTTGTGTGCGCTGCTATTTTTGCAAGACTGTAAGGTATCTACAATTTAAAATCGAATTCAAACAGCTAAAATGAGATGCATTTCATCAACACATATACTACTTCTGGTGGATATTCATCGCAGGAGGAAGTGACTCTTAACAAAAAAAAAAAAGATGATTCAGAAAAAATGCTACCATATAAAATACCAAAGAAATCTTCAAACTGTTGCATTTGAAGTCCTTGATTCTGGTTACACAAATTAAATATTTTCCCTTTTGAATAAACCAACAAATTGAATTTCACTTTAACCCTTTAAAGTGTCACCTTTATAAAAACATTCCTCCTACCAAACTCCTCTTTTTTTCCATAGAACGGTGACAAATAAATCAAATTCTCAAAGCACTTGACATTTATAAATGTAACAATACAAATGAAAGGCTTCTCCGATATCGTTTTATTTATTTCCTGACATCTCCCTCATTCACTTTACTTTTATTTTCTTATTTTCTGTTTAAATGTATCATTTTTTCTACGACAATATTCTTTTTTTGAGTTGGTTGTTATGGGTTCATTGATTTCACTCTTTTACTCGCAGATTTATTTTCCAGCCTTTTTCTATTATAATATTTTAGAAACAAAAAAAATACGTTTGTATACTTCATTGACTATGAACATTGGGACTTCACATCAACAGGCAAACAAAAGGAGTTTAAAGGATTCGAAATGTAAAAGATGAATAATATACTAAAAATGTCACACTTCAAAATTTTATTTAGCATGATTTATTATGAATTTTTGAGATAATTTTGCCAGTTGGTTATTTAACAACATAGATAATTTTCAAAATTCAAGCAAAACTGAAGTATTTAACAAATTGATTAGTTTTTTTTTTTTAATGATGCTAAAATCTATCAATTAAATTGAACTATAATAACATAATGCTTTAAATACAAAAAGATATAAAAGTAAGATACAAACCTGTTGAAATATTTTATTCATATAGCCATATTATTTTTTTTTAAATGCTCAAATTATGTTTTACAAAATTAAAATTTATTTGAAAATATATAGGCTTTGGAATCGTTATTGTTATCTACTTATGGGTCACCCTGTATAATGTATATAATGGGATGATTAAATATTTCGATTGGTAAATGTTTCACAATCTAAAAAAATCAGGAATAAGGTATGTAACAGGATGGAGATACGAGTATTAGGAGAAATACGTTTAATATCGATTCTATAATGTATTTGGTATTCACAGATTTGTTGATCCACTCTACACACAATGTAATGTATGAAAATTTATTGTGTCGTCAGTGAAAAGTTCAACAAGTGAGAAAAGCTTCCTCTCATTGTCGATTATTGTGCAATCAGAGATTTTCTTTGTGCATTGATGGAAATAGTAATATCAACAGTCAAACATTTAATTAAAATTAGTTATTCACGCTACAGTAATCAGAACAGATAAAATAGCAATAAGAGTTTGAGATTTGAACTTCTATACAAACTTTATTTTTTTTTTTTTTTTAGGAATATTAGAAATGAGCCATTATCCAAATTAATAGACAATACTGTCGGGATTTGAAACACAACGAAATTTCTGCGCTGGATATAAATTAAATTGATAATATTTAACTACAATAAAGTCCATACTACAAATAACTTATGATAAAGAAAATCTTATTCGTTTTTTCCAAGGATGTTAAAAATCTGAGTCAAAAGACCATTATTTCCCCACCATACTACTTTATAGTCGAAATTTGCCGATAAGCCTTTTTGGGCTTAGAAAACTTCAGTGATCCTCCTGAAATGGCAAGTAAATATTTAACAACCCTAGGATGAACAATTTTGTTTATTAGAATATAAGGAACTTTAAGAAAAATTTACCAGGAGACAAAGTTCGTGTGACCTTTCGTGGTACCTTTTTTTTTGGAGGGGAAAAATTAAATAAAATGCACGACTGGATCGCACGAACTTGCTCTTATAGCAAACCACGGGATTGAAAAACATTCAATTTATTAAATTATATTCAAAAAGGAGAAATATGAAGCCTAAATGTGAGACCAAGTTGTATGGTAGCTATTAAAACACGTTTGTTTAGCCAAAAGCTTTAAATTTCATTTTGTGTTAAATATTCAAAATAACTTCCATACTAAATTTAAATGAAATCGTTTGAACCGTTATCAATTTATGAACAAATTTGTAAAAACCGTTAACACCAAATCTCCGTTATGTGCATTTTTAGCCAAAAACCTGTTATATTAACAGTAGTCTAAATATAACGTACAAAAAGTTTTATCGAAAACGTAAGAGCCGTTTTTGAAAAAAATGTTGAGAAACTAAAACCGTTATATGAGAGGTAACCGTTTTAACGGGGCTAAAATAAAAATTCAAATTTCTCCTCTAGGAAATCACCAAAAAGAGCTATATACTAAGTTTGAAGAAAATCCGTCAAACCTTTCACTAACATTATTTTTGGCAGGAGTTATAGCTATTTCATGCGGCAGCCATCGCCAATCATCAGACTCCATTTTGAATTAGTGTCGCTTGTCCATTTACAATCTCATGTTTAATCGAAAAACAAGTTATTGCATTTTTTAAATCGACACCGGGAATCGAACCTGTGCTTCAACACTGATGGCCGTATCAGCAATATCATTTTGAACTGGAGGTGGTGTTTTTGTGGCCAAGGCTTAGATAACAAAAAAATAAAATTAATAATGATATAAGTAGAAGACTTAGCATCTTTTTATTTTAAGCCGACTTTAGCGACCGTGATCTTGCTCATGCTGGTATACTTTACATTATTTTTTTATCAAAAAAGTTATAAAAGCTGACCTTGAAAAATGTTTAAATTGCGTAATGACAAGGTGCTTTTTGCTCGACGTCACCAAGCCAGCACCCGGGCGAAACGCAATTTTTTCATTGATTATAGGCCGCTTAACGCTTTAATTTTTAATCATAATTCAGAAAAGTCCACTTAAAATAAAATAAAATTATGCATTCTTCGATCTACTTGGCTGAATATTTTTCAATTAATTTTCATATTAGTTATTTAGAATTTGTATCAGTATTAATTTTTCTTCTTTCTTAAATTCTAAATACTTACTTATAGCACGAAGAAGTACTTATAATGAACATTAAAGTGCAAAATTTTTAATTAAGATCGAAAATTACTTCTAAATTTTATGAAACTGAATACAGAAATGATGTACAATATTATTTCAAAGTATATTAAATTATAATAATTTTGCATATCAGAACTATCGAAGCCCACTAATTCACTGTGCACAATTCACTGTGCACAGTTCACTGTATGGACAATTCACTGTGGATCACAATTCACTGTGGTCTATTTTTTCGAACACAGCTAATTTACTTCGCGTTTTACAAAATTTGCATTTATGTAAGTTTACATCCCAAAAAGATGATTTTTTTTTTTATTTTCTTACATCTCAAATAGATATATGAAAATTTGAGAAACTAATAAAAAAATTAATAAAAATTAATATCTTTTAATCTTGTTTAAGTTCTATCAATACAATCGGAACCGAAATCTTTTTATTTTCTTTTTTTCTATGAAGGTAATGATTCAAGAAACAATATAGAATAATGTCCAATTAAATAATCTAAAAGAATGGCATGGGGCCAGTTCAATGTGATGGACAATTCACTATGTGCATTTCACTGTGGTGCACTATTCGCGCTTGCGAATAGTTCTTACCTTAAAATTGAAAAAAAAATTTCAATGATAGCTATAACTGGCCCCTTAGTTTGATTGCTATGATATTAGAAATCATGTGGATTTTTGATAAATGATAAATCACTCTAAGTGTAGTGAAATGTCATACTTTTTTTTTATTTATCAGTACAGCTAATATTTTAATTTTATTGATTTTACATTTGGTATAACTCAAATTTGGGGTTAATTTATTAATTATAAATAAAACATACATTTCTTCAAACTATTATTCACATAACATACGTTCCCTATCTATACCCAAATTGTTAAATACACCATACAAAGCATACTAAAACACTAACTTTCAATCAAACCAAAAGCTGAACATCCTTATTCCGGATATAACCATGTAAGGTCGTCTAATGTTTTATCTATAAGCTCCTATTACGAATTCTCTCATTCATGTCACACATTAACTATGCTTTGTACAACTCAATGAAAATGTAATTTTCTACCAATAATCTAAGCTCACACTTTCATGACACCACCACTCATAGTCCCTAATATCTATATAAACCAACATCCTCCTTCTATATATCCTGTCATCAGTCAATCTTCATAGTAGGTATTACCCACAAACTTATTCGTATGTGGGTGTGTGATGAAGAACCTTTTCATAAACGATGCGAGTGATGGAGGCATGTCACCAGGTGTCGTCGTTTCATGCCACTTTGCCTTCCATTCAGAAGAAGCAAATTGAAAGGAAATTTTGTGGAAAATCAAATCTCACTTTGAAGTCAAAATAACTGACTTACCTACTCTCTGTGTGACTACATTATAAAAGTTGAGGAGGGGACTTGCTTCAAATTGAGAAATAATGCGATTGACTTTTTGGTATGTTAACGGCCTGAACCTGAATTTTAAACGTTTTCTACTCTTGCCAGACTGGTAGTTTGCGAAAGTTCCTCGAGCGATAGGAATGTTTGTCAACAAAAGAGAATAAATAATGGAATCCAAATCAGGGTAGAAGAAGCAATTCATTCAACAGAAAATGCATTTTCAAAATAGAAGATTCACTTTTTTTTTCTTGATTTTCGTATCCTGATTGGTATTTTTTTTTATCCGTATTCAGAGAAAATCCTAAACGGATGTCGATGTGCTAGGTCACGAAGCTCAAATATAGGAAGTTAATAACGTGCGACATGCCCCTTGAACCTTTTTATTTTTTTGTCGTTCTTCCTTTTCTAGTCCCAATGAACAATGTATAAGTATGTGTGTGCATTTTTGGCATGCAATGAATAATAATTTTGTGTGCAATTCATGTCCTTTTTGGAAATTCTATGCAATTTCTTGTTTTTGTAAAAAACATGGAGAGAGATTTTCATGAAGGTATAAAGAAAATCTACTGAACATTTTCGGGCATGTTTATGGTGGAAGTTTGATTATGTTTTTTTTTTATAAAGGAGTGATTTATTTTTTGTTTGATCAGTATAAGGGAGTCATGTAAGAACTTTGATTCTAAGGTCAATAGGTATAATTAAGTAAGCAATGCAAGGAGAAGATCATAATTTAACAATTCAATAAGTAAAAGCAATTTTCTTGGTAAAAAAAACTACAAATGGAATCCGGATTTTAAGATTCATATTTTGGTTCAACCGCAATTGCGTTTGCATTGACTATCTGAAAAAGTCACCTCAAAGCTCACTTGAGCGTTCATAAAAATACTTCAAGAAAAAAAATAATTTCGTTCTGTTCCGACGGATACAAGTATTCAAAGTTAAAAGTAAAGATTTAAGAGTTTAAAGTTAAAAGTTAAAAGTATAAAGGTAAAAGTAAAAAGTTAAATGTTAAAAGTTGAAATTAAAAATGTTAAAATTTTAAAGTGAAAAGTTAAAAGTTAAAATTAAAATTAAAAATGTTAAAATTTAAAAGTTAAAATTTAAAAGTTAAAAGTTAAGAGGTAAAAGTTAAAAGTTAAAAGTTAAAAGTTAAAAGTTAAATGTTAAAAGTTAAAAGTTAAAAGTTAAAAGTTAAAAAATTAAAGTTAAAAGTTAAAATTTAAAGTTAAAAGTTAAAAGTTAAAAGTTGAATGTTAAAAGTTAAAAGTTAAAAGCTAAAAGTTAAAAGTTAAAAGTTAAAAGTTAAAAGTTAAAAGTTAAAAGTTAAAAGTTAAAAGATAAACGTTAAAAGTCAAAAGTTAAAACAGAAAACATTTCCGATTAACAATTCAGAAATGTTATTCGAAATTTTTCAAAACCATCTACGTTTTTATTTTTATGTATTTTTCAATTTTAATATGGGGATTTCCGGTTTTCTGGCTATTGGTGTTCGTTATTAATTTTGACTATTAATCAACTAACCAATTTATATTTCCGGAATTTTAAAAATCTTTGTTTTCTGAAATCTGCTGCTATGTTCCTGCTCAGTTAAGATTATGCATTAAATTTGTTAAAAGCTAATAAACAACAACTGGCATAATGACACCACTTTAGAGCGGTGGTTTTCTAATTAAATTAGTTTTCAGACAAAAAGGTTGTCATTTTTTTTTCAAATTTCAGTTTCTATGTAATCTTCTTTAAATCAGATCAACATGCCTTTTCTTAAGTTTCTCCCATGCGATCGCAGTAGTCATCAAACTGACATCTTTCAACTCTTATTTTTATAATATTCTATCTAAAATATAGTTTTCAAAATATCGAAAAAACGAATTTTTAATCTCGAATGCAAAAATCTTAAGCGCACAAAAATCTCGAATAAACAAAAATCTCGAAAGACTAGGTATATACAGGGTGAGTCATGAGCAATGCGACAAAATGCTAGGGCGTGTAGGTTGCGTTGAGACAAGAAAAAAATCGTATGGGAGGGGGGGGTCTATTCCCCTCCGTTTAGCCGGGAGGGGCAATTTTCGAAAAAACTGACTTAAAATGGGAAAAAAAATATTTAAAATCAACGGCTTCATTCACAATGCTGTGCGATACGTTTTTGAAAAGCCAA
Organism: Baccha elongata; assembly: GCA_951217065.1. Lineage (NCBI taxonomy): Eukaryota > Metazoa > Arthropoda > Insecta > Diptera > Syrphidae > Baccha > Baccha elongata. Next base: position 19,135,247 of record OX578272.1, on the reverse strand, counting down.
TAACTTTTTCTTTCATTCTGTGTTTAAATAAATCTATTCTAAGAAATAGTTTTTGAAATATTAATTTTCAAAATCAAAATTTTGAAAAAAAAAATTGAAAAAAAAATTAAAATTCATTTTTTTCAAAATTTTACGTAATTAAGTGCTAATTTTAATTTCAAAATTCAATGCTGTTATTAATTTTAAGTCAAAAACAGAAAACCGGATGTCAAAATGTATCTTAGTTTTTGAGAAATAAAAAAAAAAATAAAAGTAAAACTAGTAAAATAAGTAAAAAGTTAATTCGTTTTTTTTTATTATTTGATTAAAATCGGATGGTATGTAATGAAAAATAAGAAAAGAATAATTCCCTTATTAATAATTGACCTGAGCAGGTCAAATTTGGAAAACCAAAAAAAAAAGTGTTTTTCTTGGAAAAAAATACTTCCAGTTTTTCTTATTTTCTCAAAAACTAAGATACATTTTGGCATCCGGTTTTCTGTTTTTGACTAAAAACTAATAACAGCATTGAGTTTTGAAATTAAAATTAGCACTTAATTACGTAAAATTTTGAAAAAAATGAATTTTAAATTTTTTTTTCAATTTTTTTTTTCAAAATTTTGATTTTGAAAATTAATATTTCAAAAACTATTTCTTAGAATAGATTTATTTAAACACAGAATGAAAGAAAAAGTTATTGGCTTTTCAAAAACGTATCGCACAGCATTGTGAATGAAGCCGTTGATTTTAAATATTTTTTTTCCCATTTTAAGTCAGTTTTTTCGAAAATTGCCCCTCCCGGCTAAACGGAGGGGAATAGACCCCCCCCTCCTATACGATTTTTTTCTTGTCTCAACGCAACCTACACGCCCTAGCATTTTGTCGCATTGCTCATGACTCACCCTGTATATCTCGAAAAAAATTTATTTGAGATTTTTTTTTTTTATTTAAAAAGTGCCAACTCAAATTAAACGCATTACATATTAAGTTTATGAAACAATTTATGTTTTTTGGCAAATCAATAACATAATTAAAAAAAATAAAAATTTGAAAAAAAAAATTATTATTATTAAGTAGATGCATACATATACATTACTACAATAAATATATCATAATAAATATCAAAAAGAAATAAACAAATCAAGTTACTACTTCATATGCATAACTAAAACTTCATAGATGAAAGTATGTATTTCGAGATTTCATGGTAAACCCCTGCTCATCATCGAAACAGATGTGTTTGTTGAACCAATATCTTTCAATTTTCTTATATACTTAATGTTCTCTTTATACAGCATCTAATATCACTTTATTAGCTTTGCATGTTTTTCCATCCGGTAATAAAAATAGAATCACGGATCGTTATTGATCATTTTCTATTTTAAAGAAAATCACGAAATACATAGGAAACAAACGGATGCCAACTATAACTGATACCGATGCTGTTAAGTTATCTTCTCTCAGCAGCGTCACCTCTCTTTAAAATCGAGCACTTATTGATTAATTATCTTGATGATATCACTTATATACAAAATAATTTAGCTGGTAGGAAATATTACCTTGCTGGTATTAATATAATATCTAAAAAAAATTCTAATGACTTCGAAACATCGAAAAAAAATTTAACCTCCATTTGAGAGAACACCCGGTACAAGTAAAGTATTGATCATTATATTTTGTTTAATTATTTGTTGCCTGCATAAAATAAACACCATGCATTTTATATTTCCAATACTTGAATATTTGAGAAACAAAGCTTAAAACATGGATAGGAAAAATTAATTTTCAATTTCCTTATTAACTTGATCTTTTGGATTAATTTAAATGTTTACAATCTCTATCATAATTCATTCTATATTTCCTTTAATAAATATATAAAATTTGCATTTTACTCATCAAAAATCACTACATCCTCAGATCCTATCTCATTATCTCAATAAGAATCATAAAAACAAAACCACACTATCCTTATTATTTGCAACTGTTAACTCAACCCTTAAAACCATCAAGGATCAAATATTATTTTTAATCTATCCCATTCCTTCAAGGTAATTTCTCGCCTCAAAAGTCTTATGGTTATACTTTGTGGATAACCATAACGAATAACACGACAGGACCACAGGTCGGCATTTCATAGTTGAAACATCATCATTATCTCCCATCAACCGAAGTAGCAGGCGAATATAAAACTTCCAAACAGGAAACACAAACGATAGAACGGAACAGGAACATCCTGCAAGAACCTCACCTTAGCTAAGGAAAACAATTAACCGACAGGAGTACCATCTGCCGAAATCTTAATAATTTATTTATTATGAATTTCTCATTATCCTTTGTGGTGGCAGTGGTGGGTGAACGTAAAATTTGCTCTTCTTATGATATTCCTCTCTTTTATACAAGAACGGTTACATCCAGGCAACCCCTCCGCATACTCTGGGCTTACACATCTATGAAGGTTTTCATTTCTTGATTAAAGTCGAAAGGATTTTTTGCTGTTGCCTTTTTGGTCTGCCAATCTGCCATCCTGCAGCTATAGAATTTTGTAAAAGATACAAAAAAAAACTAAACAATTTTAAACCAAAATAGGTTCTTCAGGTCGATATTGCTCCGTTTGCGATGTTAAGTTGGTTTTTTTTTACCTGAAACAGCTTTAGCTGATATTTGCTAAAAAAAAGGTAAGTTTTGTAATTTCTTTGAAGTCTCACAGTAGTGTCGCAATTCAGTTTTGAATTAATAAAATTTCTTTGTGAGTCGTAGAACGAATGTAATATCAATTATACTCAATATAGCACTAATAGGGTGTCAACAGGTTGGAACGAAACATTGCATTCGGCTTCTCGTTCGAATAGTCAATGTAATAAGTATTGACGGGTGTAGTTAAGTATATATGTAGTTACATTAAATTTTAGTTTCCTAAAAGCACCAGGTTCCGAGTTTGGACAGTCTATTAAAAGTTAGAATCACGGAATCTAGAATCCAATATCCCAATCCAATATTATAAACAAACTTTTTCTGTTAGGGCCCAGACCAAACAAAAAAAAAGCACGACTGGATCGCTTAAACTTGTTCTTGTGGCAAATAACCTTCGTGGTAACAACTGACAAATTCGTCAATTTTTAACCGTCGACAACACTCACATAAAATTTTATCAAAATGGATCGATTATTTTTTTTTTTTTTTGAAAAAAATTGAAAGAAACCAACTTTTTAGAAAATATTTTTTTCCAAAATTGGTATCTAAAAAGTGTCGTTCTATTCCAGGTAACAAATTCTTCATGAAAAAAAAAGAATAAAGATGTTAAAAAACTGGGGTTTTCGATTTAAAACCCCGTTTTTGACTTTGGAAAAAGGGAGGAGGTAAGCTTCACTGAGAAAATGGAGACATTTTTTTAAACTCAATTTATAGCTTGATTTAATTTTAAAACAGACCAAAAGTTTTTTTCACAAGCAAGGGTGCTAACTTAACATTTTCCATCAATTTTTTTTGGCTCTAAGCCCTCCATTTTAAATATTTCAAAAGCCTAGAACAACATTGAAAATTTCCAAAATGATGATTTTGATTTTCTAAAAATTAGGTCATATATTTTTGTTCCTAAACACTTATTTTTGACTATTTCACCGGAGCAAACATAGCACAACCTAAAATACTTTTTAAAGATTTGATTTTTAAAAATGGGGGCTTACTTCAAACACTTGTTGGTTGCGTCAATTACGTTTACACTTGAGATATGGGGCGTGTTTAGTCACTTGCAGAGGGGGTTTTAGAATTAATTATGGGTCTTAAAATAACTGTACCTGCCATATAAATTTTATGACATTATAACGTATCTAAGACGCATCAATAATTGTTGATGACTTTCGACTGCTATACAGGGTGAGTCATGAGCAATGCGACAAAATGCTAGGGCGTGTAGGTTGCGTTGAGACAAGAAAAAATCGTATGGGAGGGGGGTCTATTCCCCTCCGTTTAGCCGGGAGGGGCAATTTGCGAAAAAACTGTCTTAAAATGGGAAAAAAAATATTTAAAATCAACGGCTTCATTCACAATGCTGTGCGATACGTTTTTGAAAAGCCAATAACTTTTTCTTTCATTCTGTGTTTAAATAAATCTATTCTAAGAAATAGTTTTTAAAATATTAATTTTCAAAGTCAAAATTTTGAAAAAAAAATTGAAAAAAAATTTCAAATTCATTTTTTTCAAATTTTTACGTAATTAAGTGCTAATTTTAATTTCAAAATTCAATGCTGTTATTAATTTTAAGTCTAAATAAGAAAACCGGATGCAAAAATTTTATGTCGTTCTCAAGAAATTAAAAAAAAAACCAAAACCACCTTTTTCTAAGAAAAACATTTGTTTTTATTGTAACGAAGCAATTTATTTATTTATTTAGCATTAATCTTAGTTTTTTTACTTTTTTTTTAATTGGAGTTTTATGAGAACGTAATAAAATTAAATAGTATTGGAATAACCCTGGATTAATATTATTTTCATTGATAACTTCTGAAAACTGACCTGTCAATATTTTTGCCTTGGCCTGCCCGCAGCCCATGGGTTCTACCTGTTATGGGGACAATAGGGACAATAAAACCGCATTTTTTTAATGAAAAAAAAAGAAAATTGCAACGCAAGATAAATAAAAGGCATTGCAGTTTTGCTTAGTAATTATTTCAAATTTGAATATTAACTCATTAACACGTAACGATGTCAAGCTCATACACCCGAGAAGAATTAACGGACATGCATTTCTGCTACGGTTTAGCTAATGGTCGAAGTCGTGAAGCCGAAAGACTGTACGCTGAAAGATATCCCGATAGGAGGTGTCCCCATCATAGCACGTTTCCAAGAATCCACCGACGTCTAAGAGATCATGGAGTGCTGGAGCATCGAAGAAGCGAAAGGCCAGTTTCTGATGAGTCAAGAATCTTAGATGAAAGAATTGGAGATCATATCGAGAATTTTTTATAAGTACTTCGAATAAAAAACATAGTAAAAATAAAAGGAATAAAAAAAACTAAAAAAACTAAGATTAATGCTTCTTAAATTGCTTCGTTACAATAAAAATAAATGTTTTTCTTAGAAAAATGTGGTTTTGGTTTTTTTTTAATTTCTTGAGAACGAAATAAAATTTTTGCATTCGGTTTTCTTATTTAGACTTAAAATTAATAACAGCATTGAATTTTGAAATTAAAATTAGCACTTAATTACGTAAAATTTTGAAAAAAATGAATTTGAAATTTTTTTTTCAATTTTTTTTTTCAAAATTTTGACTTTGAAAATTAATATTTCAAAAACTATTTCTTAAAATAGATTTATTTAAACACAGAATGAAATAAAAAGTTATTGGCTTTTCAAAAACGTATCGCATAGCATTGTGAATGAAGCCGTTGATTTTAAATAATTTTTTTTCCATTTTAAGTCAGTTTTTTCGAAAATTGCCCCTCCCGGCTAAACGGAGGGGAATAGACCCCCCCCTCCCATACGATTTTTTTCTTGTCTCAACGCAACCAACACGCCCTAGCATTTTGTCGCATTGCTCATGACTCACCCTGTATATTGAATATTAGAATTAGAATGACTGTAGAAAGGATATAAGAATAACAACTTGAACTTTGCATTTCTTTAACTTAAAAGTAAAATAGTTTATTTTGCCATTAACATTTTAAAACAAACATCATCTTAAACCATCAAGCACCCTTAAAATCAAGACAATATTTTAATACCATCATCATCAGTGGAGAAAATCTACAAATTAATATGCACATTTAATTAAACAAAATTGTATTTACAGGCCAGTGATTTTGAATAATGCAACCGTCAACACCAATCCAAGACCCAATAACAAAAATTAAAATAAAATAAAATGATAAAAGGCACACAGAGAAAAGGATAACAAGCTGGACAAGAAGACATGATGAATGGACAGCAACAAGAAATCTTCAACCGAAACCGAAGCTAACCCAACAAAATTTCTCAAACCAAACCAAATGCTAATTTTCGTGTTCAACTGTCATTGCTAGTTTGACTGGACCATCTGAATATGCATATATATACAACTTTTAGTATTTCCTGTCTAAAGTTTTATCTGTCCAGTTGGTTTTGGTTGGCATTAGGATTGGTGACCATTGTTATGTCTATTCTTCGGACAGTAAATTGGTAAATTTATAAGACACAAGATTTGACCGAAAAACAAATTTAAATTTTTAATTTACTCATTGTGGGCAGAATATTTTCAAGTAGATTTTACAAATCTATGCTACAGGAGGGAAAAACAATGGGGTTTCCATTAACTTTTTTTTGTTGGTATACAAATGACTGGTGAAAATGAGTTTTGTATTATATAACCAAGATGAGTAATTTGTCTTAATCTTTGATATGTGATGTGATAAAATGAGGCGACAGATGAGACGATCTTGACGAAGGTCAGTGCGTCATTTATTAAATGCTTTACGCAAAGGATCTGTAAAACGTCGGTATGCATGCCTTATTATACAAAGGATTTGTATAAAAGATACTCATTCGCAGAACTTAATACAATAATGTATCTAATTTCAAGCGGAAAAAATATCTGTAATTACCATATACACTCCTCGTCAACTAAACATGCACAAACATTTTTTAATATACTTTATCCATTTTTTCCAAACAGTGATGGTTATTATGCCATCTGTTGATGCTAACTATTCCCTTTAGATGTTAAGCAGATAATTCCGAAAGAATTATCCAAAAACAACCGTGAGTTTTTCTTCAACCATTTGCAAAGTGTTTTATATGCAAAGTAGGAGTTTTTTTTTTAGTCAACTGAATAGGTACAAAACCATTTTCTTCGTTGTTTTTAAGTTTTTTGGAGTGCTTGACAGTTTAAATTAACGATTTTAGTGTTTTCATTAAAATTTAATTCTCGATTTCAAATTTTAAGAAAAATGGGTAGATCTACGTGTCTTAACAGTGTTGAAAAAGCTAAAATCGATTTACTTAGAGACCAAGGCCTAACTGGACTAGCAATATCTGATAAAGTTGGCCGAAGTTTTAATGTAGTTTATTCTTACTTGAAAATAAAGATGCGTACGGCAAAAACATGAAGGGAGGTAAGAAAACAGCAACAACAGCAGCTGAGAGACGAAGAATTTTAAGATGTGCATCAAATTCTTCTGATTCTGTGGCAAAAATAAAACAAAAAGTCGGCGTAAACGCAAGTTGCTCAACAGTTTTAAGAGTAATCAACAACTCAAGCCATCTTAAACGAATGAAACTTAAGAAAAAACCACCACTTGACGAGAGACGGAAAATGTTGCGATTAGATTTTTCAAGACTTCACATGAGTTGGAAAAAAGAATGGTATCACGTGGTTTTTTCAGATGAAAAAAAGTTTAATTTCGATGGCCCTGATGGGTTCAACTTCTATTTTCACGACTTAAGAAAAGAAAAAGATTTTTAAAGCGCCATCATAGTCGTGAAGGAGGTGTCATGATATGGGGAGCAGTCAGTTATTATGGAACAGTTGAGCTCGAGGTTGTAACATCAAAAATGACAGCAGCTGGGTATAAAGTAATTTTGGAAAGAAATTTTCCTAAATTTTCTAACATCTTTGGACCCATAAACTGGACCTACCAACATGATAATGCGCCTATTCACTCAGCGCGCATAATAAAAACATGGATAGAGGAGCAACAAGTGCAGTTGCTTCAATGGCCGCCGTACTCACCTGATCTAAACATCATAGAAAATGTCTGGGGATGGTTAGTACGCAAAGTTTATGAGGGTGGTCGTCAGTTCGAAGACAAAGAAACCTAAATTTCTGCAATCAAATTAGCGTGGAGCGAAATTTCGTTAAATTACATTAAAAAGCTATACGATTCCATGCCGGATCGAATTTACGAACTAATTAAAAATAAAGGTGGAAGTACCCACTACTAAACTTAAACAAAAACTTGTTTCATTCCATTCCAATATCAATTTTAATTTTTGTACCTATTCAGTTGACTCAAAAAAAAACTTCTACTTTGCATAAGTTTCACTTTGGAAGTGGTTGAAGGAAAAACTCACGGTTGTTTTTGGATAAAACTTTGAAATTCTGTTATTTATATGTTACGAAAATTTTTACCGTCAACAGATGGCATAATAACCATCACTGTTTGGAAAAAATGGATAAAATATATTCAAAAATGTTTGTGCGTATTCAGTTGACGAGGAGTGTATGATAAACTTGCGGATATCATCTGAAAAAAAAGAAATAAAATTATGATTGAAAAAAGTTGTATTTCACTTTTGTTTATTGAAGGATATTTTGGGAGATTAAATTTTATAGTTCAGCTCACTAGCTGTCCCTGTAGACGTTGTTTCTTTCTTTCTGGTTTTTTTTATAGAACAACAATTGAGTCTGGATCAGCCAGGTCCAACTCTAGCTTAAAACCATTCAGATATCCCTACTAGTATTTAGAAACCAAAATTTCATCAAAATCTGTCAAGCCGTTTAAGAGGAGAAAAATTACGAATAAACACACAACTGAATTTTGTAAAGAAGATATTATACCCGACGCCTGTGTCGGAAAACATTTCTGAGTGTAGGTGAATTTGTGCAATATTTTCTGGCAGACTTTCATTTCGTAAATTTTCGACAATTTTTATTCTGCCAGTTTTTTTTATATTTTCTTGAAAATGGTTTGGCCCGTTTTTATTAAGTAAGTTTTCATTTCACTAAAATATCACTTCGGCAAAACATTATTTCGAATTTTTCGTCTGGCCAATTTTAACTTAGTATATCATTATTCCGCTTTTCATTATTTCGGTTTTTATTACTTCACTTAAATGTTATTATAATCTTTAAAATGTGTTTTTCTTCTGCCATTTATTAAATGTTAATAAATTTTGCACAATTCATTTTTAAAATAAAATGAATAACAAAAGGCAAAAATAATTTAAAGCACACTAAGGAAAAAAAAATAAATTGAGTTAGGGCCAATCTTTTCAGCTCTGGTTAAATCTCTGGTTAACGAAATCTCTGTTAACCATAGATTCTCTGGTTAAAATTTTGCTGAAAAGACCAAATCTCTGTTAACCCACTGGAATATAATGACACTAACCACGGAAAATTAGCTGGTTACGTAATCTATGGTAACCATAGATTCTCTAGTTAAGATTTTGTTGACAGAATCTATGGTTACCAGCTGAAGTAATCAATGATTAAATTTAACCAAAGCTGGCCCTTAAACCGTTTTAAATTTTCATTTTTATTTTCTGTTCGCTTACCTTCATAACTTTTATTCTGTTTTCTTAATATATTTTTACTTGTTTTTACCAGACTTTCTTTCCATACTGTCCATAACTTCACTAATAAATAATTTGCGAGTAAATAAAAATCCAAATGAAAAATTGGAAAATAAAAATGGCGAGGTACAAAAAAAAAGTTGCAAAGTAATGATTTGGTAAATAACGTTTGTCCAAATGTTATATCTGCCACTTACTTCACAGTACCTTACGACAAAAAATGATATAAATAAAAGTGGAAATATATATCGTACCCACACTTGTACTTCGTTTACGTTATTGTGTATTAAGGTAGAGAAATCAAACGCTCACTCGAATTTGAACTGCCCAAGACGCTACCAAAAAGCTCTTCCTCAAGTACGGAATCATTTTAGCTCTGACCCGATCAGAGTCTTTTTTATAATATTAATAAAACTGATTTCTGAAACAAAATGCTATTCATTCCATAAATATCCCTTTTTTTTAAACAACGGTTCTTTTGGCTTGTAAAATGGTACGTCAGGCATTCAGACCGGTATGGCTTCGTTTTTGTAAAATCTCATTAAACTTTTTACGATTATTTTTTTGTTTAAATTAAACCATTTAAAAAAATTATTTCCAATATGCAACGCTTTTTACTTTAAATTACATACTAATTCCAAACTTCATTATTATAAACATACTCGTTTATTTATTATCCTGCAGATATTTTGTACCTGCTTCGTCTATCACATGCTTGACACCCATTTGCATCTAACAAGGATGCAAATTTTCCCATCAACAGTACAAAACGTGCGTTGCACTAATAACAGTATTTTATCTTTATAACAATTTTCACAGAAAATAAGTATACAGAAAAAAAAAAATAAATAACTTGGCTTCGCGTATCGACTGTCGTCTACATGAGAGCACGTGTGCATGTTTCGCTCATTTGTCTTAAAGGATAATCACCTAGAAGGAAGCACGGTTAAACAAGTTTATTGCATTAATTACGTTAAAATATGATGCTAGCTCAGGTCTATACTAGTATGGTAGTTGAAGAAGAACGAAGAAAAAGTACAAGAAGAAATAAAATTGTTACCATCATACAACACCTCCATTTCCCTCATATCCAAAGGATGGACTTGAGTCAATAAACTCTTTCGGGAAGAGATTGCTTAGGGTTGGTTCCTGCCATTCCTTCTTCATCCTTTCTTGCAGCCAAGAATGACATAAATTTCAATGTTGTCACACCTTTCACATGCATAACATCACCCATACTCCTTGGTGACAGTGATGCACACCTTTTTGGTGTTTTTTCTGCCGTGTCCCGTTTTGTCAAACAGCACTTTTGATGGTATTTTTTTTTTTTTTTTTTTGTGGAGTTGTTTGGAGAATGTTTGCAAACAAAATTTGTGTCAAGCTGTCAAGTCTTTGAGGGAAATTTTTTACTTTACATCCGTTACATAAGATGCGATTTATGGAGACGTTAATGTTGATAAGATAAATATACTCGTATAAGTTCAACTTTTGGTTACCAAACATTTTCACGAGCATTTTTTCAGATGCTGAAGATGTTTAAGTATGCCAATTGCCAATTTCTAAGAAAAATTAGAATTAGTATTTGTGTTAATATACAAAGGAACAAATTAATACTGATACAATAATTCTGGTGGTATCTGATATAAACCTTAAAAGACTTTAGTAAAATGTATCTAGCTGATATTTTTCAAATATAAAAGAATAAAATATGATTCATTCCATTCCTCTTAGCACGCTCTTGTAATCAAACATTAAAATTTGAAGTAGTTGTCCAATGGCAGTAGCTTCACGACAAATATTCTATTAAGGCTTGAATTGCTCTGAAATTGTATCTTATATATACTATTCTTTGCTAACCTCCGGAATTCTTATAACTTCATCATCATCATCGGCTCGACAACCGGGGTCCGGTCCTGGCCTCCTTCAACAAGTCTCTCCACCTATCCCGGTCTCGAGCCGAACCCATCCAGTTTCGCACCCCAAGGCTACGGGCGTCCTGGTCTACGCCATCTCTCCAGCGCAAGCATGGTCTACCACACTGTCGTCTGCCATAGAATGTACCACAAAGAACTTTCCGAGCAGGTTCCTCTTCGCTCATGCGAGCTAGGTGCCCTGCCCACCGGAGTCTACCGAGCCTAATCTTTGTCACGATATTTGCTCCAAGGTAGATTGCGTACAATTCATGATTGTACCGTCTCCGGAATCGTCCTTCCTCACATATGGGGCCAACAATTCTCCTTAAGACTTTTCTCTCGAAAGCGGCTAAGAGGTCGGAGTGCCTTTTGCTAAGCACCCAAGTCTCGGATCCATATGTGAGTACTGGCAGGACCATGGTCCTGTACAGCAGCAGTTTTGAAGTTATGGTGAGATTTCTGGATTTGAAGAGCTTTGACAGAGTGTAGTATGCTCTGTTGGATTTGAGAAGCCGCCCGCGTATTCTTCTATATTGTTATCGGCTGCTGCTATTGATCCAAGGTATTCTTATAACTTCGACCCAATAAATTCTTCTTGGTGCAGGACTAGTAATGCATAATATTGATATTCCTATTTGAAAGACCTTTTCTCATTTTTTTTTCTACTGTCTTATAACTTATTATGCTTCTAAGTTTACGTTGCTAAATTTGACTAGCGGAATTCGTTGATCGTTGCTATGTTATTCTGGCCAGTCATTTTCTAGTAGCTTTCACCAATTACACTAAAGTTTTATTTCAGTGTTTTAATATATCCAAGTACATTAAGCACAATAAACTTAATTCAAAATTCTTGAATTTAGTTTTAAAAACACAAATGTTTTAAACTGCTCCCACATCGAGTTATACCGAATGCCTTAACCTTCTGCCATATTAATTTCCCCTTGAAACATGGACTATACACATTAGGACGAGTTCATGGTCCAATTTTTATGCTAATCGCTCAAACAATATTCCCATTTTAGAGCCTTACCTATTTGCAGAGTACTATTTTCCAGCAGTGTCGTGATACAGTGACACACAAATCAAAATTACCATCTGTCCACTGAAATCTATTGTTTCAACCCACAAAATTACAACACGTCTAACGTCTACTATATACAACAATAGAATATGACCAAAATGTAATGTACAAAATATTTTGCACACCCAAAACCATCGCAGTCAGTCTTGTCAGCCTTTTACAGTTCACTCATTCCACATCAGAGAGCATATGACGACGATGACGATATGGTCCTTCGAGCTGACTTAATGGAGACCGACCTGATGGGGTTGCCTCTCTTGGACAAAAGTATATATGTTGGAACATCCTGTACTGTGACATCTCTGTGACAGTTTATATTAATAAGAAGACTCCTTGTGCACAAGACTCATGGAGAACTTCACATTTGAAGGAGGATTTAAGGAGAATTCTAGTCTGGCTTTATAGCATTGTGTTGCATACCAGTGGCACACAATTTCATGGCAGGCGGCCGGGTGGCGGAATATTCTCGGTGTTATATAATGGTTTGAACCAAGGAGTTAGTTTGTGACTCTCAAAACAGCACACATATAACGGAGAGATGAATGAATGATTCTATTATTATTCAAATCGTATAATTCCATCAAGAATCCCATCCAATTTTCAGTAACTTTTGATTAATTTTTGCACACATATACCGAGATATATGAAGGTACGTGTATAAGAAGTGAATATGATTTTAAAATTTTGTGCATAATCCACAGACAAAGGGATATTTTTCTTTATTCCATCTGGAGAAAGATTAATGTCTGGCACATTTGTATATTGACATCATATAGACATATAGAAATAATATAAATAAATAGTAACCAAAGGAATCAGTGTTTTAACAAAACATTTTTCCAATGTATGGTAAAAATCGTTATGTTTGTAATTAACTACCGTTAGTATATTTACAAAGGTTGCTTAAGCTTTAGTTTAGCTTAAGCCCTCATTCAATTCATAAGTCCACTTAGGATATTTTATGGATTCACGAATTAAATGAAATTTCAATTCACAATCTTCATATGGTTTGTGAATTGTGAGCTCTTAAGACTCTTAAAAATATTTCAATAGTTGAATAATACCAATATTTCATGTGTGTACCTATGCTTTATTTTTATATTTTTAAAGAAAAGAAAAACGAGAGGAAAGCAACACGTTTTGCACTCATAACGTCATCTAATAAATATAACACAAGTACATGTGAAGAACTATCGTAATTGATTGGCAAGAGCTCTTTTTTCCAAGTGGCATTTAGACTGCAATCATTTAACATGCACAACAGAAGTTTACTTCACTAAAAATACTACCACATTCATCAACAGGCATAATTGACTTCCCATTCAAGCATTGGATGAATCTATAGCTTCCTTAGGAGATGCATATATGGAAATGGTTCTGTGTAAATTCAAAAGATTTCTGGTTGAACTAAAAACTGTTCCTGTTTTTTGAAACGTTTTATAATTAAAAATTGATACGTATTACATAAATTTCGCTCCGTTCTTTTAATTATTTGGTATCAAGACTCTAAATAACAATAACCAAACTATATTCCACCAAACAAACACACAAATTTTAGATTGTTCGGGTCTTTAAAATCTGACGAGTTTAAAATAAAGAACAATTACTACCTTAACTAACTAACTAACATAGAATTAGTATTTGAGACTATTTAGGAGACATGAGATACCAAAAACTTTCATTTCTTTCAAGCTTGAAATTTTTGTTTTTCCAATTCATAGACAAATAATATCTGATAATAATAACATGATATCCTCATAATTGTGGGTTTCACTTTTCACCGTTGTGGCAACAAAGCACTCACATAAAATTTTGTAAAAATTGATCAGATTATTTTTAAGAAAGAATGAATATAAAAAATAGACTTTTCTGAAAACACTTTTTTTCAAAATTTTTGATTGCAGTGTTAATCTTAGAATATAAAATTTCGTCAAAATCGTTCTAGTCGCTTAAGAGATACAATTGGTATGTTAGCTTCTCCGGGGAAAATATTTTAAATGATCGTCATTACCGTTAAAAATATATTACTCATATAAAATTTTATCAATATTGATTGTACTTTTTAGAAGAAAAAAATAGTAATTTGTTTTGAATTTAAAAAAAATAAAATAAATTAAAATAATAACAACAACTATTATTAGTTGTTAATTTTTATTTTTAGTTTCAGTTAGGCCGTCCATGTACTATAAAGACACATACTTTATTCTGATCGATATAAGAGACCCTATAAAACGCAAAACAAACATCGTTGCGAAAAAAAATTAAATAAAAGACGTATTGACAACAAATAAATTTCATAAAATATTATCAAAATCAATCGTGTTCTTTTCGAGAAAAATGGAATTATCGGTAACTTATATGGTAAAAGGTTATTTTTTTAAGACCTAGAATCAAAATAAGAAAAGCTTCGGGGCATATTACTAAAAGAATACTTTTAAACAAGTTTTAAGAAAATCAGCTCAACGCGTTCAGGGCTGTAGATGTGGATATATACAAACAGACTGACAGACAGAATTTCCGGACCAACTTTTTTTGTATTCTCTATAATCGCAATGTTATGTTTCATTTTTATTATATTTTTTTTTTTTTACGAATGCATAACTTGCCTTATAGTACCTGTAAACGCAAGTTAAAATATATTATGCAGGGCAGGGCTGGCAAAATGTTTTTAAAAATTTTAGCCATCTTTTTTCTTATAAGTCATGTGAATAATGTAAAGCATAGTAGTGTATAAAAGTAAAGAGTAATGTTTGTTTTTGTTTTCGATTAATGTTTTAATTAAGTGCAATATATATGTTAAAAGCAATATAAATGTTTAAAAAGTGCAATATTTATGTATAATTTGTTTTGTTTTGTCTAACAGACATTTTATATTTCTTGTAAAGTTTAAGCATTTGTGTCGCAAAAACTATAAATAAATCTGATGATGTTTATAATCATGAACGAAACGTCATTTTAAAAAATATTTTGTGTTTCATTTAAGTGGAACAAAACTGACCTACAGTCCATAAACCAACTTATAAGTATATTCATATACAGAGGTCAAAAAACATAAACATAAATATTACAAAACAATGGAAACATTTTAACATTTTGTTTCACCTTAATACATATGTATGTATAAGGAACAAATCTGATTTTTCTAATGTTTTATAAATTCAGTTTCACATTCCAATAATTTTTGATGAAATAAATTTCAAATCTAAAAAAAATGAGTAAAATTGAAAAAAATGTAAAAAAAAACGCATGTTAGATAATTTTTTTTTTCGAAATCGGGAGTGATATTTTGTTTAATTTAATCAAGCATTATTATAGCTGAAATTTTGGAATATTAAGCCAGGAAAGGAACACTTTCTATAATTTATATAATTTCGATAATAACTAATGATGTTGATGCTGATAAATCATTCAGGCAAAAATTTAATAATAGGTAAATTTTACTTACAAAATATACTTCACAGATTTCGTATCGGCAAGTTATGGTATCCCAATGAAATTGGAACATAAAAGTATGATGATTTGTGAGAAAAAAAGCGACCAGAGCACCACCTAGGGAGCCCCAGTGCCATCTAAAGGGCAAATAAAATAATCTAAGTCACTCCCTACAACATCAGCTATCTGTAAGTGGCAAGTTCCGTCAAAATTTGTCAAGCATAGTTTCTGACCGGGTATTAAAACGATTTTACTAAAAAAAAAAGCGACCTGAGCGCCATCTAGGGAGTAAATGAAATAGCCTAAGTTCTGCGCTACAGTGAAAGTCCTGTCAAAATCGGTCCAGCCGTTCTTGAGATTAGTCAAGACAAACAGACAGACATACAGACAACAAATTTAAAAATGTGTGTTTTGTTATAAGGGTTGTGTATGCTTTTATATGCGTGTAGTAAAATACTGTTATTTTGACATTACAAACAGACACTGCATTTTTATTTATGTGTATAGATGAAAAATCAAAAATTTCCGCGACTCCGAATACTAATCAAGTAAAACACTGATTTTATTTGCTTATAACTTTTACAATATTAAAGATAAATTAAAAAAAGTATGGATAAAAAAGATGAGAAATTTTATTTGCTACAAATTTATGCTCGAGATGGTTTTTGTCAGACTAAAGGTTTTCGAGATAATTGAGTTCAAACTTTCTTCAAAAATTAGTCATTATTGCTTTTAGAAATAATTTATTCATAAACATGTTCTTATGTGTCTTAATGGGCTAAACAAAATTAGGTAAAGAAGAACCTATTAAATTACTCTTTATAAGACATTGACGCTATTGACTGTTCAATAAGTGTTATAATTCGAAGCATACTATACGTATAACGTATTGTGCCAAATTTCACCAGTTTACTATTTGTGTACCTTTCTAACTATCTATCAAAATAAAATTTAACTGCATCCAAATCTTATTTGCTTGCAGCATAAATTTAAATACATTTATCACTAAATTTTCCGAGTTCAAAACACCTATGTCGACAATCTAAAATAATTATTTATTTCTATTTCTGTTTCTATTTTCAATGTTTTCTTTTTTCATATATTAATGCAAATTTTATGACGAAAGTCACGAAGTGTCGTTATTTTTTTTGTCAACAACATAGTCTGCGACGTTGAAGGAGAATATTAAAATCAACCTGGCATCACAGATGATGACATTAATGAAGATTGAGTACTTCATTTTAAGAGGAGCTGAATCTGACAGATTTATTTGTTGCCAGAACTGGGATGTTGGCTGATGAATGTTGTCTTGGCTGGATTATAAGTTTTTTTTTTTTTAATATTTTTTGTTAAGTGTTTGTGAATTGTTGCCACAATAAATTTTAGTATATTTTTTTTGTAATCGAATATGAGCCTAACAAGGTAAAATATTATTTAAACTTTAAATGACAAACAATCATAAACCCATAATGAAACCTTGTTAGAAGTTGAAATTATGTTGCCAAAAAAAAAACATATGCATGCATGGGACTAATAAAAAGAATTTGACGTTCTTAAGGTTATGATGGGTTTCTTTTTGACCAAGTTCTTCATATCCAACTAAAAGTTCTATTTTTATTTTTTCTTAAAATCGGATTAAGTTCTTGATAAGAAAAGTTATTTCCATACATAGAAACTAAATTTGTTAACTGTGGACGATTGAAATGTCAAAAAGATGACGTTTGTTGTTAAGTTGGATTTAATTTAATAAGCGACCAAGTTTGTTTGGAGTTTCGAAAAATTATTTTCGTTTTGCTCTCATTAGTACACAAATATAGCATGAAAGAAAACTTATAAGATTTAAAACGAATGAAAGTTTCACAAGTTTTACCCAACACACCATCTGCGGTTGAGTTGAGCTGCAAGTACGAAATAAATAAGAAGTTAAAAACCAAACTAACTGCGCTGTTATAACTTCGGACATATACTCAACTTTTATTTAGTTTATTAAATTATTTTAAATACCTTACTCGTATAAAAACACAATATGAACATAGGTATATCTATAGTTTTCCTGGTGAAAAAATATAAAGGATTATTTTCGCCTTTGAAAATTCAGGTGAATAAATAAAATGAAAGACATGCGGACCTGGGTATGATGTACCTGATGCACATGCAAGTAAAAACATGCTTTATATTTTTTTAATTGTAAGTGAAAGATGCCAAGTTACCGAAACACTTATTTTTATAAAACACTCAAAAGTTTGCAAAGGAAAAGAAAATACTAGAACATCAAAAAAACTTAATTTGAGCTCAAAAGCAAGTAGGTACTTTAAATAGTAAAAAAAGAATTGATAATACTTCAAAAGACTGAACATAAGAATGATAAAGAAATATAAAGATTAGTAAGGGATGTAAAAGATTCCAAGCAGTTTCAAACTAAAGCTTATAAGTTCTTAATTGACAAGGTGACTTTAACAAGTTGTGAAAAATAATTGGAGGATATATTTTCCATGTGTCCTGCAAAATACCTTCATTACAAGATATTAGTATCTTCCCTTTATTAAGATCAGGGGCCAAATTACCACATACGATAGTAGCGTTATCTTTAAATTTTTATGGACACGTAAATTTCTTAATCGAAGAACTCATGGACGCTGAAAACTAGGTACAAATTCAGTAATGTGTATCAAATGTGATACATTGGACTGTGAAGTTGTTAAAACTTTACAGGGTCTCAGGTGATATAATAATAACATAAAACTTGATAGCAGAGACGACGAAATTCGGAAATAAAAACTTCACTCTTGACTATTTTATTGAATCAACATACGTTTTCAGATGCAATATGGTTTATTATTCTTTTTTTTTTTTTTAAAGCTATGCACCATCAAATCGTCGATTATATACAAAAATACTGACCATCACTCTATTATCGATTTGTATATCATGAATGTTTGTTCAATGTACAGTATCTATCGAATACAGTGTTGTTATGATTATTTTCATGTCCTATTCAATGTTCTCACGTTTCCTATTTCGAAATGAATGATTGACCAAAATCCCGTCTAACAATTGAACGTGGAAATTGTTATTTGATTGATGTAGTGTTGTGTTGCGCTGCGCGCTGCAACCGTTCGTAAGCATGTGCGACAAAGGAAAGAATCACATATTAACAGAAAAAAAATCCTGCAACAGTTGATTAACATTTCAATCACGTTTTGCAGATGGAGGATTTCATCGTTTGCTTGTTGATTCGATGAATTGAAATGCCTGAACGTGTGTAGTTTTATTTTTGTATTCATGAGTTCTTATTTTAGCCGCAATATGATTTTAGTGTTGATACAAGAATACACGTATGTTTTTTTTAGTTCTATTTTTAGCTGATGGGCAATGAAATAGATATAGCTATACGGAGGGATTTTATAGACGGATTAAAACTTGACAGATGATTCTTATCGTAAAGTTACATTTGGAAATTTATTTTTTTGCTGTATTAAAGAACTATTCGCTAAAATATGGCCAGTCATTAAATTTTTTGTACGGTATTTTAAATTTTTTTTTAATTTTTTTTTAATTTAATCAATTATTTACCTAAATTACATGCGAGTTGCACCTTCCCTCATTTGACACAGGAGTCTATTTGAATATAATGTATGTAAACATAAAGAAGCTTAAAAGAAGCTTTATGGAAGGAACATAATCCTGATACATATTGTATATTTTACTTATTAGTAAAGAGCGTAGTTGCTTGGAAGTAACATACTTTTAAACAGACATTAAGTCCTGAATTTTATATAGCCTGTTTCTAGACAGACTTTAGGATACTATCGAACTCCAAAATATTATTTATACATGCTTTTCTCAGTTGACTATCTATTAGACAATTAAAATCGGTGTCTAAATCCCGTCAAACATCTGTTTGTGACTTTGATAAAATGTATCTTATTTCTATGATTTCTGTTGTTGAGATTAATTCTTTATTTTATTTCACAACTATGTGTTCATATACCAATTTATTCCGAGAAAGCAAAAACACAAACTTCAAAACCTTAGACAGGTTATTCTTTATTTTATACAGGAGTCTAGTAGAAAGTAATGTACAAAAAAAAGCTTAAAAGAGGTTAAGCGGAACATACATATTAAATAATAAAGAGCTGAGTTGCTTAGAAACTCGTGCTTATAACTCTTTGAAGCTAACGAAGCGGTTGATAGGTTAAAGATTAAGTACATACAAAAACTTAAGCTTCCGACGAATGCCTTTTGAACAACTTACAGAAGCTGAAACTTACTGCAGCAGATTTGTTTGTATAATTGAGCTGAAAAGGTTAGTTTGATTATTTTTTAAACAAAAATTAATTAAAACCGTTTGAGAATAACATAAGCTCCCAGCTTCAAAAAAAAATTATAATTAATTGCTATCATGATTTCAAATATTAAATACCATCGATTAATTTTCCATGTGCCTCTACTTACAATCTTTTTACATGTGTACATATTATTATAAGTAATGACTTTCTGATTACAAATGAAATCCACTTATCGTCTGACCAACCAAAAAAAAAAAAAAAATCAAATTTCATAACTCAAGAGTCACCAAAATCAAAATCACTCATCCTAAATTGAACTAAATAGCATTGAATTGATTGAATGCTTACAACAAATCTCTAGTGATTTTCCATTTCATTTGGAAACACTTATCCTCGCTCCATGGTCTCTGTCCACATTCAATTGACCAGCCGACACACAAATCCTCAATAGGTATAACACACACATTCGGATGAACGCAAAAAAGAAATAATTCCCATAATATCCGTCAATACGGATAACGGTATTAGTATAGTAAGTCGATTTAAGGCCAACCAGGATGAAATATGAAAAAGAAACAATGTTGGAATTGGATGAAGAAAAAAAAACTGATTTATATACCAACATCCTCCAGGAAAGGAATCTCAAGGGACTCACAACATATCGGATGAACACACATACCTATATAGATTAATAAAAATGTCAAACATGTCAAATACAATTTTTCAATCGTAAGCAAATAATTTTTGAAAAGCAAAAAAAAAAAAATAAAGATGGTCAAGTTTTATATCACTTTGTGTCAGGGAGGGCGGTGAACTATGTGGTAAAATTAATTGAATGAAAATCGAAAAGGTGACATTAGCTAGTCTAATATGGGTCAAGGACTTTTTACATACATCTGAAATTAGAAAGTTACCAGAATTAGATGTCAGAGGTTTTAAAATATCAACTTATAAAAATATATATAAACGAACCTACATATATGGATCAAAATAAATTTGCTCTGAGAACTTAGGAAATTGAGAAGACACTAGGAATGAGTAATCGCTTAACAAATTATGTCTATAGACACTATGAGGTATGAATAATTTCTGTTCAAAGTGACCTACAAGATATGAATTACATATCTATTGAGGTAGCGACGAAAACGTAAAACGTACCTATTAAAATCATAAATTAATCCCCAATATCAGTGATACCTCACAAGTCATAAGAAGAGGTGAAATTGATTTTGTTACTTTTTCGGATTCTCCCCGTAGTCACAACTTGTAAGAGTTATAAAAACAATCGAAATTGTGATCTGCTACAGAGCAGGTCACAGCACTCGAATTTGAATTGTTTTTTTTTTTTTTGCTTTTTTTGTGAGTTGAAACGAAAGTAATTCTTTATTTATTTTTATTTTTATTTTGATGATGCATTGGGTTATGCAACTGTTTGTAATATCGAATCAAAAAAAAATTTGGAATTGTTAAACTTTTCTTTATTAATTCCTAGGTGATCACATTTTTTTATAGGTAAATTCTTTC
This sequence comes from Baccha elongata, assembly GCA_951217065.1. NCBI lineage: Eukaryota > Metazoa > Arthropoda > Insecta > Diptera > Syrphidae > Baccha > Baccha elongata. Next base: position 19,113,765 of record OX578272.1, on the reverse strand, counting down.
TTAGTTCGGATACGTTGTTTATTTCTATAAAATTTGTAAATTTGATTGAATTATTTACTTTTCACATAAATTTTGCACAGAAAAATTAAAAACTTTATCGTATTCTGTCACAATCAGCTGTTTCAAGTCGAAGAAAAAAATTCACCATAACGCGGTGAGTTTACTTGAGACTTTTCTTGTGAGGATTGGGGGAGAATTCGATAAATGTTATCGAGTCACAACAATCCTCGCAATAAATTGTCACAAGGGCTTATGACTTATGACTCCTCACAAGGGGGAGAATCGGGCTATAAGGCACAATTTCACTAAAAAAAAATAGCTTAACTTTTGAAAGATATTGAGACGTGTTTGAATAACCCAACAATAACCCAAATAAATAGTATGCCACGACAGCTTCATGACGAGAACCCATATCAAGTTTTAGTTAATTTAACTCTTAACCAATTGCTAACTCCACGAGACTCGATGGGATGTACAATTTGCAATTGAATGCAAAAGGGAGATACACTTTATCAAGTCGAATGATACTCACGTCAGGTTTGAGAGTTCGACACAGTAGACATTTTTCTTTTTTCGTTCAGAGCAGATCCTGAATTGTCAAACATAAAGTTGTGTTTCCTTTTTCGCTCAGAGCGTTCAGATCGTGACATTTGTATTTCTTTTTTCGTTTAGAGATGGTTCATCATGTTTGTAGCGCGCTCTATTAGCTCAGGATAAATTGACTGATCATTCTGAGTAAAATGCTGAACAATAGGGCTTTTTAGGTAACAACGATATATCTCTTTCTCGTTCGCAGAGCAGTGTCAAAATCAGCAGTAGGTACGCGGATGACAGCTGAACTTTTTTTTATCATTGTTGAAAAATTGATTGAAAACCAGAGCGGAAATATTAATGTCGTGCGCGAAAATTGTTAATAGTGTATTATTAAACCTTTTAGTCGCGTATATGTCAAATTTCACAGGAAAAAAAGAGATTATTTACAAAATTCTTTTACAAGATTTTGAGTTTGACAGCTTGAAAAAAGCGCGATACATAATTTCAATCTGTCATCCGCGTAGTGTGAGCTGTCATTTATTTTTTGACAATATGGTAAAATTCCCTATTATCAAAACAATTGAAATGACTGATGAAGCCATTTTGGTGCTGGATATACATATGTAGTTTTTATTTAATAAAATACAATTGAAATATGTTACTTATTATTAATCAAATTAATTTCAGGGTTTAAAATGAACCAAATGGATAAGAATAAATTAATTACTTTCAACTTAGATTTTGACGTTGTGTGTGAAAGAGTCAGAACGAATGTCAATTTATGACAGCTGAGTGCTCGAATATGTTTCAAAAATAAATCTGAACGCTCAGACGTCAGACTATGTTCAGTTCAGAAAATGTCAGAGCAGGTTCTGATGATTGGAACCGATGATTGGAACCATGGCTTAGTGGTGCGAATTTTTTATTCGTTTTTGTTTTTTCAAATTTGATTTTCTTTCCTGGGTATTATGTTACACGCACATTACATATTTGTAAACAATAAAATGAAATATTTTCTTTTAGAAACTACACAATATAGTTTAAAAATAAAAAATACATCACAAAGGTGAGGCACCTATCCAGAAATCTACCTTTGTTCTTCCTACTGGTCTTCTATCCTCATGACAGTCCAAGAACCTTTTCACCCCCATCACAAAATGAAAATGTCTTACACATCCATTATCATCCACTCGGACTTAATTCTTTAAAACAAAACTTTTGAAAATCCATCCAAGCAAAAATACCATAAACTCTCACCCTCAAACCATCTAACACTATTCTGGCTTTCTTCTCCAAAAGAAACTCAACCCATCCATCTTACATCCAAACAGAGGAGACGACCATAGACGCCTTCCATGCGAGTGACCTAATCCATGCCTGACTTATTCTTGTCACACATTAATAAAGATGTGTGAGAGAATATTGAAGAAATAGGAAAATGGCACCAACTTTACCGTAAGTTTCATTTCAAATTACCATCATTTGTATACAACATAAGAGGCTGAGAGTCCTTTTGTATCCGGTTGTCTTTCTTGTGCATGTCATAATTTTTTTTTTTGTAAAACAAAGCAGCCTATAGAACCGATCCTTCAGTAAAAGTTATCCCTACATCACTTAAAATTTTCCCATTTTCTTTGTTACCCTAATTGAGACAAATGTCAGTCTTAAAACAAAAGGAAAAAAACTTATTTTTGACGAAGAGTATAAAAATAAACTTTTTTTTTTCCCTTCTCTATTAAAACAAAATATGACCGCATGACAATGCTTATTATGGTAATGCTTCTAGGAAAACAGGTAGCCATGCGAAATGTTGGTTTATTCATATCCAAATTATAATGCATACGCTTGCAAATTATTTAGTGACTTTCTATAAATAAACTTACACAATATGCAGATGTTAGGTCGTAGGTAGGTCGTTAACGGATAAACCCCCACGTGTGGTTATTATAAATAATAGAACTATTCACACTTATTCATAGTTATTTTCGTACTCCACTAGTCTTCTATACATATTCGAAATTCTGCAAATATAAATCTAAGAATAGATTTATAATTAATAACGTAAGAAATGACTTCTATTTATTATTTGCTATTAACAGGTTCCCAAAAGAAGTAAGCGTATTCAGATTTGAACCTTTGGCGGAAAAAAAATATATATTTTTCAAAATTCTGTTTCTCGAAATTCTTCTTTTGAAAATTCTTACCAAAATTCTGCAAAAGTTAAGGTAGGTAGGTAGGTAAGATGGCGGTTTCGCAGAACAACTGTTCCGAAGAAAATCTATTAGCGCGGAAAAGCGCCGTTTTGATATACCATAACTCGTTTGACCTAATTTTTTGTGATATAGTGGTAGTGACTGTTAAGCTAAGGGGATCAGTTTTTGGTCTGTGCCCACAGTCCCAAGGGAAGAACCTAGCTCACACTGTGTGCTGGGTGGCTCCATTTGGACTGAGAGTCGACCAAATTAACTTTACACTAGATCTATATGAGGCTAGGCCCGTTCAAAGGCAAGGTACACCTGCCAGGTGTAAATCCGTGTTTTGATGCTTCCGCCACAAAATAGAGTAAGTGCTAGTCCGAAAAGCCAGTCCTAAAGGTAAGTTCCAGAAACTTAAAAGGTGAAAGTTGAAATGGAGAGTGAGTGAGTGCTTTGAAAAGCTAAGGGGACCAGTTTTTGGTCTGTGCCCGCAGTCCCAAAAGAAGAAATTAGCTCACACTGTGTGCTTGGTGGTTCCAATTGGACTGAGTGCCTGCGCAATAACTTTACACTAGATCTATATGAGGCTAGGCCCGTTCAAAGACAATTTATACCTACCAGGTATTAATCAGTGCTCTGATGCTATCGCCAAAGATAGAGTAAGTGCTAGTCCGAATAGCCAGTCCTAAAGGGAAGTTCCAAAAACTTCCTAGGTGAAAGTTGAAATAGAGATATTGCTTGGTTTGTTAGAGCCAACTGGTGCTGTTGAGAAAAGCGGTAAAATCATTTATCCTTTTGTTCGACAGCACGTTTAGGTTGTCGAGAAACAGGCTACCAAATGCCTGGAGGCGAGACCTAGCCAGGGCCGGACAGTAGCAGAGGAAATGCTTAATAGTTTCCTTCTCTACCGGATTTCTACAACTACGGCAGTAGCTGTTGAAAGGTATGCGCAGTTTAGTTGCGTGTTCGCCTATTGGCCAATGGCCAGTGAAGATTGCAACGACCCTGGCCGGTGTCTATTCTGTTTCGTTTTATTAAATCATTCGATCTGTTTTTGTGATAGGTTGGCCATATCTTTCTAGTTATTTTACAGGTTGCCAAACCTTGCCACCTCTTTGTTGATTCTGAAAGGAAATGGTCATGTATTCTGCCCTTCACGAAGCCCAGTGGAAGATCTACTGATTCCACCTGAGAGACGAGAAGGGCTGATCCTTGCCTAGCAAGATCATCTGCTCGCTCATTGCCTTGGATGTCGCTATGGCCTGGGACCCATACGAGAGAAATTTTTATACTATCACTGAAACCTAAGAGCTCTGCTCTGCATTGATGAACTATCTTTGAAGACACCAGGCAGCTGTTAATAGCTTTAATTGCAGCTTGGCTATCTATACAAATGGCTACATTGTGAATATTATGGTTAGATATTGTTTTTTGTTTGAGTATCCTACAGGCTTCCTTAATAGCAAGCACTTCACCTTGAAATATGCTGGCAACGTCGGGCAGACGGAAACGATTGACTGCAAAAGTTAAAAAAAGTTTCTCTTTTTTATTTGCAGGTCTATACGATTATCAGTTCGTTTTCTTACTTTCTTAAGAATTTAAAGAAAAATTATTTTTTTTTGTTCCTAAGATTTTTACTTGCGATTATTTTTGTTCACATCCAGAATTTAGAGAGGCAAACATTTTAAAGCAGAATTTACGTTTCAAACGCGGAGTTTTGAAAAGCTGAATTTTTAAACCATAATTTTTACACACTTCCGCGAAAAAATCAGTTCTTCGTCACAAATTTTTTTTAACGGTCGGGGTGGGAATTCATAATGAGTTATAGTTCTTTTTTTTTAAATTCTGAATACCAATATGCCGTTTTTTATAATTTTGGCTGACAAAATTCTGCATGACCGACATTCTGTACTGAAAATTCGATATTTCAAAATTCTTTACGCCAAAATGATGTATTACATAATTCTGTATTTCAATACTCCGCATTTAAATTTTTTTTATTTCTGTTTTAAATGAGATTCTAACTTGAACAAGATTCAAATGAAACAAAGTGTAAGTTTATCCACATTTCGAAAAAAGGAAGAACAGAACACCGAATTTCAAAATTACAAATTCAAAAATCTCGAACGACACAAACTTGAATCCAAAAATTCAGGTTTTACTTGGAATTTTCTATTTTGTTTATTATATATTTTATCCTTCAAATTTTTAATCGAAAACTGCAAAATCCCATATAGTGAACCAAGGAGGTAGGTTGCAAGGAGGCCACCATGACATAGTAACTTTTTTTGGGGGCAATATATCACTAACGCTCTTAAGCGGAGGAAAGAATAAATCATTCTATTTTTAATACAAAAAAGGATTTACTAGGCAGTTTCGGTTTTGAAGCTCGGGATTTTGCGATTCGGGATTTCGTATTAATTTAATTAATTATTAGTTTCTCAAAAAATATTTCGAAATCAAATGTTAATTCTAGGAATCACATCTCATTTAAAATTATCCAATTGTTCTATAGAAATTTTATAAAGTGACGTTAACTATTAATCCATGTTGGATGAATAATACGAGATACACTTTTTTTTATTTTTTCTCGAAAACCGTCAACATATAGCAATTGGAAAAAAAGTGTTCATATCAAAAGTTGTATAGGAAACTGTATGAGATTTGATTTAATTTCGGAAATTGTTTTCCTATGACGAACTATTTCCGTAGGTTTAAGCCCCAAAAAAAGGAACTTTTGCCCAGCCTTCCATATTTCTCCAGCTCACTTCCCATCAGGCGTCAAGATTTTATTACCGAAGAATGGCTTAGGTCTAGACATGCTAAATACAACGCGCCTTTATTTTTAATTGCATAATATGACTATACAAAGAATTATCGGAAGTCGGTAAAAAGAGTATTTACTTCCGAATGTGATTAAAACTAAAATCAAATAAAAGTTAATCATGATAAGAATTTAATACAACTACTTATAAAAGAATGTATAACGATAGGTATATGTATGGTATATCAAAAAATAATTAGATAATTGATTTCTAAGTGCTGTCTTCAATAGTCGTGTTTTGTTGGTAATTCTTAGTTAGTCAGCACTGGAAATAACCAACAAAACGCTATATTCACTTTTGTATCCACTTTTTTATTTTATTTCAAAGTTGGTATTCTTGACTATATGCCAAGCAGAAGTTTCAAATAATTTAATGGATGTGTCTGCAAAGTATGGCTATTTGTATATGCCGAGTTGGTCAACTTGTACCCCACCTTCCACTACAAATAAATAAAAGCCCGATAAATAATCATTATTTAGCTTGGATATTACCAAATTAAATTCCAAATTATATAATTTAATTTAAAAAATCTGCTGTAACCAATTTTTATTTGTTTTTAAGCGAAAAGTTCAAAATCATCAAAACTTTTTTTCAATTTTCGTAGGTTGAAAGCTTCTTACTTCTTCCGCAAAACGGGGCCCTAAATTAACCATTAATTAAACGGGGCCCTAAATTAACCATTAATAATCATTGTGTATGGAGTCCATGTCTTAAGCTGTCGTAGGTGCCACTTTTATGCTCACTTTAATTCATCATCATCATCGGCTCGACAACCGGGGTCCGGTCCTGGCCTCCTTCAACAAGTCTCTCCACCTATCCCGGTCTCGAGCCGACGCCATCCAGTTGCGCACCCCAAGGCTCCGGGCGTCCTGGTCTACGCCATCTCTCCAGCGCAAGCATGGTCTACCACGCTGTCGTCTGCCATAGAATGTACCACAAAGAACTTTCCGAGCAGGTTCCTCTTCGCTCATGCGAGCTAGGTGCCCTGCCCACCGAAGTCTACCGAGCCTAATTTTTGTCACTATATCTGCTTCAAGGTAGATTGCGTACAAGACTTTTCTCTCGAACGCGGCTAAGAGGTCAGAGTGCCTTTTGCTAAGCACCCAAGTCTCGGATCCATATGTGAGTACTGGCAGAACCATGGTCCTGTACAGCAGTAGTTTTGAAGTTATGGTGAGATTTCTGGATTTGAAGAGCTTTGACAGACTGTAGTAGGCTCTGTTGGATTTGAGAAGCCGCCCGCGTATTTCTTCTTCTATATTGTTATCGGCTGCTACTATTGACCCAAGGTATTTAAAGGATTGCACCACTTCAAATTCGTGCCCCGCTACCTTGATTGTTTGACCAACTGTTCCTCTCGCATTCGACGCCACCATGTACTTTGTTTTACCTTCACTAATGTGCAGCCCCAGATTTTGCGCCGCCTGCTCGATCTGGATAAAGGAATCGTGTACAGCTTGCTCGGTTCTTCCGATGATGTCGATGTCGTCTGCGTTATCCAGTATCTGGCTGGACCTGTTGACGATGGTCCCTCTTGTTGCCGTGCCAGAGTCACGGATTGCTTTCTCCAACGCCAGGTTGAAGAGGAGGCAGGCCAAACCATCCCCTTGTCGGAGTCCATTAAAGATGTTGATTGGTCTGGATAGCAATCCGGCTATTTTTACTTGGCTTGTTACGTTGGTCATGGTCAACCTACATAGTCGTGTCAATTTATTTGGGATGCCGAATTCTCTCATGGCTTTGTAAAGTTCTACCCTGGCTATGCTATCATAGGCGGCCTTAAAGTCTATAAACAGGTGGTATGTTGGGATGTTAAATTCTAGACATTTTTCCATCGCCTGCCTAAGGGTAAAGATCTGATCAGTTGTTGATTTGCCTGGAATGAAACCACACTGATATTGTCCGATGATGGTTTTAGCGTATGGGGTTATCCGGTCTTGTAGGATAGAGGAGAGTATCTTATAGGCGGTACTCAACAACGTGATACCTCTATAGTTGCTGCACGTTGTGACATCTCCTTTCTTATGTATGGGGCATATTATACCTTTTCGCCAGTCTTCTGGCATTTCTTCGCGCTCCCACACGTGCACTATAATATCATGAATTGCCTGACGTAGAGCTGGCCCACCGTGTTGAAATAATTCGGCTGGTATACCATCAGCTCCCGGGGCTTTGTTTTTCTTTAGCCGGTCTATAGCCTTCTCAACCTCTTCTATGCTTGGTGACGGCAACATAGGGTATTCGTCTTGAAGCAGTGGAGCCTCCACTTCTGCAGTGAGTTGACCATTTAGCAATTCATTAAAGTACACTTCCCATCGCTCCAGTATGCTTTGTGGATCGGTGATCAGATTTCCCTCTCCGTCCTTGCAGTATGTGCAGCGTGGTGTGTACTGCGTCATGTTTCGGATGGATTGGTAGAACTTCCGCGCCTGGTGCTGACCTCGCTCTCGGCTTTTTTCTATTTCACAGATTAAGTTCTTCTCCCAGGCTGATTTTTTCTGTCTGTGAAGCCGTTTTTCTATTCTTCTGAGCTCTTTATATTCTTCTTCGCGTGCCCGCGTTCTATGAGATTGCTGCATTGCTCGGTACGCAACATTCTTACGTTCAGTCGCTAGCTTGCATTCATCATCAAACCAGTCGTTCCGATTTCTACGACTGCTGCCTAAGATGGAGTTGGCAGTACTAATGACAGTATTCTTAAGGCGTGTCCACTTCTCATCTACGCCCAGCATACTGGCCCCAGGACTTACTCTCCCTAAATCAAGCGATTCTAGGGCGAGTCCTAACGCATTACCAAAGGTGTTACTGGCATTTTCATTGCGCAGGGCAGCCGTGTTGATTCGAACTTGATCGGCGGATGCAATACGTCTTCGCAAGGCAATCCGCCCTCGGAAGACCATACCAACAAGATAGTGATCCGAGTCGATATTGGCGCCTCGGTACGTTCGTACCGTCATCAAGTTCGAGTAGTGGCGACGGTCTATCAACACGTGGTCTATTTGGTTACGAGTGACTCCATCAGGTGATACCCAGGTGGCTTTGTAGATATCTTTTCGCGGGAACCTGGTACTCGCAACGACCATGTTTTTCGATGCTGCCAATTCTTAGACTCGAAGTCCATTGTCATTAGTGTTCTCATGCAAACTATGGGTGCCTGCGTAATGCCTGAATACCGGCTCCCGACCTATTTTTGCGTTCAAATCCCCAAGGATGATTTTTACGTCATACCTTGGACAGGCATTGAGGGTCCTCTCGACTTGTTCGTAGTAAGTCTCTTTTTCTTCGTCTGAGGACTCCTCCGTAGGTCCGTGAACGTTAATGAGGCTAATGTTCGTAAATTTGCCTCGCACGCGAAGGGTGCATAGCCTTTCGCTTATAGCGTTAAAGCCGATGATGGTAGACTTCATTTTTTCGCTGACTAGGAAGCCTACCCCGAGCACATGGTGTTTTGTATGACAGCTGTAGTATACGTCATATTCTTTCTTCTGTAAAACACCATTCCCTGTCCATCTGATTTCTTGTAGTGCTGTTATGTCAGCTCTATATTTTGACAGGGCATCGGCTAGCTGCTGAGCAGCTCGAGCTCTATAGAGCGATCGTACGTTCCATAAGAAAATTCGTAAATCGTTTTGCCGTTTTCGTTGCGTTGGTTGTCGTCGTGAGATCAGTCCGTTTCCGAGGCTTGTTGTCGGGTTCGTAATTCTAAAATTTTACGGAACAGGGAATTAACCTGTTGCCAACCTGAGGAACTAGCCTGATCATATTAGCCAAACCTTTTTTAAAAGGCTTGTTACTAGCGGCCGCCGCAAAGAGGCTATGATCACACTTCCACCAGTCCCGAATAGTTACGGCACGTGCATGTTTTCATATGCTACATGTTATTCCCCCTATTCGTCTGATGGCTGACCGCCACTTTAATTACTGACCAATTTATCGCCACTTTTCGTATCCCATACAAAATTTTACTAAAGTGACTAAACACTTACCAATAAAACACACCTAATATTTAATAAATTGTTTTTCTTAAAAAATATCAAAAACTTAGTATGATTCATAGTCACACTATACGTATTAATTTTGTACGCCCTAAGCCCGCACTTGCTTCTTCATTTGATTCATAATTTAAAATTTTTATGAAACATCTTATCATTGTTTATGTTTAATTGACTGAATTTATTTTTCTTACTCAAAGTCATTAATTTCTCCAGAAGTCTATCTTTGAACTATCAGTTATCATATAGCAGCTCTTATCATTTTTCAAATCAATTCAATCAATTATGATTTTGTTGTTGGCTTTAGTCATACAAAGTGAAGTTGTTTTCCAAAGAGCCCACTATCAGTGTGTCAACTTAATTATGGTATCTAAAAATCTCATTAGCGTTAACGGAAACTGACATTTGATATAAATAAATGAACTTGTATCAATTGCAAATTAGTTATCAAATTGCCGTTTAACGTGCCTGACAATATTATTATATTTACGTTCTTTAAAACTAAAACTCGATCGGTTGAAAATGTCTGCCATCATGCGTTTGACTCTCGTTTCTGTGGTTCTGATGACCATCGTTGCTGTTAGTGCCAAACACATTCCATCAACAGTTTCTGGAAAGAAAATCAATGATATTAATTTCGTCGATGATATTCGTAATTTTGCCAAAAGTCATCCAGGATCTAAAATAATCCCTATGATCAAGGAACAAAGCAAGGGTCGCTCTCAATCTGTCCGATACACTTTGGGTGGTCGTGTTTCTGGTGAGTCAATTTATAGGCCATCTTCAAAGACCAATTTTTGTATAACAATTTTCAATTTTTCAGGTGACAGTCTTGTTGCTCAAGGAACTGATACCTTCTCGTATGCTGCACCAAATGATGTCAGCCTACAGTTGAGCTATCCCGAAAGTGGTATTGGTGCCATTATTACCCATGTTGAGATCATTGCTATGCAAAACAATAACTCAGGAAATGCATATGTTGTGTCAGGAGGAATAGGACAACGAATTATTGCCATTGTTATTGAAGCTCTGGAAACTGACTATTTCTCATACAAGGCTCAGTATTTCGGAATCAATTGATCAAAATAATAATTTAAAATAAAATCGGTGAAAAGAACCTGCATCTAAAAGCTTTTATTTTTCATTGGAAAGAAAGAACCCTGTTATCAACTTTCTTATACCAATGTAATATTTTCTAGATCCGGCCGTAGTAGTAATCATCTTATATAAATATATATAAAAACTTGGTTACAGACTTTCAAAGAGTGAGAATTGATAGTGATATCCGGACCTCAAAAAATTTATTTAAAATTTAAGTTCATTCAATTTCAAACGTTCAGGTTTTATTGGGACTCTAAAAAACTTGTGTCAACCCGCCGCCACTAAACAACCAACGAAAGATTATAAAAAATATCCAAAAGTTGTCAAGTCAAAAAATTTCAACGCGTCAACGGCAATTGGCACTAAGTTTTTGGTCAACGCGTTGACCGTTGACGTTCTCTGACAAAGTACATGCATCACCCTGTAAGCGACGCAACGTTGAAAAACGTAGACAGATTTTGTTACAGATATTTTTTGAAATATTGAATTGAAAAATCAGCTGAGCTTCATTACCATGGTGAAGTATAATTTCTGCATATTAGACTAACACCCAGGAGGTTCTTTTCTTAGCCAAAACTAAGGTCTACCGGAAAAAAATATTTTTTTTCGGAAACTGCATCTAGCAAGGAAGTGACTTCTTTTTCTTTTTCTTTTCGGTTCTTTAGTATTAAAACTTAAATGAGTCCTGAAACAAAGTAGTGATTGTCAAGTATTTTTTTTTAACGTTTCAAAAAAAATATAAAATCAATATGCGCCATTATTATTGTCGCACCAATAAAACTTTGATCTTATTTTTTATTTATAAAAGAAAATTTTAAATACTTGAGAACAACTTTTAATGTTTTTTTGTAGCAAATTTAACTCATTACCACCGTCACGTCGTCATCGTTGTGTTGCAAATAAATTGATTTCGCTTAATTACCACTTAAAACTTTTCACAGAAATTGTAGTGCGAGTTAATGAGTTGGTGGATGATAATTACTAAAGCAATCGTTTCTCGTTCCGTGCATATCCGTTGCCTTCGTCCATCAACATCAGCCATCGTCGTCATCATTGTCCATGTTTTCTGAGCGAAACGATATTATAACCAAGTGTCTCTTACGGTCTCACGTTTGCATCCAGAAGAGTCCAGTTCCGGTTCGGCATAAATAAATTGATTAAAACTTTCAATGAAGGTAAATTGAGGAAAACCAAACATTTAATTATTGTTCGCAAATGAGCGCTTTTCATGATCTCCGCTTTGCATCAACCATCAGCATTCATCGTTTTTGCATGCGAATTAATTTAACGCACGACTACCGGGAAGACCGAAAGAACTTGTTTCACATGCACCTACGATTAAATTTCACGAAATTGAAGGTAGAACACACCTTGAAGTTTTAAATTTTCAATTTGGCGAAATAGTTCGACCAAGTGTGGTTTGAGTTTGGTTCCTGGAAATTCATATCTGAAGCTGCACGAGGATAAAGGTGAATCTTTAATCCCCTTCTATTCCCGCACGTGTTCTTGGAAAATCTATTAAAATTAATTATTTGCGAGTGGTTGTACAAAAGTCGTTTCATTATGGTTGCAATATTTTTTTTGAAGTGCTGCCATACTTCCTGCTAAAACCCGAGAAACTTTTCTTGAGATTTTCAATTGCATAAAAGATGGAACTTTTTTCTTCCTCTAAGCGAGGATAAAGTTTTTCCTTGATTAAATCGAAGTACTATTTGTGATAAAACAGCTTGGGGAGACATTTTATATAAGTACACATAGATAGATACTTTTTGTTTTCCATCATAAAAATAGTAGATCCCTATTGTTTAAATAGTTTTATTAGTTATGGTGGGATTTAATATCAACAGAGTACAAAAATAAAGGCAACAATCAATGATTTAATTTTAAATGAAAATTTTCAAAATTCTTGTACTAAGAAAAATTTAATTTATTTTCTTTATTAAAAGAACTACTAAGAGAAAGTATCTCCTTAAAGAACTATGACAACTTAATTCGAGAAACGTCAAATTTAGGTTGAAGACTTCTACAATTGATATACCTATATTAATTCATTTTTTGTGGCTGTATACAACCGGTAAAACATTATTTATTTGAAAAAAATCGCACTCTCGGATGTAATCAGACTAGTGATTTGTGATTAAATTCGGCATACGTAAAAAAAAAATTGTTAATGTTGCGATTTAAAAATTGCTCGGGTTGATTTTGTGTTAATTAGCACATGGAAAATAGGATTTGTTGTCGCAAATTTATCGAGCAACTAAAAGATTGACGTGTCCTTGGTAATGCTATACTCAAGCACCACTAAGAAATTATGGTAAATACTTTTTAAAAACTGAAAAAATTATGAGTATATTTCGCGATATTTTATACCGTAAAAATGTCGCACATTTTAAAAAAGATGTCGCACTAGTTTTTTTTTTATTAATATAGCGTTGAGGGTCAAATTAACTATCAGAGGTGTTTTTTTTAAATTTTTGAACAACAACTTAAAGGTGCTACTACCACCAATTTTAAACGAATTTTTAAAGAAGAATTTTATTTATTCGTTTTTACGAATTTTATTATTCGTTTTTTTTTTATTTTTGGCTGGCGATATAGCTATTTAAAAGAGTGCCAATTCCTATCATCAATTCCTATATCACAATTTTCGATATATTATGGTCTGTCGAAATATTGTGTAGATTAGGAATATTGTTTAGAGAAATATACCTACGATATTTTGAATAGGGCTTATTTGAGCAGAAAATAAAGGGCACGACTGGGTCGCTAAAACTTGTTCTTGAAGAAAGTGTTCAAGACTGAAAATTTTATTTGACCAGTTAAAAAAAAGTCAGTTATATTTTGAAATGTTATTTTCCAAAAAAATATTTTGAAAATACATAAATGTATGGAATAAAAAAAAAAGATTTATATGAAAGACGTCACCATCGGTAAAAGTTCAATTATATGAAATTTTATCTTATTTGATAGTATTTTTTCAAGAAATTTAGAAATATCGGTTTAAAGAAAAAAAAAATATTACTTTTTTTCAGTTTTTTCCTTGCAGTATTATTCAAATTTAACAGCAATTTTAGAAAATTGAATTTGGTCAAAATCGGTGCTGCCGTTTAAAAGATAGTCGGAATAATAAATAACGGTTATATGGTAGGTACCGTTAATAAGGTGATTCTGAAAACAAATTTTAGATGACGGACATCACCTTTGGCAAAAAATCATTCATATAAAATTTTATCGAAATTGATCGTATTTTTTCGAGAAAATTAAAACTATCGGGTTTTCAAAAAAAAAAAAAACTTTTTAATATTTCAGAAACATTTATTAAATGAGAAAATAATTCTTAAATGTTTCTTAAATATTTTATAACGCTTCTTTAGTCTGGATATTTGATAAATATTTCTGAAATATTTCGCTGTTTCCAGTTCGACTTGGAAAACTTTCAATATTTTCAAAAGAAACAGAAAGAAAGGTAAGTGATTATAGATGTTAGAATCTGAAAACTTCAATTGGTTGACAAAAATGGAAAACAAGGAAATATTTCTGAAATGTTTCTTAAATGTTTTTTAAACAAATTGGACACATTTCAGCAATATTTTAGAAACGTTTTTTACTACCGTTTAAAACCACGGCGTTCTTATATAATAACTAAAAAGAGGGATAAAGCCTATAAGTTTCAGGTTGGATTAAAATATCTTTTTGTTAAGAAAAGAATAAAAAGAAAATTTGTACAAAAAATAAAAAGTGTTGGAGACAAAACGGAACTTTGTGGCATGACATAATTCAATTATAACGAACATTCATTGGACGATCTGAATGATTATTTACTACACGAAGAGATTCAAAAATAGTAAATGCATACATTTTCCATAGAAAAGTTTGATGTCAAACTCTCTCAAATTTTAACTTCAAAAATCTTACGTTCTTCGAAACTAAGTAAAATCACAAATCAGCAAACCAATGGCAAACTTTTATTGCCACTATAAAGCCGAACTGCTAGTTCTTCAAGATACTTCAAAGCTGTTAATTTATTAAGGATTACAGGACGTTGGAAAGAACAATGTTTCTGGGTTAGCATTCTATTGTTTGGAAGGAAATACGATTGAAATAGACTATTCGAAACAGCGTTCTTCGTCGAAATGCTAAAGAACTGGGGGCAAATTCTGTATGACAAAACGATCAAAAGTTTTCGTTGGTGCGAACGATTTGCTGAACAGTTTTCTCTGAATATTTTTCTACAGTCGGAAACGTTTAATTGTTTTTTCATACAGATTTTAGGATATTATTTCAAATAAATGCATGTGGAGTTATAGTGATAACCTTTTTTGGCAGCCTCGGCTTAGTAGCAAATTTTTCGGCAAATAAATAAGAATTTTTGTTTGCATGTTCCTTTAATACAATTTTATATCTGAAATTGAATTAATTCAGATATCGCATTAAAATTGCAACAAAACGATTGCTATTTAAATTCCCTTTTTGGAAGAGAATAAAAGAATACCAGGTCAAATTTAGAAACTCTATTTCAAACTCGTTTGTTGTTCATTCTGGTGTACCTCAGGGAAGCCATTTGGGCCCTTTCTTATTTATTCTTGCTATAAACGACATTCCTGCTTACTAATGCTTCAGTGATATTCTCATATTTGCAGATGATATGAAAATTTATCAGAACTACCCATGATCACACTCTTTTTCAGGCCGATGTTGGAGTAATAAAAACGGGTTAACTCTTAACCCTAAAAAATGCCAAACTATGACCTTCTCAAAGAAAAGAGTTGCGAGTACTTTCGAGTATTGCATAACAAAATATAAAATTAGTCACGTGTTTAGTTTCAAGGATTTAGGAGTTATTTTTAATGCAAATCTAGAATTTGCTGAACATGTTAATTTTATAGTAAAAATAAAGAAAACTCTATGCTTGGATTTATAAAACGGTAGGCAAAGGAATTTAACGATCCGAATGTTACTCTCTCTCTCTCTTTATATAACTGCTATGTTAGGCCTCATCTGGAGTATGCCTCACAAATATGGACTCCATTTTATGAAGTTCATAATGTTCATTCCATGTTCTTTGCTTTTAGACACAAGTTCTGTTAACTTGCGGTGTAATTTTTATAAAATCTCGTTGGTTACTAAAAATTAGAAAAAATGAGCTCACATCAATCCAAAAAACCAAAAATCACATCCACTTTGGAGCAATTAAAAAAATATACCACCATTGTTGCAGATACTGGAGACTTTGAAGCCATTAAGGCTTATAAGCCAACTGATGCCACAACAAATCCTTCGTTGATCCTTTCGGCGGCAAAAATGGACCAATACAAAAGTATTATTGATAAGGCTGTCAAGCATGGAATCAAGGCTGGAGAAACTGAAGAGGAAAAACTATCTGAAGCAATGGATATGCTCTGTGTTTTGTTCGGTTGTGAAATCCTCAAGATAGTCCCTGGTCGCGTATCCACCGAAGTAGATGCTCGCCTGTCGTATGATACCCAGAAAAGCATTGATAAAGCCTTAAAATTAATTGGGCTATATGAAGACCTTGGTATTTGTAAGCACAGAGTTCTTATTAAACTTGCATCTACATGGGAGGGTATTCAAGCAGCAAGAGTTTTGGAAAAAGAACACGATGTTCACTGTAATCTTACATTGTTGTTCTCATTTTGCCAAGCTGTTGCATGTGCAGAAGCTGAAGTTACACTGATTTCGCCATTTGTTGGACGGATATTAGATTGGTACGTTAAGAACACTGATACCAAATCATTTGAGCCCGAGTGTGATCCCGGTGTAGTATCGGTCACTAAGATTTACAATTATTATAAGAAATTTGGATACAAAACGGTTGTCATGGGTGCTTCATTCCGCAACACAGGCGAAATTAAGGCATTAACAGGATGTGACTTACTTACTATCAGTCCGAAATTACTTGAGGAGCTTAAAGAAAGTGATGAATCGGTTGATAGACTTTTGGATCCAGAAAATGCTAAGAACGTTCGTTTGGAAAAAATCTCACTGGATGAGGCTACATTCCGTTGGATGTTGAATGAGGATGTCATGGCTAATGATAAACTTTCTGAGGGTATTCGTAATTTTGCTGTAGATTGTCGTAAGTTAGAAGCTGTACTAAAGGACTTTGTTCGTGCTGCAAGTACTTGATTTGAAATGGCAACAGGAGAATTGATCTTTTAATTTTTTTTTTTTTTGGGTATAAATAAAAAAATTATTTTGTAATCTTTAAAAAAAAAAAAAAAAAAAAAAGAGCCGTATTGAAGCAGTTCAACATCATTTTATTCGTTTTGCTCTTAAAGGTCTTCCCTGGGACGATCTTTATAACCTGTCACCATACGAATACGGCTTCTGCAGTTACAAACCTGATATCAACGGCACGTTAACAATGATTTAATATTCCTTCATCAACTTGCCTTTGGACAAATTGATGCTTCGGACTTGCTAGCCTTTTTTGGCTTTAACTATCGCGGGGGGTCATACCTCCTGCGAAGATCTGTACTTTTTCATGTTAAACATCACAGAACTAATTATGGCTTACATGAGTGGAACACATATTCTGTGTTGGCAAATCTTCTTTCATAAGTTCTTGCTTGCTCTAAGCTTTTTATGAAAAACATCTGATAGTGTAAACAAAAAAAAAAATTGTCGGCCTGCATGGTGGTTTTGTTCAATTGCTTCACTAATAAAATTAATTTTAAAAACTTTCTGTTAACTTCATATCAATTTCCACGAACAATCTATTAATTAAATAACATGATACATAATTGTTTCAACACCAAAATATCAAATATCAGAGAATCGTTCAATCGACATTTGTATATGCAGCCAGAGCAACAGAATTGATGCTCATTAATTGTATATCTGCGGGGGCATTTGATACGTCCTACCAATAAAACCCAACCCACAATGTTGTAATGTGAAACTCAGAGGACAATACTCCTTTTAATTCATTATCATCAACTATATGGAACTATCGATTTTATGCTGAAGCTCCAGTGTTGCAGAATGGACATCAGTGAGAACTCTACCACGTTTCCCGGGCTGTATTTCCTCTAGAGGGAGTTATATTGATGGTATATATATTTGTCGCCAATTCTATTTAGCAATGGATAAATTTCTACATCGGTTACCCTCTATTCTCATCTTTCTACATTCAAACAATGTTCGACATTCAATGCGATACCGAATGGCAGAAACAACAAAGTAATCAATTAGCGTTTTCAATTTGTTAAATGAAATCCAGACCTCAGGGCAGGGGGGCCATCCAGAGAGTATCGTATAGCATAGCAGTTATGAACTATTTCAATTATGATTTTTTTTTTAGTTTTAACTTGCAAAGTTGGTTGATGATAGGATGGCTAGACTATTTTGGGAATAACAAAAAATACATATTAATATATGTAACAATAGTAATCACGGGGATTATTAAAAGACACCATTTCAAAAAAATAGGTTGGTTGGGACTAAATACTTGGACATTTTAATTTATCATATTCCGGTGGGGCTTATTCAGCCTTATTGTGAAGTTCACCCGAACTATATTACCCCCGAAATAATTGACATTTCACTTTTCGCCTATTGTGAATGTTCGGGCGAAAATTGTGAATTTCCGGGCGAAATCAATTAATGTTCGAAAAATTCCCCTAATTGTCATCAATTATTCCGGGCGAAATGCGATGCGATCGACAGGTAAAATGTTCACTTGTGAAAAAGTTGTGAATTGCAAGACATTTGTTTATTTTTCGTCAGCTCAAGTATAACAAAACGCTAATTTGTATTATTGTTTAAATCTGTAAAACATAAATGTATTGAAATATTTTCACAAACACATGAAATGTTTCAAAACATTTAACACCAAATCATCCCTCAAAATTGTCTCCGAACTGTTACCTTTTAGAACTCTTCTTTGACTGCACTTTTGAAAACAAAACAAATAAATATAATTTGCTACTAAACACATTTTATATTTAAATATCGTATGAATTCCTTTGATTTTGTCAGGATTGATTGGAAGAGTTTACTTTTTTCATTTCATGGATCAACGAAGTAGCTCTTTTTGTGGTTCATTGTAGGTACCTATGTACATACAAGGATGTGATTATTTAACTTTTAACAATTTACTATGATTTACTTTATTCACAAGTTGCAATATTCACAACAAATACACATCCAAAAGATTGTTTAAACAATTTAATTTTGCAATCCCTTTAAAAAAACAACACAACACAATTATCGCTCTTCTTTAGATCTGTCAAATCAGAAACTAGGTGTGTTCATTTATTTTTTCAAGTAAATTCTTGATTTTGAAGGAGTAAAAAATATTCTCTGAGAGAATACATTTATTACAAAAAAATAATAGAAGATAATTTAAAAAGTTGTACTTAGTAGCTATTTAATTATAAAAATGTAAAATTCAAACCGAAAATATTTCAAAATCAAGATTAATGATGTTTTTTTGTTAGAAATGAAAAACAAAACTGTCAAAATTTGTTCCGGAGTAAATTAATGTTACTTTTTAGAAGTGCATAAACACGCCTCGCTTATCCGAAATGTCACTGTTGATTCGAAGTGAAAAATCGTTCGGGCGGAATTCCCAATAGCTTTTAAAATTCCGGGGGAACAGACTTTCGCCGGGCGAAATGTATTCCGGGTGAACTTCACAATAAGGCTGATTATTTTTAAGCTCTCCAAATTATAGCATTTTAATGTGAAAATTGAATTCAACGCTTTTATACCAAATTTAAAGACGTATTTAATGTCGTGAGCATAATGTGAAAAATTTCATTGAAAACTTCTGCATGCATAATTTCTTATTTAATTAGTGGGCTGAGAAAAAAATAATAATTTCCATTTCTTCTTTTATAAAAAAAAAGATATAAATTCAAATACTTTTTCTGTTCTAAAAAAAAGAAAAACTACCTTCTTCTCAATATGTAGATATGTATTGTATATTCAAATCATCCATATGTTTGATATTAACTGATGATACATCCTTCTTCGATGATGTATTCCAATTCGTGTCAGGTACACGATGTCTATGAATAATAATAATATTAGCAAATCGAACTGAAACTTCTTCCTCTTCGGCAATTGGCAGACATCTCACAACTTCATTTTGAATTTAAATTGAATTATTATTATTTGTTGTTGTTGCGTGTGAGATTGGAAAATTTGCTTAGTATTGATGAGATTTTTATACTTAAGTATAAAATAGTGCATGGAAAATCATAGTGAATAATAATTTACGATGTTGCTTCCTCATGAAGATACATACTAAGATAGTAGAAGATGGTTTTTAAAAGAGACAAGCATATTGTGTTGAAATCTTTTTGTTAGGGAAAGGACAAATCAAAATTCAGCTACATGCCTACATGCATTGCTATGCTCAAGTATATTGATATTACCATTGATATTACCATACATCAAATTAAAAAAAAATGGTTATTTATTTATAATCTCGATTCAATTTTTTTTAAACAACCAGTTTCTTGCGACAGTCAAAAACTTTACGAAAAAGAACACACATTTTTTTCTTGTTATTTGGGTTTGATACCAAAATTTTTCATTAATAAAGTTAAGCTTTAAAACATTTAACTTTATATTGTTTTTATTTTTCTAACTTATAAAAGAAAGTACTTCAGAATAACTGAAAAAAAAATACTGTTAAGTTAAACATATAATAGTATTTGTTTTAATTAATTAATTAATAAATGTGTTTACTAATATCAATACAAAAGTTCTGAGTTCTTTCATTAGTTGCTTCATTACTTAAAAAATTCAAATCACTTATTTAAAAAAGAATTTTATTTCTGAAATGTACTTGTTTATTCTGACTGTGAAAAAATTAATTGAGAACAAATACAACTTTTTATAAACACATTTTATTGTCGTTTATAAAATGAATGAAAGCAATAATTAGTTAGTTCCTGATATTTATGAAAATAGATCGATAATAAATTATATTGTTTTTTTATATTGATTCGATATTTTATTCAATATATTTTTAAATAACTTACATTTGTTTGAACAATATTCTTAAGAGTGCATCCTGTAAATCACACCTTAATCTTTATAAAATAAAATGCACGATTCGGTCGCACGAACTTGCTCATCTTATGTCAATTGTCTAATTTAAGTGCGATACCAAATTTAAATAAAATCGGGTAAGCCGTCGTAAATTTATGGCCAAATTTGTAAAAACCGTTAACACCAATTCTCCGTTATGTTAATTTTTTGCCAAAAACCTGATATGCAAAATTTCATCAAAATCGTTAGAGCCGTTTTTGAGTAAATTTGGAAACTCTAAAACTGTTATATGGGAGGTACCCGTTAAAGGAGGGCTAAACAAAAATTCGTATTCCTCCTGTAGGGAATCATAAAAAAGTGCTAGACACGAAGTTTGAAGAAAATTCGTTGAACCGTTTAGGCTGTAGCTCGGTGAACAGACAACCGCACATACGCTAAAAAAATATTCGTATATTATTTCATTGGTGAAGTGAAATAAGGGCCACGGAATAAGGCCCGCGGGACTTAATTCCCACTTTGAAAGGAAACAACGCACACAGGCATTAATTCCTTCCCAAAATGGCAATTAAATCCGCGGGTGTTATTTCCCAACAGTGGAGATTGGTAAGAGGGGGCATGCTGCCCAACTGCAACCCCCTGCTTGGGCCACTATAGGATTTGAGATGGGTGCGAGTTTGGGTGGGTGCAAGTATTGCGGGTCTTAATGCTTTTTTGCAAAGAGTCTCATTGCCACTTTGAGAAGGAATTAGTGCCCGCGGGTGTTATTTCCTGTTACAATAAGAATTGTGTCCCACGGGCCTTATTTCAGCGGCCCTTATTTCACTCCATCTATTTCATTTACAAAAAAAAAAAAAAAACATTTTCCTTTTATAACAAAAAAAGACAAAACGAATTAACAAAAAAAAAAAAACTTTAGAAAAAATTGCAAAAAATAAGATAAACTTTACATACAATAAACAATAGTAATATTTTTAATTATTGTCTTACTTTTTTCAAAACTGTAATTTTTAAAGTTAAATTTCTGTGAATTTAAGAAACGAATCTTTAAAGATTCAAGTTTTTGCATATAACGGAGATTTTGTGTTAACGGTTTTTACAAATTTGTCTATAAATTGATAACGTCTTAACCGATTTCATTTAAATTTAGTATGGCAGTTAATTTGATTATTTAACACAAAATATCATTTAAAGATTTTGGATAAACAAACCTGTTATAATAGCTACCATACAATTTGGTTTCACGTTTAGGCTATTTTCTGATATCTTTCTCATTTTTGAACATAATTTTTTTCAATCCCGTGGTTTGCTACAAGAGCAAGTTCGTGTGACCCAGTCGTGCATTTTATTTATAAAACCTAAGAAATAAAAAAATCCGACGTCAGACACAAAATCATCAATACCATAATGTAAGAATGTAAATCGTAGCTAAAGCTCATCGAAAATCTACATGTCTGTTAAAAAACAATTCAACGAAAATCTGAGAAAATTTATGTGAAAAAAGGCCGTAAAAAGAAAATTTCCATAAATAAACCATTTAACATTAGATTTTCAACAACAAAAACAGCTTACTTATATGCGTAGTAACGTATTTTGGGATAAAGCGAGAGCTCAAGTATTTTACAAATGGGTTTTTGGTGTTTTCATGTTAACTTATGCTTACCTCATAGGTCTATGCAGTTGATGGATAGAAAAGGAATCAGTACTTAGTTTTTAACTATACACGTTCACATTCAATTGTGGTTTGCAAATTTATGTAATTGTAATTGAATGTTGAAAAACACTACACATAAATATTTGAGGGTTGGCAATTTTGTATCATGTTACTATAATTTAGGGAGTATTTACATCGACATTGTATTTCTTGCGAAGAAGTCTAAATTAAAGGTTTTTTTTTAAATTGTTCCTGAAATGTTTCCCATTTGTTTAAAAAATATTTAGGCCGAAGGCAAAGCCATGATTATCGTTTTTTTTATTGTAAAATGAGATTGTAATACAAGAAACATGTTTCTTTTGGTATTGACGTTTGAAAAAACTTTTTTGCGAAGTTGCGTGTTTTCCATTTGGGCATATACATGGGTATTTGACAAATCCCAAGTAATAAACAGAGAAACATTAAAGAAATATTTCAGAAACAATTTTCAACGGTTCACATCAAAGAAGTATTATAAAAACATTTGAGAAACGTTTCAGAAATTTTTTGTAATGAAATAAATGTTTATTTTGTTTCTTTTGATTTATGGACACAACTGATCTCCCAATAATAATAACCGGTCATTGCAACTGTGGAGTGCGTAATCATTTGAGAAACAAATGAATTCCAATCTGTCGAAGTTTGAAGTATATTTCGATATGAAAAATATTGCAAACCATAATATTCTACTTCCAGAATGTAATGATACTGAAGCTTTGCAAAACTACCATTTTAAAAATATGCTTTAAACACTAAATTCATCCAACCACTGATAGTATTTTCTATTAACTTCTTGTGCTACTTTCGGGACACCTTTTATATTTTAAAAGTTTCAAGTACCTAAGTCAAACAAAAACTTGATTAGTTGGTATACATGTAATAAATAGTCTATTCTATAATTTCGAGTAATTTTTTGCTTTCATCGTAATAAACATTTTCTTAATTTCACAAATTCTTTCTTTGGCTCAGTACGAATGGTATTTGTTGTCATTGTTCTATAGGTACGTTTTGTATTTTATTGATTGTTGTTTTTATTTTATTTATTCATCCATAAAACCATGTCGATCCACATTTCTATCATTCTTCTTGAAGCAATTCAGTGTCAAACTGATATATATTTTTTTTGTATAACAAACAAAAGTTGTGATATCAAATTTCTTCACAATCTCTGGTTGAGTGCGGGTAAGCCAAGTGGATATTGTAAAGCAACAACAATACCCATTGATGTAACACAATTTAGAATAATGTATATATTGTGTATCCTTGTTGGGGATAAAATGATAGGAGAAGCGGGGGTTTATAGTATGGATATGGTTTGGCAAATATCATCTATCCAAATCGATATGAAAACTGATAGGATTAACCATCAACATGAATATATTTTGTTTCATGTCTATGTTTGAAGAGATCCAATGATGACAACTGAGCGATAAGCAAATGTTGTGGCAATATATTTTGTATATATATATTTTATAGGTTTTTGTTTTTTTTTTTTGTAGTTTTTACATACATACACAATTATTATTTGCTCGAGTTCGATAGTTTTATTGATGTCCCTTTTTTCATGTATTTTGCTATGACATGAAAAATTAAAATAATCATTTAACAGAAGTTGATGAAGTTGAACAACCGAGAAAATAACATGAAAGAAATATATGAGTATAGATATATTTAGTATAGTAGAAATGTGGTTTATGCAGCCTTTATTAATACAAATATAGTCAGTAGTCATTATACATATATCTTTAATAAAACAATATGCATACCTAATATATGATTCACAGTATTACAAACTATAAAGAAACATTTGTCATCGAGGGATTTGTCACGAATGAAATCACCTGACCACTTATAAAGGGTGTTTTTTTTCGAGGTATAGAACTTTAAGTTGGCATTACTTTTCAAGACGGCGACCGATTTAACAGCTGTCAAGTGATTTATTCTCAGTTTGGTTTGGCAATTCATCATGAAATCACGAATTAAAATCACTATGAAATCACTTGAATTAATTTGCAATTCATTTGAAATCAGTAAATTTATTTGAAACCAATTTAAATACTACTTGAAATCACCTCAAATCATATGAAGTCATTTGAAATATTGCAATCATTGAACCACTAAATTGGCTAGTGACAAACCCCTCGTTTGTCACCATAGCTTTGGACTTTGAACTGTGGATTTTTATTTATTAAAATCGATAAATACTGTATAGATACAAAAAAAAAAAAATTGTGGCACTGACAGCTCCGAAGAACCAGGACCTAGTGACTTACAACTATCAACTAATCCTTTTGTGTGCGTTGTTAGGTCTACGGGATTGGAGGGGACCTACAATTTTACGTCGAATCCAAATGACTAAGGTGAGAAGCACTATTAATGACAATGATACTCTTGGAGGATTTGGCACTTCCTCGCAAGAGTCAGTGCCCCTGAAAAAAAATAATAGATTTTATCGAAGTTGGAAGCGGGCTTGAACCCAGACCTCCGGCGTGATGGTCCGACATATTAACCACTAACCACTACGCCACGGGGCACTACTCTATATAAATACCGTTTATATCTAAACAGGGTTTCTAGTCCCCAGTTTCACAGTGAGAGTTTAAACTGTAGTTTAATGAAACCTAAACGAAATTTTAATGTTTTCACATCGAAAATTTAAACTTCAGTTAGCGAAAAACAGTTAACGAAGCTCGTGAATTATTATGAAATAGTGATGCCATTGTGTACTTTTTATCAAATAAATTAAATCCCAATTTAAAAATTGAAAAAATATAAGTGAACAGAGATAAAAAAATTATTTAAATATCATGTGCCAGAGTTTACATCAAAATGGTGGTGTCTGTGTGTGTTCTAAAACTTTAAACGAAACGGCGCGCGGCATTCAAACGACGAAATGATATCGTTTAACTATAACGAAAAGTTAAACTCCAATCTGTGTTTAACGAAAACTGTGAAAACGAAAAATTGAAAAACGGTAGTTTAAACTGAAAATAGAGTTTAAACCCTCACTGTGAAACTAGGCATAATAGTCATTACTGCATAAACCATGGGTCCTTATTTTATTTTAATCAAAATAAGCTGTGTTCGTTTTGTTTTGGGAATAAAATTTGTAATCTTATTTTTATTTTTTTTATTTTAACAGCTTTTTAATTTCCTAGTTAAGACCGTTCAAACCTTTATTTTGTGGCCCATACCAATAACACATCGCTAACTTGTTTGCTTACCATCAATAACCAGGTTGACACGTCTTTTACTAACCGGTCTCATAAATTCGTATAGTCGCCTTTCACATTTCAAGCATTTCAAGACTTTATAGGAGCTTTAAATATATATTTGCTTGTTTTGATAGATTCGTAAAAAGGGCCATGACATCAAACATAAAAAGACTAATTTTAGAAAAATATTTATTATTATTTATTTTTATTTTATTTTATTTATTATTTATTTTATTTATTTTTATTTATTACCTATTATTTTATTTAAGGTTAAAAATAATTCATTAACACACACACTGAAAAGAAAAATTGTTTTTGTTTCTCTTTTTTGCTTTGAGTAGTCACAATCGACATTTAAATTTAAGGCGAAGATAGCGTTAAGCTGACTATTGAATTGATTATTGGTACGCGTAATTATTTACATTCAACATAAATATTTTAGTGTTATTCACGTCTGCATTTGATTATTGGTAAGGTTCTTTTGTGACCAAATCAATGTTTTAAGCGCCATAATTTGCCATTGTTTCAAGCGCCAGTGTCTTGACCACGCAAAATGTACAAAGCGGCAAAAACTTCTTATATTATTAAAATTTCGGTTTTGCAATGATGTCAAGTTTTGTATTATAAAATCCTTTTTCAAATACGTTCCTTTTAATAAAATACGTACAAAATAAATAACTAAATGAGCGACGATTTTTTCGTTTCCAAAATAATTTTAGAAAAATGTCGCTTAATACATTCTTACGGGAGACATCGATATTATTTTACAACAAGAGCAAGTTCGTGCGACCGAATTGTGCATTTGATTTATTCTGTGGATTTAAGCTTCATGTTAAAACATTAAAACTATTTTATTAAAAAACAAGCGCCAAACTATTGAAAAAGTGCACTTTTGTGAAAAACTGATTTTTTAACAAATTAACACGTTTTTCTTAAAATTGATTTATGGAACGATAAAACTTCTTAAGACCTCCTTGTATACAGAACGTTAAAAGATACAATTTGTAAAAAAAAAAAATTCCGAAAAGTTCACAATTTCCAAGAAATAAAATAAACTGAATTTTGATTCCTATAACCTCTACCTTTAAAAAATTAGCTGTTATCCTTTTCTGTCTGATTTTTTTTTCGTAATTTTGCCTTTTTTGTCTAATTTTCTAAGGTATATAAAATTAAACAAGGATTTCGGAGCTTCTTCTCAAATAAACAAGGGGTTATAATTTATTTTTCAAAAACTAATTTATAAACATCCTCCAGCAGCATTTATACACCTCAAGGATAAAAACCAATATAAATACAAACGTATACAATTAATTTTTGTGCATTGTTTGCATTTCACATACTAGGTAAAAGCACACATTCATATACCACACATCCTTCATATAACGAGTATTTGGCCCGCAGTTTGTGTTTTCATTTCCCTACAATAAATATTGGTTAAACTGTACCGGCGTGTCACATTATGAGCTTCACACTTAACAAGGATAATTAACGTCAAGTGCCGCCAGCAAAATAACCATCCTTATTCCTGCATTCATCGCTGTATGGCAGCAACGACATCAAATTTTCCTCTCTTTATGTTTGTCCTTTGAAAGTGTTTGGTAAGAGAGCAGTTGGATGGTATCCCATAAAACGGTGCGTTGGTTAAATAAATGGAGATGGTTTTTATTCATTAGAATGAAATGGAGGTTTTGAAATTTCTGTTGCAAAAAAGGAAACTAAAAAAAGAATTTAGAATTTTTTTTATATAAATACTTCTTTTTTAATCACCCAGTCCTTATCCCTTTAAAATATGCACTGTTGCACAAATTCAATACTATTAAAAACATTTAAAAGGGTGGCATATAAATATAGTATAATAATGACATTGGAAATACAATTCTTAAGTGCCTCGTTCATATCTTTACCTATATTTTTACAATTGAACTTTTTTTGTTGGGATTTGTTGGTTGCTAGCGAGGTTGCTGACTTGTCCTTGTAGAATTTTCTGTATGGGATTTTTATATATAAAGATACTATCTGTAGTCTTTAATTGTGTCATAATTTCAGGGGACGCAATTTATGTGCATATAATGTTCTTAAAAGTGATTTTATTTTATTGTAGGTAGAAAGCTGATCTTAAAAATATGGTTATGGCCTGGTTATATATATATATAAATGCATCTACTATATATTTGACATTCGGAGCGGAATTTCTGGAACATAATCGTGGAAGGGAGCTCTTTCGAGCTGTACTATGTCCGTTTGAACCTGCCCATCAACCTATATCTCATTTTCCTTACTTCGAGCTTACTGGCCTCCAGTTTCGCACATTATTTTTCCGTATTCCTTCATTAAGTATACTATCAATGACAAGCGCTCTTTTGGTACAGATTAACACCCAAACCAAAGTTTCGAAGTATGGGTCTTGCAAAATGACGTTGAAAACCAGGTCACACTACTCTTATATTTATATCAACCCCCTAATATTGAACGATGCCTTAAAAAATGATGTTGAAATGGTCGCATGTGGCACGACTTGCAAAAATAATTCATTTACCCAAAATTACTTTTTTTGCAAAAATTGGGTTGCAGTATTAATCAAGTTTAACAGGACTTTAAGAATATTAAGTTTCGTTAAAATCTGTGGAGTTTTTCAAAAAACAGTCGGTGCGGAATAAACGGTTGTCTGATAATATAGCTTTATCTGAAAAATACATTTCCGAACGAGGGCGTCACCATCTTTTTTTTTCAAAAAACTAATTTTTTTCAAAAAATACGGTTTTCAAAATTTTGATTGCAGTATTGATCAGCTTTAGCAGTTGTCTTATAATATTAAATTTCGTCGAAATCGATGCAGCCGTTAATGGGTGTAGTAAAAAACGGTTCTATGACAGGTCCCGTTAGTAAGATTTTTCTGAAAATATTAAAAAAAGACATCACTATCGGCAATAAATCACTCTTATAAAATTTTATCGAAATTGATCGTATTTATTTGAAAAAAAAAATTAATAATAAATTATAGGCTACGCTTATACGGTACAAATATTTCAAGACTTGTGTATGTAAGTCAAAATTAAAAAAAAAGGTCTATGGATATTTTTCTAAAAATAATTTTTACCAAGTTTGAAAAAAAATCAGCACTACCGTTGAGTCTATAGGTGTCAATACATTTAAACACACCAGACAAAATTTGCAGCACCCGACGCGATATCCAGAAATTCAGGAATTTCGTTAACAAACAATGCTACAGGACGAAATAAAACCTTGTTATAGAATTGGTATTCACGGGTTTAAAAATGTATGATTTTAGATGGCATCTTTTTTAATCTGAATCGTTCAATAACATATCGGAGGGCAACTATTTCAGGATTAATAATAGATACCAGACTTGTCTAGCGGTCGAAACTCGATCACATTTATGTTTATACCGTCATACGCCATAATTGTAATGATAATTGTAATTGGAATTGTTTATTCAGTATAATTCTTAGTACAAATAAGATGAAAATCTTTTGAGTAATGCACAAGCTTAATTTTAAAATTCTAGAAAAATAAGTAACATAACATAGAAAAATAAGTAACATAACATAATAATACCTTATATAAATTGGCTTAAAGATACCTACTTCAAGTAAAAGAAAAAAGAAGAAAGATATAAAATGGAAAGAAAAGAAAAAAGGAAAAAAAGGAAAAGAAGTTACAAAGACATTTAATATATTATAAATTTCTAACTAAGTTCAAATGTTTTCTGCAAAAAAATTCAACATTTATGTAAAAAATTAATTTGTGTTACTAATACGCTTAATACTTAGGGGCAATGTGTTCCAAAGCTGAACTCCATAAACAAAAAATTGGCGACTAGTTACCAGAAATCTATGCAGTGGAGGAATTAATTGAAGATTTCTTTGTCCTCTTGCAAATTTTAGTTTATCAAAAAGATACTCTGGCTTTTTAGTTGATATTATTTTATGCAAAGTTAGAACCGTACGATATTTCAAGTAAGCACTTAATGGACAACCAAAAATGTGTTTGGTAAAATTAGAGATGTGGTCTCGTCTGCTTTTATCAAAGATAAATCTCGCACAACTGTTGAAAGCGACTGTGAGCTTTCTCAAAGACTCATGGTTCAGATTTGAAAATATTTATATAATATAATATAAGCACAAAAAATATTAATATAAGCACATTTAAACTTCAATCTTTTTTTAATTCCAATTTCTTTTTTCATCCATTTATGTATATTAATAAGTCAAGCCAATTACCCAATTTATATTTCTAAGATCTCCCAGATAGTGTAATTTATCACTTTTGCTGTAGAAGAATTTGAGCGTGAATTTTTTTTTTTGTCGCAAATTAAATGGTCTGGAAAGAACTCCAGCTCAGTTGAGGTGAAGGAGAAAATTGTTGAGCGCTTAGAAGTTGCTAATAAAGGTGCTGTATAGTGCGTGAGCAGGAATAT